>CM061549.1:195197873-195625373 GCA_030864215.1 Capsicum pubescens | reverse complement strand
CTCAAAAATGTATAAATACCTCTCATGATTATCTTTATGTTTTATTACTAAACTTGAACAATTAAATGCACTCCTCTCGGTTATACAATTTAATCATCAAAATAGTAATATTAAAGACCTAGAAATATATACTTGAACTAAAGTATGCTCTTTTTGTAGTAAGTCCATTTCGGTTACCTTACTTGTTATAACTAATTAATACACTATTCGCCTCTTTCGATTACAAATGAGTGAAATTAATTATAACATAAATTAGATAGATGTCACTAAATAAATATTAACAATCTATCAATACTTCAATTAACGGTATTATTTCTTCCGTTTCTCTCGATTACAGAATTAATAACATGTTAATTTGAAGTACAAAATAGATAGATTTAGTAAATAAAGTAACATCTAACAGTAAAGCTGATAAAATTAAATAGAAAGCTTCAGCTCAAGTATGTGAAATTTTGGAATAATACTTACTGTTATATAGAAATATCAAGATTCATCATTTTTCCAACACAAAAGAAAATTACTCCATACTAGAATAGGTACTACTAACAAAAATATTCTTCTCCATTAAATAAGAAAATAGAAGAAATATTGAAGAAAAAGAATTCCGCTATTTAGTTAAAAGCAAGATCTAGAATAATTTTCAACATTAAATAACTAACAAGTAGTAAAAGAAAACTTTAAAGAGAATTTTTAAGTAGTTGCTTCAACTCTTGCTTTTCTCCGATGCCCTTTTCTTCCTTGTTGAATTTCTATGTATAGGAAATAAATGCAGGTCTCGTGAATTTGTAGAGACATCAAATGGTGTTTCCACTTTAAAGATCATTTTTTCATTTGTTCATTGTTGCGACATCAATTTTTGTTAAGGCTTTATTTCTCGTATTTTTATGTTTCCACAATATGTCTTTCTTTATGTTCTCTTATTCTTTTAATATTCCATTCCTGCAAGATTGTTAGTAAATATGGGATAATAGATATATATTATTCATGGGTTTATTTAAAATATTTATTTATTTACATATGAAAATATATGAATAATTTATACTTATCAATGCACTCGCAGCTAGCTCGATACGCCTTTGCCTATCAACAACTGGAGTCTCCATCGAATCACGGGTGGCACTTTTCAGGGCTTGCTCATATGGCATGAATGGATTCTGCAGTCCCCCTCTGGGAGTCTCTTGGTCCCAACTACGGGGACTGCCACATTATCTTTTGCGAATAAATCAAAGTGTGAGGGATCATATAGAAGTAATGGCCGAACAACTAGGGGTACAACTGGAGGGATGGTTGATATGTGTCTCTCAGTGAAAGAGACCACCTCTTCTCTAAGTAGGTCCACCTCCTCCCTAATGTCTCCTAGGTCTGGTATCTCAATACTACTAAATCGTGTTGATACTTGACCCTTAAAAACATCTATCCAAGATTACAACTCAACTCACAGCTCTGATATTATATCCCGATGAGTAGGCTGCATTCTAGCCTCAGTTGTCTCCAATGTAGTATGGAACCATGGCCAGATCTTCTTATATAATATCGCTACCGCGGTCTCAAAAATTGGTTGTCAAGTGGCCGTCACCTATATTCTCTCCTCAACACCTGGTATATCTGACACACTGGCCTCTGTAACAACATCTTTATTAATAGTGTCTATCATAGACACCACTCGCATATCGTCTGGCTGCTGCACTATCACACACAAATTAAAAAGTACTTGCTCATCATTAAGTTTCAAAGTGATCTCCCCTTATTCTATATCAATCAACACCCTACGAGTGGATAAGAAAGGTCTACCCAATATTATGGGGGCTTAAAAATTCACCTCACATTGAAGAACCATGAAATCAACGGGGAACATAAAAGATGTCACCCTTACTTCTAAATCACACAAAACACCCACCGAATTCTTCATAGATGAGTTATCTATCAATAACTTTATGGATGTAGGTTTGAGTTCTCCCATCCTCAACAGCTTATACACAACCAGTGTCATAATATTTACTCCTGATCCCAAGTCACATAAAGCCTGCTTGATATTAAAAGACCTAATAGAACATGGAATGGTGATTTCTCCGAGATCCTCCTTCTTTTCTACTAAGGATAAAGAAGGGGTCACACTATAAGGGTGAAATGATCATTGTTCTCAACGAACCAATCCTCACCACTATCATACTCAAAATTATCATCACTCCATGTCGACTTCTAAGACTCTACCACGAGTGTCTCATCGCTTTCAGTGCTATCAATCTTCAACTCCTTAATAGTAGGTATAGGAATATTATCAGTAGTGGAACCACAATTAGTGGTGATATCTGGATAATGACTGATGTTTGAAGGATTCTACACCATGTTACTCAGGAAGGTATCTGACTGCCTTTGATGCAAAGTGGCAGATATCTGCCCAAACTGATGCTCTAATTGTTTAATAGTTGTTGCTATTGACACCTAATTTTTGCCCTCCATGACTAAATTTAACCCTGAGTTTCTTCAATTTTTAATAAAATTGAGATATTTATTTCATCCGGATAAATGCGCTCTAAAATATTTATTTGAGTTAATTTTGTCATTTAATTGACGATAGTACATTTTTGTATTTACATATGCGATATTGTATAAATTTTGTTATTTCAATGAACATTTTTATCAAAATTAGACTTTTACTGATTGAGCTTGAAAATTAATCTAAACGGACAAAGTCTTGATTTAAATAAAATTTATTCTCAAAATTAATTTATTTGGAGAAATATTTATTTTATTTTATTAAATCAAGAAGCTTAGGATTAAAGTACATATTAATTCGTATTGAATTTTAATTTAATTTAGCCAATCTATTAGATTTGGCCATAATTGAAATCAATTGGCCATAATTGCAATGCAATCGGCCAACTAATTTTCAATTTGGTCAAAATTAAATAATTTTAGCTAAATTTTAAATCCCAATGGGTTTATATTTTAAATAACCCTAAATTCCCAAAACTCTCATAATTTCTACCCAATTCCCACCAAAATCAAATTCAAATCCCAAAATTTAAGTTTTGAAATTCAAAAATTGTACTACATTGCATAATTCTCCCCTCAACCTTGTCCTTTTTCAAATTCAAATTTTGAAATTCAAAAATTGTACTACATTGTACAATTCTCCCTCAACCTTGTCTTTTTTTCAAATTCAAATTTTCAAATTTTCAAATTATACTATATTGTACAATTTCCTCCACCTCATCTTCCACCTCACCTTATATTCAATTTTTTAAAATTTCAAAAACACCCCTAAATACTTTCTCCCAAGTTGGTGGATTAATAGGATGGGATCCTCATTCTTTTCTATAAATACTACCACTATTTTGGTAGAAAGAGGAAGTTTGGGAAAAAAGTCTCAAAGTTTCAAAGAGTGGAAAAAACTTTTGAGCAAATAGTTAAATTTCTTTTCTTTAGTAGAATTTTTCAAGTGGTAGTCTAATCGGGGTTCTCGAAAGATTGCTTTCCAGTGGTGATCAAGATTCCGAAGAAATCTTGAAGTCTCGTTTTGCTGTCCCAAAAAAGGTGAACACACATTTTCCTTTTTAGTTTTATTATTGTTTTCTTCCTCATATCTTTCTTCTTTTTAGTTTGTAGTTGTAATTGTGTTTGATGGAATTGTTTGTTGTAGATGACCTTGAAGAACATAAGACGTTGTGGTATCAATATTGCGGTTATTTTTGCGTTCATGGTATAAAAATGAGCTAGCAATCATTGAACATGTTTCTTTGACTTTATTCTTTGATTATTACGGATAAAGTTTCAATCTTTGCCTAAAACACATGTTCATGCCTTTTTAAATTCATTGTTGGTGGATATGTTTGTTTTTAGCATGTAAAGTTATTTCCTTTATGTTGAAAACAATAGTTAAAATTGATTGTTTCACCTTTTGACCTTATTATTTGATTATTATGGATAAAGTTTTGATCTTTATATGTTGTGCGGGAACAAGAAGATAGACGAAGAAGAGAAATGGGTCAAAACCCATTGATGAGGTCACTAAGAGACTTGAAAAGTCTCAATTTTTTATTATTATCTTATTTTTATTTATTCATTTAATCATTTATTTATTTATTCATTTGGGCACTCGAAGCCAAAGTTGTAATCTACTACCAGTGAAGCAGATTTCGGACCCCAAAGGTCTAAAAAGATAGTTTAGGACAGGTTGTGGGCCAAAAGCCCGAATGATTAGATTAGGACAGATTATGAGTCAAAAGCTCAAGTATTTAGATTATGAAAGGTGAAGATGGGTCAAAAATTCAAATTAGCTTAGGACAAGGTTTGTAGATTTAGGCCTAATGGCCTAAGTCTTTTAGTCTCCCTCTTCCCCTTTATATGCTAATTGTTTTTTGATTTTCTTAGACTTAGTTAAAAATCTCTGCTAAGTCGTTAAAATTTGTTTTGCACAAATCTTGAAGACAATTTTTTCCTTAATTGTTTCCTTTTCAAAAATTTTCTTCTTAAAGTTAGTCAAAAAAGTTATTTTCAAATAGTCCAGATAGCCGCAAGTTAGCGAATACTTTTGGTGACTTAATAACCTTCCAAGAGTATTAATAGAAACCACTTACTTGGAATTTCTAAACTTAAAAGATTTTTTCTTTTTTGAATCTTTTAAGTAATACTTTAGTTTTTCTTGATATTTTCTCAAAAAACCAAGTGACGACTCTGTAATTTCTTAAATTGTTTCAAACTTTTCTTTAAGGTTATGAAATAGTTTTAAAAGTCAAAAATAATATTTTCAAACCCTTCAAATCAAAAAAGGGCTAAACAATTGCATGAGACTCAACCTTCTGGGTCAAACTTTAAATATCAGTCTTGATCTCCTTAAGTCTAGCCTCTTGACTTTCTTGCCCCTTCACCAGTATGGTCAACATTTCTTCCATTCTTTATTCCATATCTCATCTGCCAAACAGAATGTACCTGTCTCCCTTCTCCTTATAATCATCTCTCCGCCTACAGTCACCATCTCTATCCCTACTGCAGTCTCTATATCTGTCATTATGGTAGTTCTGGCCATGGTTTCCTTGAACTTGGGCTTAAAAACCCACCAAATAATTATCCATATACCTAGCCTTCTATTCTAATTTAGACTCATAATATCTAAAAGCTGCAACCTGTGTGCCTACTACATTCACTTTCTCAGCATTTGTTGTCGCGAACTGCTTAGCCAGCAACCTAAGATCAACCCTCAATAGAGTAATCAAAATCATCAGTTATTCTCTGGTCACTGGGGGCACCAATGGCATAAGTGCCAGAACTCTTCTTAGCTTCCCGAGTTTGCCACCTTCGGTTAGTGAGAGAGATCTAGTCTAGAATATCAAAAGCTACTTCTGAGCGCAATATCATAAGCTCTCCTCCAGATATAGTGTATACCATGGATCTAGAACTGTTGTTCACGACTATAGAGAATAACTCCAATAAGTTCATCCCTGGAATTTGATGGTTGGGCACCAAACTCAACTTCTTCTTGAACCTGAACCAAAGATGATAATGATGATGATATTGATAATATGAGTTTTGGTTTAAGTCTGCTAAATGATGATGATGCTATTGATTTCTAGTTCAAGTCCGACATTGGAAGTTATTATGATACGATACGGTTCAGATGGATTCTTGGTCATGGCATGACAATTGGTAACTTATGGTTATTCAGTTAGTCAGTTCCTTTAATTGTACTCTCCAGGCTTATGGTGGCCTACGTTAGGTTGTTTACTTTTTTACACTTATTGGCTTATGAGGTCCAATCTTGTAGTTATAGTTTTATGATTCTTATGCTACCATTTCATATGTATTTAATTATTTATGTACAACGGTGTTGGAGCTTATTTCCATGTTTATCCCTTTTACATTTACTTAGCTTATATTATCTTGTATCTTATCATATATATATATATCATAATTTAGCTCAGTCGACCGAGTACTGAGTACCCATGGTTTGAGTACTTATACTACACTTCTATACCTTTTTGGTACAGATCCGAGTACTATTTGCATTCGCTGATTTAACGCTCTTGCAGGGTTGATTTCAAAGATGGGGTAAGCTCTTGGAGTCAGAGTTACCCTTTTTCCTTCTATTTAACTTTGTCTAGTCTTCCATCTTTGAGAAGGATTGTATTTGACTATTTAGTACTTATAGTTCATTTGTAGTAGATCTTATACCGACATTACTGAGTTTTGGGATGGTTGTTGATCTTTTATCTATCTATCTATTAGACTATCATAACTGTTTTATTGCTACTTAAGTCTTTAATTGTTCATTTTCGAATTTTATGCCTTTTTACATTGAGTTAACCCATTGCATGTAGCTTCAGGCTATGGTTTGGCTTACCTACTGGAAGGATAAAGTATGTGCCATCATGACTCATAAATCGAGTGGTGACACATTAATATAACTCTATCTAGTCAAATTGTATTGCTTATTCTCTCTGTGTAGGTTGGAGACATATCCAAATAGGATTATGTAATATGGAGTAACACCGAGGATGGAAACTGCACTAACGAACCTACATGGAAAATAATCCATAGACAAACTAACAATATTGTCACCCATATATGGCATAAGGCTATACCATTTAAACAGTCCCTCCTTATTTGGAGGCTATCTTTTCGTAAACTTCATTTTAATGATGCAAGCGCTAAATTTGGAAACAATGGAGATAATGATTGTATTTTCTGCACAACTCTGAAGAAGGTCACTATACAACATGTGTTTGTAAAAGTAAGGGTACCTGGCAATATTTGGGAGGCAATGGGGGAATTAATAACCATCATGTCCACTTAAGAGGTATTCTTGATGAGTGGTGGAATAGAAAGACAAATAACAAAGTGCACAAGCTTGTTTTAAAGGATGTCCCAATGATGTTATGTTGGGAAATATAGAAATTATGGTTTGCCTACAAGTATAGAGACATGAACAATTTTAACACAAATAAGATGGTCACAAAATGCACCTGGAATATGAAACCAGTCATAGTGACGCCTTTCCTAGCATTAACATTGCTGAAAATTGGCCAGACATATATAGAAATATTGAGAAATTAAGGCTTGTTATGAAATGTATTATTATGACATGAAAAATACCGAGTAATGGCAAGATAAAAATCAACTCAAATAAAAGCTTCCACATAGAAGATGGTAGAGAAAGAATAGGTGGTGTAGTAAGAAATGATCAAGGAGATCTCATCTTCATTTTACTCAGTACCAATCAATTACAATAGTTGTAGTCAAGAAGAGGCATTAGCAATCAACTTTGGATAGGAATGGTTTGTACACAATGATATTGATAATATACATCTTGAGATAGATTCTCTAGTGGTAAAAATATGATGGATAGCAAGGATACAAATAATTTGAAGCTTAAGCATATTGTGAGCAACATTTCAAAACTACTTGTCACACCCTTTTTTTTAACCAAAAAGATTCTAATTTTAAGGTTCGAAAGGGTTTTTATTATTAAAGTGAAAAAATAAGATTTGTTTCAAAAAGGATTCATTTTACAATTGACTCAGAGTCACCACTTGACATAAATCAGGTGTACCAAGTCACCTTTGAAAATCCTTTTTCGAAAATGATTTTGACTCTTTTAAACTGATCCGCGAACAGAGATTCTGGTTAAGGAATTCTTTTGACCGAGGGAAAGGTGTTAGGCACTCCTCGATCCTATGGTTCGACCACGGCCGCTTGGTGGAACATATCATCTAATTTGACATTATGAATGTATAAACCTCACAAAACACACAAAAAACAATCAAAAAAATAATAAAACAAAACTAACTCAAAAATATAGTGTCCAGTCTAATTTATTACAAACCGAAATAGAAAATACTGAAATAACCTACACTAACCTACACTATTCCTAAACTATGCTCTACCCGATGCCTCGGGCCTTGATCACGAACATTCTTTCCATACAAAATTCATCAGGGCATTCCCCGATGAGTAAATACAAATAACCTCGGGTCATTCCCTGGCTAAATGAATACACTTTTCAAATACGGTAAATAGAACATTCAACAAATATTCCAAATATTCCAACAATCCATCAATTTGAAATTTACCTACCCGAGCCTACTTCTTGCCTACCCGTTCGACGACATATCACGTTCAATAACAATAATGAATCAAAATACCATAATAATCACGTTTATAATTTTTTCGATTCCCACCCCAACTTAATTTTATCAATCACACTATCAAAATTACTCAAATTCATTCCTCATATCACCAAAATCACATCGTCAAGCACATAATCATAACATGAAAAAAATCAAACAATCGTAATTACCCAACACATAATCACTAAATCACGTCATCAAAATAAAGAGAAGAGAAGAAGAATTAGACCTGAAATTGGCCTTTCAAAATATGTTATTCAATAAAGTAGAAATGTGATGGCTCCGCATCGCGCCATCCCTCAATTTCCTAGTTGTCAAATTCTAGTGACACAGTGCAATAGCACCGCGTCGCACCAGGAGTTTAATTCGAGAAAATTTCACTAAAATTAAAAGACGCGTCCAGGGTTAAAAAGGTCAATTTCCCATACCTATTTAATCCCTTTAACACGAGATTCAGCTATTTGGAACCCAAAATATACAAGTTTCTCTCAATTTTCTCCCAAGAACAAGCTAGGGTTTCAATTGGGGATTCAATTTCAAGAAAATCTCTCCATCAATCTTCGCTAAATCATGAACTAAGGTATGTTATGTGTTGATTCATGGGTCTCTTTCACCCATGAAACTCAAGAATCTCTTTTCAAAATCAAAGATTTGTATATTTACGAATGTTCATGATTTGATTGAATTAAAAAGTGATGTTCATGTTGTTGTTTGGTTTCATTCCATGTTATAGACTATTAATTACAAGAATTGATTCTAGTATGTGAGGAATTACGAGGTATTCATGATAAACCCTTCAATTCACAAGTTGATTAATGTATCCTTGATTATTAGATGTGTTGATGATTGTATAACCATAGCATGCTCCCCCCATATTTGATTAAATGCCTATGTGAAGGAAAAGTGCCATACTAGTATGATAATATGAAATCTCCATTCATGTATAAGTTATGTATGTCAAGTGTTTGATGAAATGTCTTAGCCAATGGATTATGTATTATTGATGTTGGTCCTGTACTCAAGAAAGTCATGTTTTGTCAGTTTCCTTCTATTGAGTTCTGGGGGTACTTGTACGCGAAAAATATAGTTGTGTGACTAGAGTCCGTGTTATGTTTTCATGATATCCTCAGTCAAGCCATGATCCATATAACTCAGTCAGTCATGTGACTCAGGAAAACTCAGTAATACAGTAATCTCAGTACTATTCCGTCAGTCAATGGAACTCAGTAAATTAGTCCAGTAATCTATGTTCACTTTCTATTTAGATGGGAGTAGAAATTAGCATCGAGTGAACCCAAGGATGGGAACATACACTGTTAGATGAGGGTGTAATTCTTACAAGTCATCCTTGCATTGCAAAACTATATAGCCAGCATAGGTTGAGACATCAACACTGTTAGATGAGGGTTGATGAGGTGGATAAGCACTGTCAGATGAGGGGCCCACCATTCTCTTTTGGGGACACTATCAGATGAGGGTCACTCACAGCTTGTCCTTACCAGTGGCGCGATATTGACACCCTTCCAATTGGGGTTATAGATTGGAACCCAACTCAGCCATAATGGCGTATTAGGGGCATGTCGTTTAGATAACTACTTCCCACAGTTTTAGTTATAATATTAGGATTTTCAGATACAGTCATTCAGTCTCAGTAATGGAACTCAGATAGTTCTACAGAATTCAGGACTGCCAGATACAATCAACTCAGATACATTATAGAACTCAGCTAGTTCTATCAGATTTAGGACTGTCAGATACAGTCACTCATGTAATTAGTTATATCAGTCATCAAAATTTAGTTTTCAGTCATGTTAGTTAGCAGTAAATTCATGTTATCATGATCTCAGATATAGTTACTACATATTCATGCATGTATTCTCACGTGCATATTAGTCAGTTAGCCAGTATTGTTCATTCATATAAACTCCATGCATTCAGCCTACCTTTCATGCATACTAGTACATTTAAAGTACTGATGCATTTGCTCTATGGTGTCTTATACCATAGGTTCGGAAGCACAAGCTCTAGAGCATTAGTAGCATTCCAGTCTCAGCAGTCAGAGTAAGCAGTGAGTCCTCATATCTTGAGGACATGATCATTTATTTATCATCTTATTAAGTGATTTATTAGTTGGAGTTAGTTGGGGACATGTCCCATCAACTCCTCATTCAGACAGTTCGGTCAATTACAGGCTTTCCAGACTACCATGTTTTTTTAGATTTTTTTTAGGTATTTCATACCCCATTCAGAGGTTATATCTTTATCAGTTATGTTATATTCTTGAACCTTATGGCCTTTCAGTTCATGTTTTCGCAATCATACAGTATATTATGCAGTATACAGGTACAAATATCAGTCATGGGTTAACTTGTGGTCCTTCGGGGTCATAAGCACTGTGTAGCATTCTGGGTATCAGATCCAGGGCGTTGCAAACTTGGTATTAGATCCAGGTTCAATAGAGTCCTTGAAAGTTTGAAAGTCGCATCTAGTAGAGTTTTGTCCATGGGTGTGTTGCGCGCTACATTTATGTGCAGGAGGCTATAAGGTGTTATAGGAATAGTTTTCCTTCTTTCAGTGTTCATGTCATGCCAGTGAGCATAATCTCAAGTCAATCTCACAGTCTAATCTATTTGTCCATTTCTTCTATAGAACATGCCTCCTAAAAGAAGAAATAGGAATCAGTCAGCCCCTCAGCCCGAAGAACCTTTGGGCGAACATGTTTCTCATGCAGAGTTCAGAGCTGCATTCATTACTCTTGCTTAATCAGTTGCTGCTCAGAATAAATGACTAGCTATTATTTCGTCCAACCCAGTGGCCAATTCATCTATATCTAGGATTTGGGACTTCACCCTAATGAATCCTCCATCCTTTCTTGGGTCTAAGTCAGATGAGGACCCTCAGGAATACATCGACCAAGTTTAGAAGGTTATAGACATCATGGTGGTTATTCCTAGTGAGAGTACTACGCTAGTTCCATACCAGTTATAGGATGTTGAGCACACTTGGTTTAAACAGTGGAAGTCAGCAAGGCCAGATGATATAGGGCCTATTAAGTGGGAGGAGTTTGTCACCATATTCTTAGAGAGGTTCTTTCCCCTAGAGCTGAGAGAAGCCAAGGTGTTAGAAGTCATCAACCTCAGGCAGGGCAATATGACGGTGAAAGAGTATTCTCTTAAGTTTACTCAATTGTCCAGATATGCCTCTCATGTGGTTGTAGACATCAGGGCCAAGATAAGTAAGTTTGTTTCTGGGGTGAATGATAGTGTGGTCAACGAGTGTAGGTATGTGATATTGAATAGTGACATGACTTTAGCCAGGCTTATGACTCATGCTCAGTAGATAGAAGATCAAAAGATTAGGATGAGGGAGAAGCAGAATAAGAGAGAAAAGACAGGTAGTTTTAGCTTTGCTCAGCCTAAATCAGAAGGAGGAAATCGTTCTCAGTTTTATCCGAAGCCATCAGTTCCAGATCCTTCGCCAGCTAGTGCTCCAGCTCCTAAGTTTAGGGATGGTAATAAAGATAGGGCGCTAGGCTCTAAGTCTCAGGGCAGTGTCAGCAATGCCCGAACTAATCCCCTTTGTCAGACTTATGGTAAGAACCACAAGGGTGCATGCAGAGCTGGTAGTAATGTCTATTTCGGATATGGCAAGCCAGGCCACAGAGTCATAGATTATCCCCAGGCAAGTTATCAGGGTCAGTAGAACCGTTCATCAGCTCAGTTCGGTTGCCCAACTCAGCAAGGAGCCTCTTCCGGTGCTCTTAGTGGGCAACGCCCAAATAGACTCTTTGCTCTCCAGTCCCAGCAAGACCAGGAAAATTTTCCTGATGTGGTTACTGGTACGTTACAGATCTTTCTAGTGCATGTTTACTCTTTGCTATATCCAGGAGCTTTCTTGTCTTTTGTCACTTCTTATATAGCAGTTGATTTTGGAGTCAGTTCCAAAATTATAGTAGAGCCCTTCTCAGTCTCTAACCCAGTGGGTAAAACCATCATAGCCCGGCGAGTATACAGGAACTGCCCGATTATGATATTTTAGAAAGTCACTTCAACAGACTTAGTCAAATTAGAGATGACTAATTTTGATGTCATTCTCGGCATCGATTATCTTTATTCCTGCTATACCACAGTCTACTGCAGAAATAGAATAGTCCAGTTTTTGTTTCTGAATAAACCCGTCCTAGAGTGGAAGGGTAGTTTATCCGATTTCAGAGGTCAGCTTATTTTCTACCATTGGGTATGGAAAATGATATCTAAAGGATGTGTCTATCATCTTGTTTGATACAAGTACAAATACGAGGATGGACGTGTGAAAGTGTAATGAACTCGAGGCTTGGAGTGTGCAAGAAAAATGCAAAAGATGGCCTAAAACACACACCAAAACTATGAGGATAGACGTGTGAAAGTGTAATGAACTCAAGTCTTGGAGTGTGCAAGAAAAATGCAAAAGAGTTTCTAAAACACCCACCAAAACCGTACCTACACTACACTCCATGGGCTGCATTTTGAGGCTTTTCATTAAAGGGACTTTTGATTATTTTATGTTTTAGTTGTAACCTAGTATAAATAAAACATTGTAGGTTATTGTGTCTTAGACTTTGATGATATTTGTCACTTCTCTCTTGTGAGAAAGGCCCCTATGGCCGAAACTTGTAACTAGGCCTTTCACAAGTGTGGATTTCACTTGTGTTACATTCAAGGCTTGGAAACGTTGGTTTTTAGAGGAGGTAAAGTCCCTCTTATATCAACGTAGGAGTTAGGCTAACTATTGTGTGTAGTGTTAAGGGTCCAAGAGTATCACATGTTCTTGGGTTCTTAAGATTATACCAACCAAGGTCTAACTATCTATCCTTTATTCATTGTAATCTTGTGATCGTTTGTAATTGTTGGTGTGGTTATACACATTATTATCTCATTATTTTTTAGCATTCTTGGATTTTGGACTTGTTTCCAACTTGTCTCGGGTTTGTATTGTGTTTGTAGACTATTTTTATGGTTGTTTTTGTACAATCCATGTTGTTAGTGTATCATTTGGTATCAGAGCAAGGCTTGATATTTTCCCCACAAGATCAATATTGGGCTTGTTTGTTAAAAAATAATAAAAACAAAATTGGCAAAAACTGAAAATTTTAGAAAAATAGCAATCTGTCCATTGTTGTTGTCTTAGCCGAAATTGTGTTCTTGTTGTGTCTTGGCTGAGATTTTTACTTGTTTTGTTGTATATAAGTATTAGATTTTGTTCTTCACTAACACTTGAGTCTAGATCTATATTTGATCTTTAAAAATTGATGTTGTTGTTGTGAACATAATACTTGGCCCCTTGTTGTGACAGACTATTTTGGGCCGTGAGTTAATGGATTTATTGTTGGAGGTTGGAGTGGAGTTTATTGTGTTTTTTTG
Organism: Capsicum pubescens; assembly: GCA_030864215.1. Lineage (NCBI taxonomy): Eukaryota > Viridiplantae > Streptophyta > Magnoliopsida > Solanales > Solanaceae > Capsicum > Capsicum pubescens. Next base: position 195,611,848 of record CM061549.1, on the reverse strand, counting down.
TTGTTTTTGAAAGGTTGTTTTTGTGTTCTTGTTGTTCATCACAACCTTCATCTCCTGTAAAAATCAAAAACACAACACAAAAGGGGTCTTGGCCGTGGGATTGTTGAGCTTGTTGTTGTAGATTTAGTTGAAAAAAAACATTGGGTGTGTTGTTGGTGTTATTCAAAAATTATTGTGGTGTTCTTTTTTTTCTTCATCTACTCTCATATCTTGACCAACAAAAAGTGCAAATAGATTCAAAAGGAGTGAAGATAAAAGTTGTAAAGTGTATTTGTGAGAAGACTTGAGCCAACACTTCCTAGACTTGCCATCAACTTTTTCAACTACTATCCTTAAATCAAGGATCCTTGTTTGATGGAACTAGTACAGGTCAAGATCATCTTTTTGAGATTAAACTTACAAAGGACTCAAGACTTATACTTTTCCTTCAAATACAATTGTCTTCCATTCCAAATTGTGTGAAAATTGAAATTTCAAATTTGTGATGAAAGTTGTGTGGGCCCGAGACCAATTACATGCTGCCACATCACCCTAATTACTCTTCACCATCAATATTAAGCTCAAATTTGGATTTTCCTAGTTTCTAATTGTTGATTCTTGGTTTCATTAGTTGATCCTAGAACTAATTAACAAACTAGTAAACTCCTACTAGATTGTCAATTAGTCCTTTGCATCCATTATTAGTGTCTACGTTTCTTTTGTTCTTTTGTTGTTTTTATAAATCTTAGTACTTCTTGGTTCAAGTTCGAACATTATTTCCTTGAGTCTTCAAACAAAGAATCCATTCCGACCAAGGAGTAGACTCACCCCTCGACTCATCACGAACTACAAGCTGACTTTCAACACTTGTAAATCCAAGTGTGAGACGATAAAGTTTGTGAGAGTGTGGTGAGGTTGTTTCCAACTAACTTGTGTTTTTCTTTGTAGGCTTGTTCTTTTCTTTTCTTTTTTTTTAGGTGCAATTACAATGGAACCCACGGCTACAAGTGCTATTTTGGCTAAACTTGAAGTCATTACCCATCAATGGAAAGTGATAAATGAAAGGTTGGATCACAAGGGAGTTCCAAGGGAGCAAGTGGGCTTCCCGGACATATGTCAAGATGAAGGTCGTAGCTCATGTGAGCTACAAGGTAAAAACACTATTCCCTACACTCCTATGAACTTAGAATATCGTGATGTGGATATTAATGGCCAAAAGGGTGTAGTTGCGGCTTACCCTCTTAGGGAAGCGATTAGAAAATCTTTCAAACTTGATAATGACCTTATAAAGAGTGAGCTTGCTTGTCCCAAATCTATCCTCGGGATAGAACCTTCTCTCTTTAGGTACAATGTCTTTTTTGAAGATAGTTTAATCTCTCTTAATAAACCTAGTGGTGCAAGTGATGTTGACGACATAGCTTGCCTTGGAGGCTATAGCCTATATGCCAACCCACTATGGTGTGAAAACATTCCTCCTCAAGATGGAAATATCTTCTTGGAAGATAAGAGTACTCTTAAGGGTAGAAAATGTGAAGTCTTGGAAAGGAATAGTCCATCGGGTGAAAATGAGCTTGAATTGCTTGATTGTTTAGGAAACCCAAAATGTGATTGTTCTTATTCAAATGTTTTTGTGTATGATCCCTTTTCTGCTTATGGTGATTTATATCTATGTGGGGATTACTCTTTTTGAAAGAGAAAGTGTTGCATGCCTAGAAATGTCATCTACTTCTTCTTCGTGTGTTTTCTATGTTGACCAGACTAATGAAAATGAGCTTGAAATTAGTAAGTACTTGCATAAGGACACCATAGTTGAATTTGACTTGTGTGACACATTTATCTACCCTCTTTGTGCTCATGATATTTTCCATAGGGATATAGAGGGTATGCCTAATTTTGAAGACAACACCTTAGGGGAAAGTGAGAGTGGCCGAGACCTAAGTCCTTGGTTACTCCAACTATTTGATCTCGGTACCATCTTAGGGTGGGAAAGGATTACTCTTAGCCTATTTTATTTTTGTCTTGATGCTTGCTCGAGCTACCTCCTTTATAGCATTTGTACTAATCTTTTCATGATTGAAACAAAAGACCCATGGCTATACTTTAAGTTTGTTCCGCCTCGTCATGGAATGTTGATGTGTTATTTTTTTTTCTAACTCTAACCCCTCAGTCATGAGGATGTGTGCTTGTTTGTCTTCTCTTAATTTTGCCAGGTACGGATTCGAGATTGAATCCTTTTCAAGAAGGGGAGGATGATACAAGTACAACTACGAGGATGTACGTGTGAAAGTGTAATGAACCCGAGGCTTGGAGTGTTCAAGAAAAATGTAAAAGAGGGCCTAAAACACACAAAAAAACGTACCTACACTACACTCCATGGGCTGCATTTTGAGTCTTTTCATTAAAGGGACTTTTGGTCATTTTCTGTTTCAGTTGTAACCTAGTATAAATAAAACATTGTAGGTCATTTTGTCTTAGAATTTGATGATATTTTTAAGTTGTATAACACTTTGAAAACACTTCTCTCTTGTGAGAAAGTCCCCTATGGCCGAAACTTGTAACTAGGGCTTCCACAAGTATGGATTTCACTTGTGTTGCATTCAAGGCTTGGAAACGTTGGTTTTTAGAGGAGGTAAAGTCCCTCTTGTGTCAATGTAGGAGTTAGGTTAACCATTGCGTGTAGTGTTAAGGGTCCAAGAGTATCATATGTTCTTGGGCTCTTAAGATTATACCAACCAAGGTCTAACTATCTATCCTTTGTTCATTGTAATCTTGTGATCGTTTGTAATTGTTGGTGTGGTTATACACGTTATTATCTCATCATTGTGTAGCATTCTTGGTTTTTGGACTTGTTTCCAACTTGTCTCAGTTTTGTATCGTGTTTGTAGACTATTTTTGTGGCTGTTTTGGTACAATCCATGTTGTTAGTGTATCATTTTTTGTGTTAAGTAAACTAGTTCTGAAACTCCCAGTCTTAATTCAGTCCCAGTCGTGAATAAATATTCAGATGTCTTTCGTAAATATCTTCCAGGCATTTCTCCCAAAAGAGAAATAGACTTTAGCATCGATCTTCTTCAAGATACTCAGCCTATATCTATTCCTCCATATAGAATGGCACCAGCAGAACTCAGAGAACTGAAAAAAAGTTGAAGGATCGCTTAGATAAGGGATTCATCAGACCCAGTATGTCCCCGTGGGTTGCACCAGTCTTATTCGTGCGAAAGAAAGATGGTTCTCTCAGAATGTGCATAGACTACCATCAACTCAATAAAGTCACGGTCAAGAACAAGTATCCACTTCCCAGTATCGATGACTTGTTTGACCAACTTTAGGGTGCCAGTTATTTCTTGAAGATAGACATCTGATCCGGCTATCATCATCTCAGAGTCAGAGAATGTGACATTCCAAAAATAGCCTTCCATACCCAGTATGGCACTTCGAATTCCTAGTCATATCCTTTGGTCTTACTAATGCCCCAATAGCTTTCATGGATTTGATGAACCGTGTGTTCAAGCAGTACTTGGACATGTTCTTCATAGTCTTTATAGATGATATTCTGGTCTATTCTCATATTGAGCATGATGATGTAGACCATCTCAGAATTGTACTTCAGACTCTTAGAAATCATTAGTTGTTCGCCAAATTTAGTAAGTGCGAATTTCGGCTAAGGTGAGTAGCATTCCTTGGACATATCATTTTCGATGATGGCATTAGAGTAGATTCTCAGAAGACCGAAGCGGTAAGAAACTATCCCAGACCTATCTCTCCATCAGACATCAAGAGTTTCTTGGGTTTGGCTGGCTATTACAGATGGTTTGTTGAAGAATTTTCATCTATTGCATCCCTTATGTACAGATTGACTCAGAAGAAAGTCAAGTTTCATTGGTCAGATCCTTGCTAGAAGAGTTTTCAAGAGTTGAAGACTCGACTCAACTCAGCCCCGTATTAGCTCTTTCGGACGGTTCAGATGGGTTTGTAATGTACTGTGATGCATCCAAAGTAGGTTTGGTTGTGTCCTCATGCAGAATGGTAAGGTCATAGAGTACGCCTCCAGACAACTTAAACCCCATGAGAAGAATTATCCTACTCATGATCTTGAGTTAGCAACCATGGTTTTTGCCCTAAATATTCGGAGGCATTACTTGTACAAAGTTCATGCAGATGTTTTCACCAATCATAAGAGCCTTCAGTATGTCTTTTCTCAGAAAGATCTCAATCTTTATCAGAGAAGGTGGTTAGAGCTCTTGAAAAATTACGGCATGAGTGTCCTTTATCATCCGAGTAAGGCCAATGTAGTGGATGACGCTCTCAGTAGACTATCTATGGGTAGTGTTACTTATGTCGAGGACAGTAAGAAGAAGTTAGCTTAGGAAGTCCATCAGCTTGTCAGACTAGGCATTCGCTTAGTCGATTCAAAGGAGGGTAACAATGGGTTCAGAGTAGTTTAGAATTATCTCTAGTTTCCGAGGTGAAAGAAAAGCAAGATAGAGATCCCAGTTTACTCAAGTTTAAAGAGTCAGTTAAGGACCAGAAAGTAGAGGTTTTCTCCCAAGGGGGAGATGGTGTATTGCGTTGTCAGGGTCGTCTCTCTATTTCATGTGTAGATGACTTAAGGCAGCGAATTTTTGCAGAAGCACATGGTGCGTTCTACTCTATTCATCTAGGGGCCACAAAGATGTACCTCGACTTGCGGGAGATCTATTGGTGGAGTAGGATGAAGAGGGATATTACAGAGTTTGTGGCTAAGTGCTCTACATGTCAGCAAGTTAAGATAGAGCATCAGAAGCTTAGTGGGTCCATACAAGAGTTCCATATTCCTACTTGGAAGTGGGAAGAAGTGAACATGGACTTCGTGATATGTTTTTCTTGAGCTCGTCGTCTGCATAATTCAGTCTAGGTCGTTGTAGACAGGATGAAAAAATCAACTCTTTTCCTTCCAGTTCATACCTCTTATTCAACCGAGGATTATGCCAAACTCTACATCAGAGAGTTTGTCAGATCGCATGGTGTTCCATTATCTATTATCTCAGACAGAGGTACCCAGTTCACCTCTCATTTTCGGAGAGCGTTCTAAAAGGGTCTTAGTACCCAAATTCATCTCAGTATAGCCTTTCATCCTCAGACAGATGGTCAAGCAGAAAGGACCATTCAGACCCTAGAAGATATCCAAAGGGCGTGTAAAATTTATTTCAATGGTAGTTGGGATGACCACTTGCCTTTGATTGAGTTTTCATACAACAATAGCTATCATTCTAGTATTCGGATGGCTCCATTCAAAGATCTCTATGGTAGGAGGTGCAGATCTCTAATAGGTTGGTTCAAAGTTAGTGAGGCTTCAGTTATAGGGCCTGACTTAGTATTCGATGCCTTAGATAAAGTCCAGTTAATTAGAGAAAGACTCTGGGCTGCTCAGAGCCGACAGAAGTCTCATGCAGATGTGCGTAGAAAGGATCTCAAGTTTGAGATTGGTGACTATGTCTATCTAAAGATCTCTCCCATGAAGGGAGTAAAGAGGTTCAACAAGAAGGGATAGCTCAGTCCCTGATATATCGATCCCTTCAAAATTCTCAGTCGCTTTAGCAAGGTAGCTTATAAGCTCGAATTGCCTTCAGATCTAGCCTCAGTTCATCCAGTCTTCCATGTATCTTGGCTCAAGAAGTGCATAGGTGACCCAGTGGTTGTAGTCCCTATTCAGAGTATAGATATTCAGAACAGCCTCTCCTATGAAGAGATTCCAGTCGAAATTCTAGACTATTAGACTTGTAGACTGAGGAACAAAGAAGTCCCTCTAGTCAAAGTTCTTTGGCGGAATCAGTCCGTTGAGGGAGCTACTTAGGAAGCAGAAGCAAACATGCGTACCAAGTATCCTCACCTCTTCTCCGATAACTCAGATCAAGATCAAGGTAACAGTTCTCCTTAAGCTTTTTAGTTTTCATGTCCAGATTTTAGTTACAACTTGATATCAGCCTCATGCTCAGGGTTTCATTTTTAAACTGGGTACTAAGTACCATTGCATATTCAATTATATGATCATGCATCAGATTTGTCATGTGTTCATGCATCAGACATGCATTCTCCTCGTGAGAAGACTCAGTTATTAGAAATCTCTTTCATATAATTAGTTTCATCATGTATTCACACATCAGATATGTGTGATTATCTTATCAATACTCTCAGTCATACGTTCATGTATCAGCTCAGTAATAAAATCATGCATCAGATATGCATGCTAAGAATGAATCTCTGAAATGTCAGTTATGTCAGTCATGTTTCATTATTTATGTTTAGTGTGTACTTTGGCTTATCGTTTCTGCTCTCTCAGTCAGTCTCATTTGAGGACGAATGTCCCCAAAGGGGAGATATTGTAATACCCCAAAGTTTTTTAACTAATTTTGTCTCAAGAATGTCCAGTACTAGCTTCTAAATTGAATGATGTTTATTCTATGAGGAATTTTCAAGATTTTCACTTTTGTCATGTGGGAAATTCAATAAGCTTTCCATCAATATAAAATTTGCCTAAATTCGATAACCGGGTAAGAAGTTATGACTATTTTAAATTTTCATTGTAAAACAGCGCCATATTAGTTAGTGGCGTGCCGCGCCACAAGAGAAAATGGCAATTGTCAAATTCCAGTAGGGGTCCGCGATAGTGGCGCATCGTGCCAAACTTCCAGGTCACAAATAAAATGGCAATGTGATGGCTCCGCGTTACGCCATCCCTCAATTTCCCATTTGTCAAATTGTAGTGACACGGCATAATAGCGTCGCGTCACAATAAGGGTCCAATTCAGGAAAATTTTACTAAAATTAGAAGACGCATCCAGGGTTCAAAAGGGTCAATTTTTCACCTCTATTTAATCCCTTTAACACGAGATTCAGCTATTTAGAACCCAAAATATACTATTTTGTCTCAATTTTCTCTCAAGAATAAGCTAGGGTTTCAATTGGGGATTCAATTTCAAGAAAGTCTCTCCGTGAATCTTTGCTAAATCAAGAACTAAGGTATGTCACGTGTTGATTCATGGGTCCCTTTCACCCATGAAGCTCAAGAATCTCTTTTCAAAATCAAAGATTTGTATATTTACGAATGTTCATGATTTGATTGAATTAAAAAGTGATGTTCATGTTGTTGTTTGGTTTCATTCCATGTTATAGACTATTAATTACAAGAATTGATTCTAGTATGTGAGGAATTACGCGGTATTCATGATAAACCCTTCAATTCACAAGTTGATTAATGTATCCTTGATTATTAGATGTGTTGATGATTTTATAACCATAGCATGCTCCCCCCATATTTGATTAAATGCCTATGTGAAGGAAAAGTGCCATAATAGTATGATAATATGAAATATCCATTCATGTATAAGTTATGTATGTCGAGTGTTTGATGAAATGTCTTAGCCAATGGATTATGTATTATTGATGTTAGTCCTGTACTCAAGAAAGTCATGCTTTGTCAGTTTCCTTTTATTAAGTCCTGGGGGTACTTGTACGCAAAAAATATAGTTGTGTGATTAGAGTCCGTGTTATGTTTTCATGATATCCTCAGTCAAGCCATGATCCATATAACTCAGTCAGTCATGTGACTCAGGAAAACTCAATAATACAGTAATTTCAGTACTATTTCATCAGTCAATGGAACTCAGTAAATTAGTCCAGTTCAGTTCAGTTCAGTAATCCATGTTTAGTGTCTATTCAGATGGGAGTAGAAATTAGCACCGAGTGAACCCAAGTATGGGAACACACACTGTCAGATGAGGGTGTGATTCTTAGAAGTCATCCTTGCATTCCAGAACTATATAGCCAACATAGGTTGAGACATCAACACTGTCAGATGAGGGTTGATGAGGTGGATAAGCACTGTGATATGAGGGCCCCCACCATTCTCATTTTGGGACATTGTCAGATGAGGGTCACTCACATCTTATCCTTATTAGTGGTGCGGTATTAACACCCTTCTAATTAGGGTTACAGATTGGACTCCAACTCATCCATAATGACGTATTAGGGGTATGTCGGTTAGATAACTACTTCCCACTATTTCAGTTACAGAATCAAGATTGTCAGATACAGTCATTCAGTCTCAGTAATGGAACTCAGATAGTTCTACAGAATTTAGGTCTATCAGATACAGTCAACTCAGATACAGTATGGGACTCAGCTAGTTCCATCAGATTCAGGACTGTTAGATACATTCACTTATGTCATCAGTTATATTAGTCATCACAATTCAGTTATCAGTCATGTTAGTTAACAGTAAATTCATGTTATCACGATCTCAGATATAGTTACTATGTATTCATGAATGTATTCTCACGTTCATATTAGTTAGTTATCCAGTATTGTTCATGCATATAAACCCCATGCATTCAGCCTACCTTCCATGCATACCAGTACATTCAAAGTACTAACGCATTTGCGCTATGGTGTCTTATACCATAGGTTCAGAAGAACGAGCTCTAGAGCATCAGTAGCATTCCAGTCTCAGCAGTCAAAGTTAGCAGTGAGTCCTCTTCTCTCGAAGACATGATCATTTATTTATTCTCTCATTAAGTAATTTATTAGTTGGAGTTAGTTGGGGACATGTCCCATCAACTCCTCATTCAGACAGATCAGTCAGTTAGAGGCTTTCCAGACTATCATGTTCATACTACCATGTTATTTCAGTTTTGTTTTGGGTATTTCATACCCTATTCAGAGGTTATATCTTTATCAGTTATGTAACAGTCTTAAACCTTATGGCCTTTCAGTTCATGTTTCCGCAATTATAGAGTATATTATGTAGTATACAGGTACAAATATCAGTCATGGGTTAGCTTATGTTCCTTCGAGTTCATGAGCACCGTGTAGCATTTCGGGTACCTAATTCGAGACATTACAGCAGGGCTGGGTTACTGCTATCTGCTTCGTCGGAGCTCCGGCAAGCTCAACAGAAATAAAAATAGGAGGAAGAAACTGGTGACAACCATATTTTCTTGCGAAGACTCACCGGAAGAAATCTATTTTTTCACATTTTCTCTCTGTTTCTCTCTTTTTCCTCTCTACGTTCACCTAAATCCGACTAACCCTCTATTTTTTGTTAACAACCCTCATCGAAGATCTCTTTTTTGATCACTCCTCTCTCTCTCTCAATCTTTCTCGCCCTGATTCTCCTTAACCTCGTTGATCTCTCTCTCTCAAACCCAATCGCTCTCACTCATTTCTCTCTCACTCACTCACTAGTGTGTGTGTATATTCAGTAGGGAGTGGTGAGCTTTTTTGTGTGAAAATTAGTTGGGTGTCTTTCTTTTGAGTGCGTGAAGCTGGTGGAATCCCTCTTCTTCGGTTTTATGTGTATGAAAAATGGTGAGTGAAGTGTGTGATTTTTTTAGTTTTTTTTAGAGAAAACGCTGTTTCTCTTGCATTTGGCGTGAATAATGGTGGAGAAAAAGTTGTGTAAGTATGTATGATGATGGTGGATTAATTTGTTAGTGGTGGGCCCCACTCTAAGTTATTTTGATTTGTCCCCTATTCTCTTTTTCTGTTATGGTGTAAAAAGATGTGTAAAGGGGTAAAGGGTAGGGTATGGGTTAGGGGGTTGGGTAGGGTAGTTGTGAGGCGGGGGTAGGGTGTGGATGAGGTATCAAAATTAGTTAGGATAAGGGAATATTTTAGGATTGGGAATTTAATTTGTTAGAATTTATTGTATTTGTTTTCTTGTGGAAAAAGTATAGAATGGGTGAGGGTACGTGGTAAAATGAGTTAAAAATGAATAAAATTCAACTTCGGGAGGGAAAAAATTAGGTGTCTACAGCATGCCCCCTTTGGATATAAGCACGAGGTGTTTTCGTATAAAGAAGTAGACAATGAGATAGAATTTTGTCCCAATCATTATTCAAAGTGAGGGAATAGAAGGAAAGAGGGTCACCGAGTCTATATCAGGACATCCTATCTACTCAAGATATGGAGAAAACCAGCCACAGATACCTCAAAGAAAAGGAGAGGGACTATACCGAGTTGGAGAGTCGAGTGAGGTTTCATCGAGGTTTCGGTCCACGGCGCTATCATTACATCAAAAAGAAGAAAAGTACAAGTTAAAACATAAACGAAATTACAAAAATCCTATCTATGTAGCTTCTTTTGTACTTCTTAACTTGAGTTTCATCACCCTATTCTTCAGGAGGGCTCCTGATTTGCAATTTCTTCAACTTGTTGCTTGGCTTTCAATTGCTTCACCTTGTTGCTTGACTTTCCATCTCTTACCCTTTTTATTTGACCTTCAATTCCTTTACTTTGTTTCTTGATTTTCAATTTCATCACCCTGTTCTTCGGGCGGCCTCCCGACTTTCAATTTTCATTACCCTTGTTATTCAAGCGGGCTCCTGACTTTCAGTCTCATCAACCTTGTTCTCCAGGCGGTCTCCTGACTTTTAATATTCATCACCCTTGTTCTTTAGGAGGTCTCCTGACTTTAATTTTTATCACCCTATTCTTCAGGCGGGTTCCTGACTTTCAATTTTTATCACCCTGTTCTTCAGGAAAGCTCCTGACTTGCTTTTCATCACCCTATTCTTCAGGCGGGCTCTTGACTTGCAATTTTATCACTCTGTTCTTTAGGAGAGATCCCAACTTTTAATTTTATCACCTTGTTCTTTAGGTAGGCTCTTGACTTACAATTTCCTCACTCTGTTCTTCGGGTGAGCTCTCGACTTTTAATTTCATCACCCTGTTCTTTAGGCGGGCTCCTGACTTGCAATTTCTTCACTCTGTTCTTTGGGCGAGTTCCCAACTTTTAATTTCATCACCCTTGTTCTTCAGGCGGGCTCTTGACTTTTAATTTTTATCACCCTTGTTCTTCAGGTGGGTTCCTGACTTTCAATTTTATCACCCTTGTTCTTCAGGAGGGCTCATGACTTTCACCTTTCATCACCCTATTCTTCAGGCGGGTTCCTGACTTGCAATTTTACCACTCTGTTCTCTGGGCGAGATCCCGACTTTCAATTTTAATAGCTCTTGATTTTCTCACCTTGTTTTTCAGGCGGGCTCTTGACTTATAATTTCCTCACTCTATTCTTCAGGCAAGCTCCCGACTTTCAATTTCATCACCCTGTTCTTCAGAAGGGTTCTTGACTTGCAATTTCAACACTCTATTCTTCAGGCGAGTTCTTGACTTTCAATTTCAACACCATTCAATTTCCTCACCCTATTCTTCAGGCAGGCTCCTGACTTGCAATTTAATCACTCTGTTCTTCGGGCGAGCTCCCAACTTTCAATTTCATAACCCCGTTATTCAAGCGGGTTCCTGACTTGCGATTTTATCACTCTGTTCTTCGGGCGAGATCCCTACTTTTAATTTCAATACCTTTCAATTTTATCACCCTGTTCTTCAGGCGGGCTCCTGACTTGGAATTTCATCACCCTATTCTTTAGGAGGGTTCCTGAAATCGAAATCAAAACTAGAACGAAAATTATCCCAAACAAGAATTACGATAAAGAAAGATTTCATTTTTCTAAAAGTAATGTCCCATTTTCCAGGAGAGTCTTGACAATACAGTAAATTCCCATTTTCCAGGAGGGTCTTGAACATAAAATAAATTCCAATTTTCTAGGAGGGTCCTGAACATAAAATAAATTTCCATTTTCTAGGAGGGTCCTAAAGTGAGTTTCCATATAATATGAATTACTTTTAATGTTTACCCCAGCTTTCATCAAAAGCTTTTACGGGTATCAAACCCAATCACAACTACTTACAATAGTGAATAATGCAAAGATGAATCAAGATCCTAGTCAACAAACACACTTTTTGAGGGTAAAACTGAATGACTAAGGCCAATAAGTCCCTCTCTTAAGACTGGAAGTGAAAGGTTCTTAATAAAAATGCATCTTTCAAAATTAACGATTCAAATTAGGAAGTGCACCTCCTAGCCATGAGATATAAAAGACCCAAATTAGAGATACTGTCTCTTAGGGGTACAAGATGATGAGTTTCAACATAATTATAATTACCAAACCTGTACAGCAATGCTGCCTCTTGCCTTTACAGAAACGATGAGTTGTACCTCTGGATATCGATGCTTTGAAGCCTTTGACTAGTAGGTAGCAACTGTTCCTGTTTCATACAAAGAAAACTTATGAGATTAAAACAAGGTGGTTGTCTTGTGGCTTTGGCTTTTGGGTGATTTCTGTTGTACTTGTCCCATTAACCTTACTTCCAACCATTAGCGTCTGTCATTGACTTACTGTATCATTGACCCAAACTCAGATTATTAAGAGTGACTCTGGAAAAAAATGGTATCTCTTCTTTTCCATGCTTCTCAGATAAAATCTTTGAACCTTGGTATTTCCATGAGTTCCCAGACTCGTTTGTTGACAAAACTTTTTCCATACCTTATTTCAGCTTACAATCATGTCTCTTCCATGTGCTGGCTTTTTGTCTTGCATTATGCAATTGAAAAAGCTGGTAGCAATTTTTAAAATCTTTTCTCACTTATTTTGACACGGACTTGACTCAAAGAAAATAGAAAACTGGCAATGACTTTTATTGGGATAATTGACTCAATTAAACAAAGAGAAGAAAGTGAATGTCCCTATTTGAAAAAGAGAAAAGAAAAACTTAGCTGAAAATGACAGTCAACTCTAATGCTTATGACATGCATTTTAGATTAAGCTATCTGATATTTTCATCCAAACTTTCCACCAATTATTCTTTAATGTCCTTGAAATGGAGTTGCTTCCTTAGGCCAATTGCATTCGAAGACATCATTCATCTAGTAGCGCCTTGAAGGGTTTTCGCCAAAAAGTCTCTCTCATTTTCTTTTCTCAGCTCACTATTGCCTTATGGTGTCCGTGAGGGTTTTTTTAACCAATGATACTCTTATTTTCATTTTTTTAAACTCACAGTTGTCTTACAGTGCTCGTAAGGGTTTTCACTGATAAGACTCTCTCATTTTTATCTCTCTCTTGATTCCTTATGCTGAGGAAGACAAGTGGTTCCAAAATGTATCATAATATCCCTTGCATGCTTAGCCTTAACATCCTCAAAGATTGATCTGAAGGTCTTTTTTTGGTTGTAACTTGGCTTATAGATAGGGTTAGAAATAAAGGATGGCATGAGGCCCAAACGACACTTGAAGTAGGATGGGACTTACAACTTTGGAATTGACTCAAATAATGAAGATTAACTCATGGCCCAATTTCTTTTGACTGGGCAACTCTAAATTATTTATTTGGTTGGACCGAGCCCAGAGTAGGGAAGCCTACGTATCTCACTCCCGACAGAGGAGAATCAGATCATACGTAGTTTAGGCAGCTTCTTCTTTTGCTTGATTCTGATTTCATCTTTTTTTATTTTGTTGTTTCTTTCTTCCTTTGAAACTTTTCTGACTCTATCTTTTCTTGACACTCTTTTGTTGTCTTTCTTTTTGGACATATTTTTTTTCTTTCTTTTTAATTTTTCTGACTCTATTATTTTGCTCACCACTTTTCTTTTAAACTTTGTTGACTCTATTTTGATTCTAAAAGAGGGGTATGAAAGAAAATATGACTAAAGCTCAAATAGGATAAACAAAGGATGACACGATGTTTGGGTAGCAGAATGAAATGCCTTCGTCATATCAATCCTTGAAAATGCAAGTACATATCATGCAATATGAAAGTGAAAGATGAAAATCATTTGTGACATCTTTTAAGCATTAACTTTGACTGAGTCTGTGCATAACTACTCTTCTGCGCTTTTCTAGCATACAACTCCAATTTTGTTGTACATTTCTCACATTGAATGACTCATGATTTTATGGAGATGATTTTCTTTCTGTTCACGTAGCCACTATTTGACCTAATTGAGGCATGCCTTTTGATTGATGACCAAGTTATTCTTGTGATTCTCAAAATAATTGCCTTAATTTTCAAAGAAGGCTTCAACTCGTCACCAAATGTCTCAACACTCTACCTATTTTGTCAAATGCTTTTTCTAACCTTAGCCCTCTGATTCAAAGTTCATGCTCAAATTTAAATTTTAAGATCTGACTGAAAATTCCGCAAGCATGTCATATCACTAGAGCCAACATAAAATGTACTATGTAAAGAAAACAAACAAACAACACATATTTAAAACACAAAGGAATAAAAGGACATTTTTTTAGTTAAAATGAAAGATAGATGGGTTTGAACATAAATGACAAAGGGACAAAACAAGAAAGATCCCGAACTACAACCCTGAAATAATTTGGATAACAAAAAAGAAAATAATACAAACTACCAGACCCCTTCCTAGTAAGGAGAGGAATGACTTTCCAATTGTTGAGCTTGACATCTTAGCCACTTGTTTGCATACTAGCACGACTAGAGATTTTCTCACTATCAATGTTCTGCACCATAATTAATTCATGTTGAATCATCTTTTCAATTTCTAATTTCAAGTCTCGACAATCTTCAATACTATGACCCTGAGCATCAGAATGATACGCACATCGTACATTAGGATCAAAATTTCTTGAACGCGGATTGAGAGTGTACTCAAGGAGAGGAGTGATTATGCCCCACTATACCAATCTTTAAAATAAACTGGCATATGACTCTCCAATTGGTGTGAATCTATCTCACGACTTTTATCTCATTTCATTGTTTGGCTTGGACCAAAAATCTGACCTAGAAGGACTTTGGTATGTTTGTGGAGTTTGAGGATGACCTTGAGGATTTGGTGCACACCATTATGAGTAATAAGAGAGTTGAACATATGGTTTTATGTAGTACACTAGCTATGGAGGTGGGGAAATGGAGTATAATGGATTTGGGGAGGGATTATAGAGAGCTTGGGTACGAATTTGGGCTTGAGACTGACGGGGACAACTCGTCGTCTTATTAGATATGCCCGTTCTCCAACTACTATAACAGATGCATCTTTCTCATTCTTCTTCTCTCCAGTTTCCCTTACTTGATTGCAATATGATCACAAATATTTTACAAATTCCTCATGTTCATCTTGCTCCTCAAGTTTTGACATCTCAAGGATTGGAGGAAGGTTGACACTTGAAGACATGCCCCAGTCTTTGTATGTAACATCTTGTTTACCCACAAGTCCTAGGGAACTTTTCGTAATATTTTCTACACTCTTTATTTTTCCAATTATTTTCTCTGACTCTCCTGACACACTAGGCTTCTTATTAAGAAATTTTCGTGGCCCAGTTAGGTTAAAAGTAGGCTCAGGAGTATAGCAATGATCACAAAGAGTATTGAACATGAGTCCACTAGCAGCATGGGGAGGCACAACTATTTAGTGGCTAGCCAATATGGATGTCTCAGCAGAGGATTGAGAAACAAAATCATAGATGAAATATGGTGTTGTGAATGTAATAGGCTTATGCTGAGGAGATAGAGAAAGAGTGGTGGAAGTATTGTGATGTTTTTGGCTTGGAATGAATTCTGAGTTATATTGTTGTGCATCAACAATAGTAGGAAACTGACTTTGCGCTTTTGGTAGAAAACTCGAGGTATCTGTAGGATCAATAGCGGGGAATGGAGGAGGAGGCAATCCACTGGCCCAAGCTTGATACATTTCCCTTATTTGTTGTCTTAGTCTCAAATTCTCTTTCTTTAAACTCTCATTTTCCTGACTCTTTGTTTGATCCATAAGGTCACTCTCTATATCCTTGTTGGACACGACTGAACCTTCTTCAGATTTAGTGCGATGTGGAGGACCAACCAAAATGCCACAAACCAACCACCTTAAACTAACTGAACAAGAGATAATAAACGTGTCAGAGTTCAACACTTTCTCAAAATCTTTTTTTTCTTATTTTTGATTTTTCTTTACTTTGAAAAAGATCACCGAACCCAAGAAAGGCTCCTACATATCTCACTCCCGAGAGAGGAGAATCAGGTGTGTGTAGTTCATAAAGTCTTGTCAAAATAGCCAATTAAACTCTTTTTTCTTTCTTTTTTCTTTTTCTTGAAACTTTAAGAAGAAGAAAAAATAATAATTTTTCAAAAGAATTGACGAAAATCTTTTTGAATTTTTCATCTTTAACATCCCTATACAAAATGAAATGTATGATTACCAAAGAAAATCTATTTGGGTTTTCAATTTTGCATTTCAAACGAAAATGAAACTTGAACCTATTAAAGAAAAATCTTTTTGTAGTTTTATTTTAGAGATGTATATGACACCTATTCTAAATGAAGATTGAAGAAGATCTTTTTGAATTTTTCAAATTTTTATACAAAATGAAACCTATGATTACCAAAGAAAAATCTTTTGGGGTTTTCAATTTTGAATTTCATATGAAAAATGAGATTAGAACTTATTAAAAGAAAATCTTTTTTTGTAGTTTTCTTTTAAACATGTATATGAAACACCTACTCTAATAAAGAGTGAAGAAAATCTTTTTAAAATATTCAAGTAAGATTCCCGAACCCACAATAGGCTGCCTACATAGCTCACTCCCGAGAGAGGAGAATCAGGGGTGCGTACTTCGTCCAGATTGGACAATTAAGGAGTAATTAGCCAACTGACCCTAACTTAAGAGACACGACCAAAGACGGACGATGAACAATGTCAATAAAATCTTTTTGGATTTTTAATTAGACACTTCTCATAAAACCGACACCAACAGCTATGAAAGAAAAAATCTTTTGGTATTTTCATTATACAAAATGTACAAAACTGCTGTCATCTTTTTTGAATTTTTATTTTATAAAAAGCTCCTAAAAATATTTTTTAAAAAAATTTTGAATTTTGAATGCATGCTAAAGGAGATAAAGGAAAAATCTTTTTGAGGTTTTTTTGTTTTTGAGTAAATGCGTGAAAAGGTAAGAAAATCTTTTTGAATTTTTGGATTGTGAAAAATAAAAGCCATAAAGAACTCTAAAAAAATACGAAACTCTTTTTCATTCATCTTTCTCTTTTTTTCCTTTTTTTTTTTAATTTTTTCATGCCTACACACCTTTCTTTATTCTAGCACATGCTTTCCCCAAAATCAGTCTGTCAAATGACCACGTTACCCTCAGAGATGCAATATTTAGCACGTAGGGATGCTTTGGAGGTGAGTCTCCTATAAAGGACCAAATGGTCCCCGCTAGGTCTCAATATGATACACATAAGCATGACCTAAAGGTTGACCTACGTTGGGATTCACTAACAAGGCTATTCGGGAGAGCATATGGTCGATAGTGGCTGCTTTGCTTTCTACCTACTCCATACCAGCCGACGGCTCCTCCTCCTAAAATAAGGGTGACTCAACTATAGGTCATGTGCACAACATGTACTATAGAACTTGTTGCAAAAAGAATTGACTCGGGGTATGCAAATAATGCCAGATATAAAGCAATAACACATAAGAAAAAACTATAAACAAAGAGCACGTAAGCACACCATAATGATTAAAAAAAGTACGAACAATAACACAAACAACGTCCATACACCCACAATGCCAAACTAAGCCGATATAACTCCAAAATAAGCTCAAAATCTAAAAAAGATCACTAGTAGAGTCTCCAGAGCTGTCACACCCCTTTTATAACCAAAAAAATTATAATTTTAAGGTTCGAAAGAGTTTTTATTATTAAAGTGACAAAATAAAGATTTGTTTCGAAAATGATTCATTTTACAATTAACTTAGAGTGGGCACTTGACATAAATCGGGTGTGCCAAGTCACTTTTGAAAATCCTTTTTCGAAAATAATTTTGACACTTTTAAACTGGTTCGTGAACAGAGATTCCGGTTAAGGAATTCTGTTGATCGAGGGGAAGGTGTTAGGCATCCCTCGATCCCATGGTTCGATCACGGTCCCTTGGTGGAGCATATTGGCTAATTTGACATTATGAATGTTTAAACCACAGAAAACACACAAAAACAATCAAGCAAACAACAAAACAAAACAAACTAAAAAATATAGCGTCCAGTCTAATTTATTACAAACCAAAATAGAAAATACTGAAATAACCTACACTAGTCCTATACTACGCTCTACCCGATGTCTCAGGCCTTGATCACGAACATACTTTGTGTACAAAATTTTTCGGGGCATTCCCCAATGAGTAAATACAAATAACCTCTAGGCATTCCCCGACTAAATGAATACACTTTTCAAATACGGTAAACAAAACATTCAACAAATATTTCAAACATTCCAACAATCCACCAATTTGAAATTTGCCCACCCGAGCCTACTGTTTGGCTTCCCTCTCGACGACATATCATTTTCAACATCAACAATGAATCAAAATACCATAATAATACTTTTATCATTTTTTTAATTCCCGCCCCCAACTTCATTTTTATCAATCACACCATCAAAATTACTCAAATTCATTCCTCATATCACCAAAATCACATTGTCAAGCACATAATCATAACATCAAAAAAATCAACCAATCGTAATTACCCAACACATAATCACTAAACCATGTCATCAAAATAAAGAGATGAGATGAATAATTGGACCTGAAATTGGGGCTTTCAAACTGTGATATTCAATTAAATAGAGTCTGCATCGGGAACCTCGATGATCAAACTCAAATCCAACCCGCAACAAATCCAAGAATCTGGAATAACTCAATCGACCCGACTCGATACACCAGACTCAAACAAAGCAAATCAGAAAGCAAACAATCAAAAATAAAATCTATGGATATTTTTTGGGTCATTTATCGACGTTTTTTATGGATTTCAAAATAGTGCAGGGCTGGGTTACTGCTAGATTCTTCGTCGGACATCTAGTAAGCTCAACAAAAAAAAAAATGGAGGAAGAAACTGATGGCAGCCACATTTTTCAAGGACGACTCGCCGGAAGAAATCCATTTTTGCACGTTTTCTTTCCGTTTCTCTCTTTTTCCTTCCTCCGTTCACCTAACTCTGACTAACCCTCTATTTTTCTATTCACAACCCTCATCAGAGCTCTCTTTTTTGATCGCTCTTCTCTCACTCTCACCCTGATTCTCCTCAACCTCGTTGATCTCTCACTCTTAAACCCAATCTCTCTCACCCATTTCTCTCTCACTCACTAATATGTGTGCGTATTCAGTAGGGAGTGGTGAGCTTTTTTTTGTGAAATTCAGCTGGGTGTCTTTCTTTTCAGTATGTAAAGCTGGTGGAATCCCTCTTCTCCAGTTCTCTGTGTGTGAAAAATGGTGAGCGGAGTGTGTGATTTTTTTGGGTTTTTTTAGAGAAGAAGCTGCTTCTCCTGTATTTGGTGTGAATAATGGTGGAGAAAAAGTTGTGTAAGTATGTATGATGATGGTGGATCAATTTATTAGTGGTGAGCCCCCCTCCAAGTTATTGTGATGTGTCCCCTATTCTTTTTTTTTATTATGGTGTAAAAAAACATGTAAAGTGGTAGGGGGTAGGGTATGGGTTAGGGGGTTTGGTAGGGTAGTGGTGAGGTGGGGGTAGGGTGTGGATGAGCTGGAAAAATTAGTTACAATAAGGAAATATTTTAGATTGGGGATTTAATTTGTTAGGATTTATTATATTTGTTTTCTTGTGGAAAAAGTATAGAATTGGTGAGGGTACGTGGTAAAATGAGCTAAAAATGAATAAAATTCAACTTCGAAAGGGACAAAATTAGGTGTCTACATTACTCAAGGACACCAAATACAAAACATCTCACTACTCCAGGGAGGAAAATCAATTGGAAGATTACTTTTTCAAACTAGCATCAACAAGTGGAAATAGACCTTATATCGCTCTCAAAATGAACTACCACGAGAGGTAAAGGGACTATTTTAACTTGACAAAAGACAGGTCCCAACAGCGAGGAAGAGATATGAAAAATACAATTTCTTTGTTATTCAACTTATCTTTTAGTTGGAAAGGAATTTGAATAGGATATTGTCTTTCATAGATTGCTTGAACATCTCTTTTGTAGACTTGAGCCTCAATATCAAATAAGTTTTTAAATATATTATTTGGTACACACTTCTATTTTCATATCAATAACCTCTATATTGATCCCATAATGGAATTAATCCTTCCATATAATGAATATAGCATAAAAGAGCCTAAAATATAATAGATCAATTAGAAATCTAAATCTCACATCATTCTATTGCATAAGTCCCAATTTATACATCACAATATCAATTATCTCATTGACAAACTTAGTTGACTGATTTGTCCATCCAACGGCATGAGTTATACGATAAGTCACCACCCAAGCTAAGTCTGAAGAAAGATAAGTCATAACCTACCTCAAAATCAAACAAATATGCCATGAACCACCACCAAAGTGGATTACCTTTAAGAACATCCTCAATGTACTATAAATCTATCAATAATAAGTTCTACAACTGAATACAAGTCCACTGATACTCATATTGCAATAAATCTACTATAGGTCCAAATGGGCAACCCCAATCTCAAAAGGAAATAGCTAAAATTTCATTTGAAAATCATATTATCCATAACATGAGGAACACAAATATGAAATTTCATTAAAATCGAAGCTTAAATCGACTGATAAATCATCAAAATTTGATTTCTTAATCGTCAGATCAAAATTCTCAAATTTTGTATTCATATGTTGTTTAAAATGATTATATAATTAATAAATCAATAATGTCAAAATCAATTTACCCATACTACAAAGATCTTATGTTTCAAAAACCAACAAAAACCCAACACAAATGATCCTTAAACTTAAAAAAATTCAATTATTTCTTAATTTTGGGATTTCAAATCTCAATCAAAATAAGAAAAAATGTCCAAAAGTCCCCCAGCCTTTATCCGAACTCCCAACTACACACTTGTACTTTGTGGGGGTCCTATGACCCCCCTGAACTATTTTAAAGTGGAATTATTACCCCCCCTCCCCCCCCCTCCCCCCCCGCCTCCACACCAATAAAAAAAAACTGACAACCAGTCATTTGAAATGTGGTGTGATGCACGCGTCAACAACCTTTTTACACGTATTTTATAATT
The DNA here is from genome assembly GCA_030864215.1 of Capsicum pubescens. Classification (NCBI taxonomy): domain Eukaryota; kingdom Viridiplantae; phylum Streptophyta; class Magnoliopsida; order Solanales; family Solanaceae; genus Capsicum; species Capsicum pubescens. The sequence goes on along the minus strand of CM061549.1, from coordinate 195,590,975 downwards.
TAAAATTAATTTTTATTTACTTTATTCTCCATTTTTATCACTTTTCATCATTTTCCACCATTACTTTTCATCTCTTTTCCTTTTCAAACTTAAACAATTTTCAATGAACTTGATGTGGAAAATAATAGACAATACCGAATTTGAAATTTCCAATAATTTTGAAGTCGAAAATAATAAAAAACATCAAATTTGAAATTTTCGACAACCTTAAAGTGGGAAACAATGAACAATATCATTATTAAATTTTCGACGATCTTAAATCCGAAAACAATGAATAATACCAATTTTAAAATTTTCTACGATCTTGAAGACGGAAACAATGAACAATACCAAATTAAAAATTTTTGATGACCTTAAAGTCGAAAATAATAGAGACTTTTAAAATTTTCGACGACCTTGAAGTCGGAAACAATGGACAATACCCATTTTAAAATTTACGACGACCTTGAAGTCGGAAATAATGGACAATATCGATTTTGAAATTTCCGACGACCTTGAAGTTGAACTATTTTAAAGTGGAATTATTACCCTCCGCCTCCACACCAATAAAAAAAAACTGACAACCAGTCATTTGGAATGTGGTGTGATGCACGCGTCAACAACCTTTTTACACGTGTTTTATAATTTAAAATTAATTTTTATTTACTTTATTCTCCATTTTTATCACTTTTCATCATTTTCCACCATTACTTTTCATCTCTTTTCCTTTTCAAACTTAAACAATTTTCAATGAACTTGATGTGGAAAATAATAGACAATACCGAATTTGAAATTTCCAATGATTTTGAAGTCGAAAATAATAAACAACATCAAATTTGAAATTTTCGACAACCTTAAAGTGGGAAACAATGAACAATATCATTATTAAATTTTCGACGATCTTAAATCCGAAAACAATGAATAATACCAATTTTAAAATTTTCTACGATCTTGAAGACGGAAACAATGAACAATACCAAATTAAAAATTTTTGATGACCTTAAAGTCAAAAATAATAGAGACTTTTAAAATTTTCGACGACCTTGAAGTCGGAAACAATGGACAATACCCATTTTAAAATTTACGACGACCTTGAAGTCGGAAATAATGGACAATATCGATTTTGAAATTTCCGACGACCTTGAAGTTGAACTATTTTAAAGTGGAATTATTACCCTCCGCCTCCACACCAATAAAAAAAAACTGACAACCAGTCATTTGGAATGTGGTGTGATGCACGCGTCAACAACCTTTTTACACGTGTTTTATAATTTAAAATTAATTTTTATTTACTTTATTCTCCATTTTTATCACTTTTCATCATTTTCCACCATTACTTTTCATCTCTTTTCCTTTTCAAACTTAAACAATTTTCAATGAACTTGATGTGGAAAATAATAGACAATACCGAATTTGAAATTTCCAATGATTTTGAAGTCGAAAATAATAAACAACATCAAATTTGAAATTTTCGACAACCTTAAAGTGGGAAACAATGAACAATATCATTATTAAATTTCCGACGATCTTAAATCCGAAAACAATGAATAATACCAATTTTAAAATTTTCTACGATCTTGAAGACGGAAACAATGAACAATACCAAATTAAAATTTTTTGATGACCTTAAAGTCGAAAATAATAGAGACTTTTAAAATTTTCGACGACCTTGAAGTCGGAAACAATGGACAATACCCATTTTAAAATTTACGACGACCTTGAAGTCGGAAATAATGGACAATATCGATTTTGAAATTTCCGACGACCTTGAAGTTGAAAATAAGGAACAATACCCATTTTGAAATTTCCGACGAACTTGAAGTCGGAACCATCCAATTTTGTGCTTGGAGATGAGGAAGATGATAAATTAATCTTCGATGCCATTGATAAGTTCTTGAAGTTTTTTGTTTGTGAGAAAGAAGAAGAAGAAGAAGAAGAAGAAGAAGAAGGAAAGAAAATGAATAAAGAAAAAGAATAATTAAAAATGAATAAAGAAAATAAAAAAATATTAAAAATAAATTTTTAATAAATAATTTACGTTCTCACTCTCTTTAAAGAGAGTGAAACACACTCTCTCTCCATGTCAGCTTTCGGGGGGCTGTAATAATTCCACTTTAAAATAGTTCGGAGGGGGGTTGATCATTTTCTCATCAAAATAATGAAAAAACAAATCTATTCTTTTGTAAATAAAGGAAAAATCACATATCGAATATTAATATGAGAAAAATGCATCAAGAATCGACTGAATCAGAGTTTCTAGTTCCTAAAATGTAAACAATACCAAATAGATGTGATTGTCTTAAACTCACCAATTTTCGCTCCCGTGGACCATTGGTCGCACCCACGACATATCATCCATGACCGGCATTTCACACATGAAAACCATCTCGCACCCACGACATATCATCCATGACCGGAATTTCACACATGAAAACTAACTTCCACACCTATGAGTCCGTTATTTCCACCCTTCTTTCGCACACATGATGCACCAGAATCGATAACAACAACTTTACTAAAAGGAACATAACTTTCTTATATGGATACAAAATGTGTCGATTCTTATTGATTGGTTCTAAAATTTTGATAGAATCTAATGGTACCATTAAAACACCATTTATAGCTCATTCACTTTAGGTAGTACTATTAAATCTCAATGACATAAAACTCTAAACTCCCAACAAGTACCCAAAACTTATCTAAGGACTTACAAAGATAAACCAATAGTGTAAATCACTTTTAAAATATATTTTAAACCTGATGAAATCATCAAAATACACAAACAATGTTATCTTAATCGGATGTTGATGGAAATTATTAAGAAATTCTCTAAATTTCTAAATAATAATACAAAAATCATCTAAAAGCCTTGAGAGCTAAATCAACCTTCAACTAGACTAAAAATCACTCTCCGGACCTACTGAGATTATCAAAAGTCCGAGTTGAGATACTTTTTCCAAGTCTTCATAGTCACACATGGATGACCTATGTCAAATGAATCTTAGTCTTGTTGGTTTGCCTTTACCAATGGATATTGCAATATGACAAAAGTAGGCAAAGAACGACAAAGAAATGGGTAGAGGTAGAGCTCATGAAATCCAAACTATGTTCTTTCAAGATGAATGGAAGATGAGTCGAATCCTCTAAAGGAATATACTCAAAATTGGAGTACAAGGGAGTGCCTTAATACTAAAAGCATTGTAGGATATTAGGACACTCTTCTCTTATAGAGTGATCGATAAAAGAGAAGGGAAAAATCTCAGGGATAAGATAAAGTGAATTTGAATGATAAAAAATCCGGGGAGGGAACTTGAAGGCTAGAGGAGATAAAACTGAACCACGTAGTATTTAACCAAGTGTAATTTTTTTATTTTTTCTCTCTCTATTTCTTCTCTCTCCTCCAATAGCTCTTCTAGAAGTATGTTTTTTTCACACTCTACCATTATGGAGTCATCAGGAGGCTTACTATTGATGTTTCAAACGAAGGAAACTGCTTCCTCTTATGAGATCTACCTACCTGTTGAGGAATTACTGACAAATCTATGTATGATTACACAATCACAACTCCTATTGGTATGACTCATAAGTGCCAGTACACCATTAAAGGGGTACAGTAATAGCTCGTCAACCCACTAACGTTGGCCTCCCAACTATTATTTGCAAAATAAATTATTATTACATGATATTGGTTTAAGAATGTAAACACACTATTGTGGAGAGATTCTTGAAGCCTTGACCACAAATTGATAGGGTTCAAAGAAATGATTGTTATTAAAGGATCATTTGAAATTAGAGTGTTTGAAAACTATTATGTCAAGAGTTCATGTGATAGAAATTGATGGTATGTAGATGTGGCTTCAAAAGTTGTTAGGTAACTTCAAACTTAAGGAAGATTATCAAACCACTCTAGCATAGGTTCTAGTACCATGTTTTCCTTTTATGTTATATATCTGACATTAATGGAACTCCTCTTACCCTTGATATTGCCACATATAGTTGCATTATACCTAGAATGCATGGAAAGATACAAAGTTGAGGCTGATCTGTGGAAGCCTCTTCCTAAAGATCTATGGGCTGGTTTACAATATGCTGATTCCCCCTACAGAAGTATTATATAAAACTTGAATACGAAGGGATACAAAAGTATTGTAAGCACTATAGAAAATTGGGTAACTATATAATCAACTGTAAAATTCTTGAGAGAAAGAATAGTAAGATTGATCCTATGAAATATGGCATTAATAGATTGTCCCTCTAGGATACTTCTGTAGAGAAACGAAGAGATAATGAAGCAAAAAATAAGGATACTAATAGGAGTTTAGAACACGACAACTCTGTGTCCGCTACTTTCGGTAAGTTCCTTATAACAATGCATTTTAGCTTTAGTAACTCTTCGTACCTCCTTATTCCACCATTAGGTTCCTGTTGAACCTAGATTTTTAGACACATCAAAGGCTTCAGTTCTTCTTTTAATACAACCTGATATTTTGTTTCGTAGCATGTCTACCTCTCCCTTTAAGTTCAAAGTTTCCTTATCCTATAATTTTTAAAAAAAATACTAATTTATTAGAACCCTTTAATAACACCACCTAATTCACGGCTATTTGTAAGTTAATCACATTTCTCACTCTACTCCTAAGCTCTACACGTGTAACAACAACATCAGTTGGTGAAATCTCCTCCCAAATTGCTTGTGGAACATATAGCTTCCCAAAAATATGACTTTTTGATAACAAGATGGATGTCATCGTTGTCGTAATACCATTTTCTAGGAAGTCTAATTACTTTATACCATGTGAAAAAGGAAAAATATATAATCCTCCTGTCATGCCCCAAAAAACAAGGGTCATGATGGCACTTTCCACGGTAAGCCTCGACAAGTAAGCCTATCACCCAAACTGATATAACAAGGGAAATCGATACAAAACTCCAAGACAAGGCTTCTAGAGTAAAGCCAGGCAACATAACCACGATAATAGCGGAAATATAATCAAAGATACCAAACCAAATTCCAAAACCTGGTGTTGCAGTGTAAGAACCACTAAATATATCTCGAATGTCACAAGATATAATAACAATCCAAAGAGGATCAAAACTCTGTCTCTAAATACAAAATAAGACATGTAATAGATAGGAAGAGGTAGTAGGCCAACTTTTGAAGCATAGGATGTCTACTACCTCAAATACTCCCAAAAGTTGCTTGAATCAGCTATTCGTATGGCGCACTCGTACCTAGATTTGTAACGAATGGGTGCAGTAGGGGTGAGTACGGTCCACTTGTACTCAGTAGGTATCATAGGCCGCCCGAGTAAACTAGAAAATAAAGCATATAAACACAAATTATGGGCACGTCACCTGCAATCAGAAAATGTCCCAAACGGTAGCCCACACCGTCTCCACTAGCAGTTCTAATATACACATATATATAAATATATGTAGAGAAAAGAAGAACAAATATACATGTACATCAAATGCAAGTATAGGAACATAGAACAGATGGATAGATACAAGTAAAAGACAAAAATACAATAACAACATAAGCATAATATATGAAATGTAATGAAGATGATGATGATGAATGATGTACGAGGTCATCACATAACCTTCGTATACACCTACCGAGCTCTGCTTTAAAGTAGGACCCATGAGGAGTTCGTAAACCTATACCAACCAAACTCAGCTACAAACCTAGGACTCATGGTGGGTTCATCAACCCATATACAACCAATATCCATAACTCCTCTTAGGCACATCATCAGTAGATGGTTTTTAAAGATATCACATTTTTTCCAACAAAAATAGTATTTCCAGTATTTTCATAGGAGTACCAATGTTTCATGAATGAGTATGATATGGGGATTTAATGCTCACAACCAACCAAAATGAGAATATCCAATATCCAAACAATATATCAACCACGTGAGCCAAAAATCCACTCAATTCAACCAACCATCCATGATCCAAAATAATCCAAAAAATCATCAAGTGAAAGATGTGAGAAAAAGGCATTGATACCACATAAATACCATAATATAGGCTTCTTCCACCAAAAAGAGTGCAACCAAAAATGCATATATCATTACCAGGCAACCAATATCATATAAGACACCACATGGTCACACATAGAAAATAATGTTTCAAAACCAACCGAATATTATCCACAAAGGCCCCCACACGGGCACATAAATCGCCTAACATTGTTTCCATGATACAACCCCATACCCATAGTATGCTTTTACACTATTATGATCTACCCAAATAGCCTAAAGAAAGTTAATCCATAACCTACCTCAAATGTAAAAAATTGGTCTAAAAATCCTTCAATCTAGGGATTTTATCTCACAAAGGATCTCGAAATCAACTAAATCATACAAATACATAATCAATGTGTTCAAAAACTCAATGATACCCATTCTGCCAATTTTTGAGTCGGAGTCAAAACGAATCTCTAAAATGGAGTTTTTGAAAAGAAGAGTAAAATCATAATTTTATTTTAGAAACATGATCCCCATACTCATAGTAGTTTACAACTAAAAACCTAAGCAAAAACTAGTGAAAACGAGGTTCAAATCAAAGAAAAACCATTTTAAAGATTTACTAGCAAAAACACCCCAAAACGCATATTAAAAATCAAAAATTTGAACTTATTTAAAGATAAAATCAAGAGAAAAAATAATAGTTATTTATTAAAAACTTTCCCATGAATGAAATCTCGAAAATCCCTTTTAAATCGTCCAAATTCGAGCTCTTAAGACCCAAAAATGGTGGAAATGGGGCTTTGATTCTCAACTTGAATTAAAATCACAAAAACTAAAATAGAAATTCTTTGAAAGATGTAAAATAGAGTTCTAAATTGATATACAATGATTATACAAGAAAAACGCATCAAAAATCATCATAATCAGAGCTTCCTAGCTCCCAAAATGTCAAAAATATAATTTTGGGATCTATACTTGACGATGGTCGCTTATGTGACACTTTGATTGCATATATGACACTTTGATCGCATACGTTACCTGGTCAAATGGTCATAATGTCGATTACACAATCAAAAGTTTGCGTATACGATCACAACAGGACCATCAATTTCAAAAACTTATTTTTGACCCCTACAACTCATTCAGAACCCTATGAATATGATCCAATAGTGACATTTGATAGTAAAACACGTTATGGATCCAATGGAATTATAAAATCTAAGAAAAAGGTCATTATCATAAAATTGACCCCTGGAACCCTATTTACACTATTTCGGAAACAAGGGTCGAAATGGGATCTAAAAGCCATGAAATTGAACCAACCGTACTACTAACCCAAATTTGACAATTCAGATCTAATAGAGATATCAGGTTTTTGAAAAAAAAATGTCATTTTCACAAAGTTGACCCCCAAATTGTGATTTCACAACTTTCCAAATCGACGGTAAAAATGAAAGACATAAAACCACACCAACCATGTTACCAATCTAAGATTGACATTCTGGATCTGCTGGCATAGTCCATTTTTCCATCTAATGCACTGATCGATAAATGTTGACCATAGTCAACTATAAAGTATTTTAAGCCACAAAAAATGACAAACTCGCACAAATCACACTAAAATGCATTCGGAACCATACCAATCATCCTCATTCTCCATAAATACCACAATGAAAACATGAAAAGGAGTAAAATGGTTGAATTAAACAGAAATGAATATTTCACAAAAATCATAAAAAATCAAATTATTACATTATCCATCACTAAAAATCTAGTTCGTCCTTGAACTAAAGGCAATAGAAATACCTGAACTAGCAATACATTGGGGATAAATACTATGTATATCAGACTCAACCTCCAAAGTAGACTCATCTACCGATCGATGCCTCCACTGGACCTTAACTACAAGAATAACTTTAGAACACAACCGTCTAACATCTCTGGCCTAGATGGAGACAAACTCCTCAACAAAACACAATGACTCATGTAACTGAATTGACTCCCAACGAATGACATGAGATTTATCTAGAATATAACATCGAAGCATAAGAACATAAAAAATTAGATAAACAACTAATAAATTTAAAGGCAACGCTAATTCATAAGTCACATTCTCAATAGTTTGAAGGATCTCAAAAGGCCCAATATACCTGGGGTTAAACTTGCCACTCTCTGTAAACCTCATTATACCCTTTATTGGCAAAACACAAAGAAAGACATGATCTCCGACACTGAATTATAAGGCATGAAGTCTATGATCCGCATAACATTTCTGCCTAGTCTGAGCCACTTGATATCTATTCTTATAATACCCAGGTTTTTGGAACCTACGAATTTCTAGGTTTAGACATCACTGCCCAGGCAAAAACCCATATGACGAGTCGTTATCACTCGACATGAGTCTTAGTGTGCCAATTATAGTCATAATAGTAAGGTTACCTAATATTTTTGTCTTAATCACAACTAAGACCCCACGAGTCATAGGGTTTGGTCATAAGTCATTGGGTGTGACTCGTGACCATAATAGTAGGGGGTCAAGGTTTGGGACCTCAGGATATGAGTCTTGGTGACGACTCATGACCAAAGACCGAGAGTCGTTACCTGACCTGTAGTGACTGGGCACTATTTTCTGTTTATTTTCATTGAGAGCATTGTGGTATTTTTCTTCCAACCTATTATTTACCATGACTTAAAGACCTTCCCTTAGACTATTACCACCAATTAACATAACATAAAAACTCTCTTCTCTCTCAAATTTCTCAAGCAAGAACAATTAGGGTTTTCAAGGGAATTGTTCATCTAAGCTTCGAATTGGGGTTTTGTCTCTAAAATTCTTGGTATTTTCAGGCATGTATCTATTTCCTAAATTTATTTTATATGAAAACATGTATTTGATTGTTATCCATGTGGTTTAATTTTTGAGTTCTTAATATGGGTTGAGGGATTTGAAATAGTTAATACTTGAATTAATTTTCTATGATTTTGAATTAGTTGTTTATGCTTTATCCTCATGGTTTTGAACTAAATGAATACACCGGTATGGGAATTAAAATCGAGAACATGGGTTTCCCTAAATTGTATGGTTTAATGGTTTGGAATTAGCTTTAACCTCAACCTAACTTGTGAAATTTATTTTGAAACATGAATATATGCATCAACGGTATAAAAGGTAAATGGAATATAAGATGTAAATATAATATAAAATGATTTTGGAAGGCCTTGGTGGCCATGGATTGGTTTCTTAATCTGAACTTTAGAGTTTATGTGGCTAGTTGGTTTAAATGTCATAATGGGATTGGCTGCAAACTTAACTTTAATTGGTATAAAGATACCAACGATAAATGCCTAATTAAAAGATTCCTTGGTTAATGGATGAGAATGTGTAAATGGTTTTAATTTGGACTTAAAAGAGGGTTGTGTATCTCACTGTGGAAGGTGGAGGTCCCAGGGGACCAACACTACAAACCATATTTCTCAGCGTAGGGGTTTTGGTGACCGTGTGCATAGTTCACACTTTATCATTTTATTTTGAAATATTTGGAGCCTCAATGGCTTTGTTCCTTCCTCAAATTTTCCTGGTTCATGCGGTTGACACGCACTAGGACCCCTTCAATAGGAGGTGATGAACCCATATAACCCGTGGGTGCCCTTAGGATTGTTAGAGATACACAGTCCGGGCTAATTATTTTAAATATCATGTTTAAACCTTGTACCCCATCCTGGCATCTTATATATATACATACATATATATGACATGTACATTTAGACTGGTTTTGTTTGGAAAATGACATTAATATATCCCTTTTCTGAGTTACAGCTAGCGCTCATCCCGCTAATCGTCTCCAAATGAATCATTATTTCATGATGTTGGGTCCTAGAGGTATTCTGTTAGCTTGTGCAGTGGTAGGTGATTTAGTTCGATTGATCAACTTGAAGTGGTGAGCCTCCATCTTTCGAAGAGCCTATTACTTTTTGGTTTTATTATGTTTCTAAAACTATTACTTTTGGATTTCTTTTGGCTATGGTCGGGGGCATGTCCCGGCCTAGTTTGGTATTTGGTTTTGCTAGAGGCTTATGTGGATAATAATGTCGGAATGATTGTTGTTGACTCTTAGAGATTACTTTTGGGTTACATTAACTATCTTATCTGTATGTTTTGGGTTGTCTTCTGTTGTTTATCTATATTGTGTTCTGGTTTTCTAGGCTAAGGGATGGCCTCCGGTCTTTGGGGGACTTGAAATACCTTCCACGACTAGGCCTTGGTTCGGATCGTGACAAGCTTGGTATCAAAACATAGGTTCAGGGTTTTTGGGTGTCCATAAAACCATGTCGAGTAGAGTCCCTTCTATGCGTTTTTGGTGCGTCACACTTATAAGAGAGAGGCTACAAGGCATTTAGGAATATTTTCCTTTCTCGTGTTCTATTTTGGGCTATAGAGTCTAGTGTTATAATTTCTCTCTCTAAATCCAGGTTTGCTCACATTTAGATTATGCCTCAAAGATCTAACGGTCGTAGAAACTCTGTTCGGACTTATACCTCACCTGAGAGGAATGTGGAGGGGAGTCATCATGTTTATGGAGTACAGACCCAGTCTAGGATTCCTGCTCCTGATTATACTGCTCCACCTAGGGTTCCACCGTTCCCTACAAGTCCTTCCCTGGAGGGTGACACTTATACTTAGTCACTCAGGGAGATATCTCTAATACGAAGTTCCATTGGTCTATTCATTTTCTTACCCAATTGGTGGTGTACTTGTCTCTTCAGTCTGGTCCTATTAGTTCTGTGTAGTTTCATCTAAGTTTACTCGGGTTGGCCAGTTCATGAGGTTGAATCCCCCAACCTTTACTAGCTCTAAGGGTAAGGAGGACCCTCAAAGGTTCATGTCACACCCCTTTTTTAACTCCCAAAAAAAAATTGATTTTAAGGTTCGAAAGGGTTTTCATTATTAAAGTGACAAAATATTGAAAATTTGTTTCAAAAAAGGATTATTTACATTTTTATTCAAAACTCAGAGTCTCCACTTGGCATAAATCGGGTGTGCCAAGTCACCTTTGGAAATCCTTTTCAAAATGGTTTGACTCTAAAACTGATCTGCGAATAGAGATTCTAGTTATGGAATTCTATTGACCGAGGAGAAGGTGTTAGGCATCCCTCAATCCCGTGGTTCGACCACGGTCGCTTGGTGGAGCGTATCGGCTAATTTGATATTATAAAATGTATAAACCACATAAAACACATAAAATAATCAATCAAACACATGAAACAAAATAAATTCAAAATATAGTGTTCAGTCCAATTATACAATCCAAAAATAAAAAATGCGAAAAAATAAATCCTATTCTAACCTACACTAATCCTGAACTACGTTTCCGTGCTTCACCCGATGCCTCGGGCCTTGATCACGAACCTTTTTTGAAGACTTAATACGTCGGGGTATTCCCCGATGAGTAAATACATAAAACCTTGGGGAATTCCCCGGCCAAATGAATACCTCTTTTCAATGCGAGAAAACCAAACCATTCAATAAAATTTCAAACATTCAACAAAAATACAAATTCTAAATTTGCCTACCCGAGCCTACTACTGCCTACCCATTTCGACCTAAACATGATACTATCGGATTAGTCCAAATTAACATCCGTTTCCAATCAAACAATAATCAACGGGTTAAACTAAAACTAACCAACATTCAACTTTATCAATTTTTGATTCCCCCTATTTCATGTTTAGTACAATCCTAAACTCATATTGTCATCACATTTAGCATCGAGATCAATTATTCAAAAGCAAACAACATCAAACGTCTCTCAAACCATCCAAACAAATAGAATAAAGATATCGAATCACATCCACAATCAGACCAAAATTAAAATAAAGGGAGAGATATGAGAGAATTGGACCTTAAATGGAGCTTTTGAATTCAAATATTACTTGAATGAACAGAAGAAATTTGTATTCTGAATCCGCAAATTGAACCTCGACCAACGAGCAGGACCCCGACAACACTAAACTCGACCAACTCGATATCAAAAACCGCAATTAAAAAATTTGGTTCGAACTCAGACTCAACAACGAAACAAAACCAACTCGAATTGTGAGAAATCCAAACCCAAAACTGAAATTGAACTTAAATCCCAAAACCAGTACCTAGCTCAATGAACCAAAATGGAAATCGCAACAATAGAGTCAATGAGTTTGAAAATTCGGTGGACCCATCGGAACAGTAATAGGACAGCGACTGGGTGTTTTCCGGTGGATTTTGAACTGAAAAATGAGGACCCTTTTCTATGCCTGAGCTTCGGTAAGCTCGGAAGCAACCGGAAACGTAGATCCGATCTGCAGTGACAAAGTTTTCGGTGAAAAACTTGTCCAAATTTCTCTCTCAACTTTTTCTCTCTATTTTTATCTCTCAACCTCAAATCTCACTCTTTCTACTTCAATCCCCTATTTCTCTTATTTTTTCTCTCGACCTCATTTCACCCTCACTCCATTTTTGTGTGTTTGTGCATCTGTCATTAATTGGGTGCGTTAATGGCTATTTTTCGATGGAATTGAGAGTGTGTATTGTATATAGGTGTATGGGATTTTTTAAGTGAAAGTTAGATGGGTGTGTTCACTTTCTTCCTCCCTATTTAATGAATGTGGTGGTCCCTTTTTTATTTTTTGTTCTGTTATGGGCTAACCCAAGGAAAAACGTGAAGGGGAGGGGTACGCGGGTAGGTGGGTAGGGGTATGGGGTAGGGTAGGCTATTAGGATGAGGTGTAAAGTTGGTTAAGATAGGGTTGTTATTTTTATATTTTCATAGGATATAATTACATGGGTGAGGGTACGTGGTAAGGCGAGAGTAAAAATGGTAAAAATGCTTTCGGGAAGGACAAAATTACGTGTCTACATCATGCCCCTCTTTGCATGTAAACACAAAGTGTTTTCATACAAAGAAGTAGACAACGAGACAGAATTTTGACCTGACCATTATTCAAAGGAAGAAACAAAAGGAAGAAGGACAACCGAGTTGGAGAGTCGAGTGAGGTCCCATCGAGGTTCCGGTCCGCGGCTCTGTCATTACATTAAAAATGAAAATTACAAGTTAAATCATAAACAAAATTACAAAAGTCCTATCTATGCAGCTTCTTTTGGACTCTTGACTTGAGTTTCATCACCCTATTCTTCAGGCGGGCTCCTGACTTGCAATCTCATCACTCTGTTCTCCGGGCGAGCTCCCAACTTTTAATTTCATCACCTTGTTCTTCAGGCGGGCTCCTGATTTGCTATTTTTTCAATCTATTGACTTTCAATTTCTTCACCCTGTTGCTTGACTTTCAAATTCTTCACCTTATTGTTTGACTTTCAACCTCTTCACCTTGTTGCTTGACTTTCAACTTCTTCACCTTGTTGCTTGACTTTTCATTTATTTGCCTTGTTCTTCAGGCGGGCACCTGAAATAACATCAAAACTAGAGAGAAAATTATCCCAAACAAAAATTATTGTAAAAAGTAATTCCGTTTGCTATAAAAAAAAGTTTCAAAAATAGAAATTGATTTTTTTCCACAGTTTATCATCAGAAGACTTTTGGAAAAGTCACATCATGCCTACTTGCATGTTGTAATGATGAATCAAGACTCTGACCAAGAAATGCATCTTTTGAGAGTAAAATTGAATAACCAAGACTAGGAAGTGCGTCTCCTAAGAATTAAAGTGAGGGATTCTAAATAGAAAGTGCGTCTTCTTGAGATACAAGTTTAAGTTAAAAAGTGTGCCACCTGAAAAATGAAAACTAGAAAAGAAGTGCGTCTCCTAAGGGTTAAGTGTGGTAACTCAACTAGAAAGTGCATCTTCTAGAAATCAAGGGAACTGACTCAACTAGGAAGTCCATCTACTAGGAATCAAGACTTAAGTTAGGAAGTGCATCACCTAAAAAAAATTTCGAATTACCCAATCAAGGAAGTGCATATCCTTACCAATTTGGCTTGAATTATCAAAACAAGGAAGTGCATATCCTTACCAATGCCGCTTGAATTACCAAAACAAATAAGTGAATCTTCTTACCAATGCCACTTGAATTACTTAAACAAGGAAGTGCGTCTCCTCACAAATATTTCTTGAATTACCAAAACAAGAAAGTGTGTCTCCTTACCAATGCTGCTTGAATTACCTAAATAAAGAAGTGCGCCTCTTTACAAATGTTGCTGGAATTACCCAAACAAGGAAGTGCGTCTCCTTACAAATGCCACTTGAATTACCAAATAAGAAAGTGTGTCTCCTTACAAATGTTGCTTGAATTACCAAATAAGGAAGTGACTCTCCTTACAAATATCGCTTGAATTACAAAACAAGGAAGTGTGTTTCCTTACAAATATTGCTGGAATTACCCAAACAAAGAAGTGCGTCTCCTTACCAATGCCGCTTGAATTACCCAAACAAGGAAGTGTGTCTCCTTACAAATATTGTTGGAATTACCCAAACAAGGATGTGCATCTCCTTACAAACGCCGCCTGAATTACCAAACAAGAAAGTGTGTCTCCTTATAAATGTTGTTGGAATTACCCAAACAAGGAAGTGCGTCTCCTTACAAAAACCGCCTGAATTACCAAAAAAGAAAGTGTGTATGCTTACAAATGTTGCTAGAATTACCCAAACAAGGAAGTGTGACTCCTTACAAATGTCGTTTGAATTACCAAACAAGGAAGTGCGTCTTCTTACAAATGTTGCTTGAATTACCAAATAAAGAAGTGTGTCTCCTAGAGATATTGGATTATGAGTTTTACCATGGCTTTGAATACCAAATTTGTGCAGTAACATTTCCTCTTGCATTTGTAGAAGTGAGAATATTACGGCCTTTGATGTTTAGGCTTTGAAATCTTTGATTTAAAGGTAGCATGTGTTCCTGTTTCATACAAAGAAAACTTGTTAGTTTAAAAAGATGGTGTCTGGTTTGTGGCTTTAGCTTTCGTGGAAATCGCTCTTGCCCCGATCACGTTTAACCTTGCTTTCAACCATTAGAATATGTCATTGACTTGTTGCATCGTTGACCCAAACTCAGATTATTAAGAGTGACTCTGAAACAAACAGGTATCACTGCTTCGCCATGCTCATCAGATAAACCTTTGAACCTTGGTATTTCCACGAGTTTCCAAACTTGTCTGTTGACACAATTTTTGTATGCCTTATTTCGGCTCACAATCATATCTTTTGCATGTGCTGGCCCTTTTGTCTTGCTTTGTGCAATTGAAAAAGTTGGTAGCCAGTTTTGAAATCTTTTCTTACTTGTTTTGGAATAGACTTAACTTAAAGACAAGAGAAAAATGACAATGATTTTTTGGATAACTGACTTAAGAAAATAAAATAAAAATAAAATAAAGAAAGGAAATAAAAGACCACGAATTTCCCCATTTGAAATAAAAAAAATGAAAAATTTATCTAAAAATGACAGTCAACTCTAATAATTATACCATGCATTTTAAATTAATCTGCCTGATCTTTTCATCCACACTTTCACCAATTATTGTTGAGTTAATGGACTTGAAACTAAGTTGCTTCCTTAGGTCAAATGCATTTACGACCCCATTCGGCTAGTGGCGCCTTGAAGGGTTTTCGCCAACAAGCTTCTCTCATTTTCTTTTCCACAGCTCACCATTGCCTTATGGTGTTTGTAAGGGTTTTCCACTAATGAGAATCTCTTATCTTCATTTCCCTTAACTCACAGTCGTCTTACGGTGCCCGTGAGAGTTTTCACCAATAAGACTCTCTTATTTTTATCTCTCTAAACTTACCATCGTCTTACAGTGCCCGTGGGGGTTTTCACCAATAAGACTCTCATTTTTATTTCTCTCCTGATTTTTTATGCTGAGGAAGACAAGTAGTTCCCAAATGCATCATCATATCCCTTGCATGCTTAGCCTTAACATCCTCAAAGATTGATCTGAAGGTGTTTCTTTGGTTGTAACTTGGCTTTTGGATAGGGTTAGAAAGAAAGGATGGCATGGGGCCCAAATGACACTTGAAGTGGGGTAGAACTTACATCTTTTAGAATCGACTCAAACAATAAGGATTAACTTATGCCCTAGTTTCTTTTGACTGGGTGACTTTAAATTATTTATTTGGTTGGACCGAGCCCTTAGTAGGGCAGCCTACGTATCTCACCCCCGAGAGAGGAGAATCAGGTCATGCGTAGTTCTGGCAGCTTGTTCTTTCTTTTGATCTAATTTTTCTTTCTCTTTTTTTTATTGGCTATTTTTCTCTTTGGGACTTTTTTGACTTTATCTTTCTTGACACTCTCCTCTTTTTTTCTTTTTGACATATTTTTTCTCTCATTTCTTTTTTTTGAAACTTTCTGACTTTGTTCTTTTGCTCGATACTTTTTCTTTTGAGTTTTGTTGACTCCATCTTGATTCCAAAAGAGGGGTATGAAAGAAAATAATGCTAAAGCTCAAATGAGTAAACAAAGGATGACACAATGTTTGGATAGAAGAATGAAATGCCTTCGTCATATCAATCCTTGAAAATGCCAGCACACATCATGTAATATGAAAATGAAAGATGAAGATTATTTGTGACATCTTTTAAGCATTAGCTTTGACTAAGTCTGTGCGTCACTAATTCTTCTGTGTTTTTCTAGCATACAACTCCACTTTTGTTGCATATTCCTCACATTGAATGACTCATGATTTTGTGGAGCTGATTTTTGTTCTGTTCACGCAGCCACTATTTGACCTATTTGAGACATATCTTTTAATTGATGACCAAGTTATTCTTGTGATTCTCAAAATAAGTGCCTTAATTTTCAAAGAAGGATTCAACTTGTTACCAAATGACTCAGCACTCTACCTATTTCCTCAGATGTTCTCTTTTACTAACTTAAACTCTCTTATTTAATGCTTCATGATTAATATGGATTTCAAGATCTGGCTAAAAATTCCGCAGGCATGTAATAACACTAGAATTAACATAAAATACATTGTGTAAAATAGACAAACAAACAACTTAAAATAAGATAAAACAAGCAAGGGACACCACATATCATTTAAAGCAAAGATAGAAGGGTTTAAGCAAACACGACAGAGAAACAAACCAAGATAGATCCCGAACTACAACCCTAAAATAATTTGGAAAATAGAAAAGAAAACAAAACAAACTACCAAACCTATTCCTAGTAGGGAGAGGGGTGACTTCTCAATTGCTCAGCCTGACAGCTGAGCCACTGGTTTGCATATCAGCATGGGTAGAACTTCCACCATGATCAGTCACATTCCCTTCAACAAATAAGTTCTGGGTCCTCATGTTTAACTCATTGCTTCCCACATATCGTGCAGTACCATGTGCTGGCAAAGAATTCTGTGGGACGGTTGAGGTGCCAATGTTTTGCACCACAATTAATTTTTCTTGAATCATCCTTTCTATTTCTCTTTTCAAAGCACTACAATCCTCAATACTGTGACCCTGAACATCAGAATGATATGCACATCGTACATGAGGATCAAAATTTCTTAAATGCGGGTCAGGAGTATACCCAAGGAGAGGAGTAATCATGCCCAACTTTCTCAATTTCTAGAATAAACTGGCATACGACTCCCCAATTAGTGTAAAATTATCCATAAGCTTCTTGTTACAAAATTTTAGTGGTCCAATTAACATTGATGTGGGCTCAGAAATATAGCAATGATCATCAAGAGTATTGAACATGTATTCACTAACGGCCTGGGGAAGCATAACCGTTGGATTGATAGCCAAAGTGGAAGACTCAACAGAAGATTGAGCAACAAAAGCACAGGCAGTATATGGTGCTGTCAATGTGGTGGATTTATGCTGAAGGGCAAGAGAATGAGTGATGGAAGCATTGGGATGCTTTTGGCTTGGAATAGATTTTGAGGCATGTTGTGGTGCATCAACAACAGTAGGAAACTGGCTTTGCAATTGTGATAGAAAACTCTAGGTATTTGTAGGGTCAATAGTGGGGAATGAAGAAGGAGGAAGTCCACTGGCCCAAGCTCGATACACTTCCATTATTTGTTGTCTTAGTCTCAAATTCTCTTTCTTTAATCTCTCATTTTCCCGACTCTTTGTTTGATCCATGAAATCACTCTCTATATCCTTGTTGGACACAACTAACCCTTCTTTGGATTTGGCGTGATATCGAGGACCAACCAAGATTCCACAAACCAACAACCTTAAACTAACTGAACAAGAGGTAACAAAGGCGTTAGAATGCAACATTTTTTTTAAAACTCCTTTTCTTTTAACTTCTTTTTAAAAGTATCACCGAATGCAAAAAGGGCGCCTACGTATCTCACCCCCTAAAGAGGAGAATCAGGTTTGCGTAGTTCTTGAAGTCTTGCCAAAATGGCCAATTAAACTCTTTTTTAATTTTTTTTTCTTGAAACTTTATAAAGGAAAGAAAATAACAAATTGCCAAAAGAATTGACGAAAATCTTTTTTAAAATTTTCAGCTTTAACATCCCTATACAAAATGAAATCTAGATTACCAAAGAAAAGTTTTTGGGTTTTCAATTTTGAATTTCATACGAAAATAAAATTTGAACCTATTAAAGAAAAATCGTTTTGTAGTTTTCTTTTAAAGATATATATGAAACACCTACTCTAATGAAAAGTGAAGAATTTTTTTTTTTGGATTTTTTCATATTCCTATACAAATAAAACATATGATTACCAATGAAAATCTTTTTGAGTTTTCAATTTTGAAATTCATACAGAAATTAAAATTGAAACTATTAAAGAAAAATCTTTTTGTAGTTTTCTTTACGAGATATATATGACACCAACTCTAATAAAGAGTGAAGAAAATCTTTTTGAATTTTTTAAATAAGATCCCCGAACCCACAATAGGCTGCCTACATATCTCACTCCCGAGAGAGGAGAATCAGGGGTGCGTAGTTCGTCCAGATTGGAAAATTAAGGATTAAATAGCAAACTGAACCCTGATTTAAGAGACACTACCAAAGACAAACGATAAAAGCCATTAATAAAATATTTTTTTGGGGTTTTTCAATTAGACACTTAACATAAAACTGACACCAACAACTAGGAAAAAAAATCTTTTTGAAATTTTCGAATTATGAATGCATGGTAAAGAAATAAAAGGAAAATCCTTTGGATGTTTTTTTGAGAAAATGAGTGCGAAAGGTAAAAAATCTTTTAAATTTTTGGATTGTGAAAAAAATAAATCAAAACCCATAAAGAATTCTAAAAACTTACGAAACACTCCCTTTTTTTTCGACTCACCTTTTCTTTTTCTCTCTTTTTTCAACACTTTCTTGTCTACTCACTTTACATCTAACACATGTTTTCCCCAAATCGGTCCATCAAATAACCATGCTACCCTCAGAGATGCAATATTTAGCACGTACGGATGCTTTAAAGGTGAGTCTCCTACAAAGGACCAAGTGGGTCCTGCTAGGTCTCAATATGATGCAGATAAGCATGACCTAAAGGCTGACCTACACTGGGGTTCACTAACAAGGCTATTCAGGGGTGAGTATGGTCGATAGTGGCTGCGAGAGCTTTCCATCCACTCCATAACACCGACGGCTCTCCCTCCTAAAATAAGGGTGACTCAACTAGAGGTCGTGTACAACACGTGTACTACGGACTAGTTGCAGAAAAAATGACTAGGGTTATGCACATGATACCAGATATAAAGCGGTAACACATAAAGTAAAACTATAAACAAAGAGCACGTAGGCACTCAACACTGATAAAATGAATACGACCAATAATACAAACAATGTCTATACACCCATAATGTCAAACAAAGTCGATACAACTCCAAAATTAGCTAAAATTATGAAAAATCCCCAGCAGAGTTGCCAGAGCTGTCACACCCCTTTTTTAACTCCCCCCAAAAAAATAATTTTAAGGTTCGAAAGGATTTTCATTATTAAAGTGACAAAAGATTGAAAATTTATTTCAAAAAAGAATTATTTACATTTTTATTCAAAACTCAGAGTCTCCACTTGGTATAAATCAGGTGTGCCAAGTCACCTTTGAAAATCCTTTTCAAAATGGTTTGACTCTAAAACTAATCCGCGAACAGAGATTCCAGTTAAGGAATTTTATTGACCGGGGGGAAGGTGTTAGGCATCCCTCAATCCCGTGGTTCGACCACGGTCGCTTGGTGGAGAGTGTCGGTTAATTTGATATTATAAAATGTATAAACCACATAAACCACATAAAACAACCAATCAAACACACGAAACAAAACAAATCCAAAATATAGTGTTCAGTCCAATTATACAATCCAAAAATAAAAAATGCGAAAAAATAAATCCTATTCTAACCTACACTAATCCTGAACTACGTTTCCGTGCTTCACCCGATGCCTCGGGCCTTGATCACGAACCTTTTTCGAAGACTTAATACGTCGGGGTATTCCCCGATGAGTAAATACATGAAACCTTAGGGAATTCCCCGGACAAATTAATACCTCTTTTCAATGCGAGAAAACCAAACCATTCAATAAAATTTCAAACATTCAATAAAAACACAAATTCTAAATTTGCCTACTCGAGCCTATTATTGCCTATCCGTTTCGACCTAAACATGATACTATCGGATTCATATAAATTAACATCCGTTTTCAATCAAAAAACAATCAACGGGTTAAACTAAAACTAACCAATATTCAACTTTATCAATTTTTGACCCCCCCCATTTCATGTTTAGTACAATCCCAAATTCATATTGTCATCACATTTAGCATCGAGAGAAATTATTCAAAAGTAAACAACATCAAACATCACTTAAATCATCCAAACAAATAGAATAAAGATATCAAATCACATCCACAATCACATCAAAATTAAAATAAAGGGAAAGAGAGGAGAGAATTGGACCTCAAATGAAGCTTTCGAATTCAAATATTATTTGAATGAACAAAAGAAATTTGCATTCCCAATCCACGAATTGAACCTCAACTAATGAGCAGGACCCCGACAACACCAAACTCGACCAACTCAATATAAAAAACCGCAATAAAAAAATTTGGTTCGAACCCAGACTCAACAACGAAACAAAACCAACTCAAATTGTGAGAAATCCAAACCTGAAACTGAAATCAAACTTAAATCCCAAAACCAGTACTGAGCTCAATGAACCAAAATAGAAATTGCAACAATAGTGTCAGTGAGTTCAAAAATTCGGTGGACCCGTTGGAACAGTAACAGGACAACGACTGGGTGTTTTCCGGTGGATTTTAAACTGAAAAATGAGGACCCTTTGCTACGCCTGAGCTCCGGTAAGCTCGACAGTAATCGAAAACGGAGATGCAATCTGTAGCGATGAAGTTTCCGATGAAAAACTTGTCCAAATTTCTCTCTCGACTTTTCCTCTCTATTTTTATCTCTCAACCTCAAATCTCACTCTTTCCACTTCGATCCCCTATTTCTCTTGTTTTTTCTCTCAACCTTACTTCACCCTCACTCCATTTTCATGTGTTTGTGTATCTGTCTTTAATTGGGTGCGTTAATGGTTGTCTTATAGAGGAATTGACAGTGTGTAGTATATATAGGTGTGTGGGATTTTTTGAGTGAAAGTCAGATGGGTGTGTTCCCTTTCTTCCTCTCTCTTTAATAAATGTGGTAGTCCTCTTTTTATTTTTTTATTTTGTTATGGGATAACCCAAGGAAAAACGTAAAGGGGAGAGGTATGTAGGTAGGTGGGTAGGGGTATGGGGTGGGGCAAGTTATTAGGATGAGGTGTAAATTTGGTTAGGGTAGGGTTGTTATTTTTTGTATTTTTATGGGATATAATCACATGGGTGAGGGTACGTGGTAAGGCGAGAGTAAAAATGGTAAAAATGCTTTCGGGAGGGACAAAATTACATATCTATAGTTCATTGATGAGATGGAGAATATTTTTAGGCTTATGCATGCTACTGATTCTAAGGGTGTAGAGTTTGTTGCATATCAGTTAAAGGATATAGCATATTAGTGGTATGGGGAATTAGAGCAATTAAAGGGTGATGATGTTGACCTGATATTATGGGATAAGTTTTCTGGTGTTTTCCTTGACTGCTTCTCTTCTCAGGAGTTGAGGGAAGCTAAGGCAGAGGAGTTTGTGAATCTGAAGCTGGGAAGGATGAGTGTGAAAGAGTATGTCCTGAAATTCCATCAGTTGTTTTGTTATGCTCTAGAACTGGTAACTAGTATGCCGGCTACGATGAGGAAGTTTTCTTTGGGTTTGTCTTGTGACTTGGTATTAGAGTGTAAGGCTGCGATGTTAAATAATGATATAGATATCTCCAGGCTTATAGTTTATATGCAGCAGATCGAAGATAAAAAGAAAAAGTAGGTAGAAATGGGTAAGAGGTAGAATAAAAAGTTCAGGTATTCAGAGTAGCGTGTGAATCAACAAAATATAGGGAGAGATGGTAGACAGTGGTCCAAGAGAAAGAATTGGGGAAATTCTAACTCATATTCATCAGCAAGTACTCCTTATCGTAAGCCATCTGGTTATCATTATTTTCTGACTAGTAGTGGTCCCAAGGCACAGGTTGCCCAGTATTAGGCTAGTGGAGCTCAGTCATCCCCACCATATCCTCTTTGTAGATTTTATGATTAGCTCCACGAGGTTATTGTGATGAGGGGAGGAATTGGTGTTTTAATTGTGGTCAGCTTGGAAACATGCAGCGAGAATGTCCCGCAGCTAAGGTAGCCACATGTGATAATAAAGTTTTGGTCGCCACTTCTTTGGCTCCTACACCAAAGGGTGCTACTTCTGGTACTGATACTAGTTGGAATTATCTCTATGCTATCGCTTTCTTTTAGTAATTTGAGGCATCTCTAGATGTTGTTACTAGTATGTTACAACTTTTCTCTCATGATGTGTATTATTTGCTTGATCCGAGGTGTACTCTTTCTTATGTGACCCCTTATGCGGCTGTATATTTTAGTTTTGGTCCCCAAACTGTTCCTGAGCCTTTCTCAATGTCTACTCTGATGGGTGAGTATGTTGTGCCTAGAAATATCTATAGGGGTTGTGTGGTGTCTATCTTTCATAGAGAGACATTGGTGGATTTGGTAGAGCTTGGCATGGTAGATTTTGATGTAATCTTAGGGATGTATTGGCTTCACTCATGTTATATGTCTTTGGATTATAGGACCCAAAAGGTCCATTTTCAGTTCCCTAATAAACTAAAAATCGAATGGGAGGGGAGTTCCTTAGTGCCTAAAGTGGGGATTATTTCTTACCTTAGATCCTAAAAGTTGATTTCAAAGGGGTGTCTATATCATTTGGTTCAGTTTAATGATTCTTAAGGTTTCCTCTTTGAAATCTATTCCTATGGTTAATGAGTTTCCTGGGGTGTTTCACGATGATCTTCCTGGTGTTCCACCCAATAGGGGAATAGAATTTGGGATTGATCGTCTATTAGTTATGCTTCCTATATTCATTCCTCCCTATAGAATGGCTCCACCCGAGTTGAAGAAGATGAAAGAGTAGTTAAAGAATCTCCTTGATAAGGGTTTCATTCGTCCTAGTATTTCTTCATGGGGTTCTCCGTTATTTTTGCATGTAATAAAGATGGGTCTCCTCGAATATGTATAGATTATCGACATTTTAATAAGGTTACCATAAAGAATAAGTACCCTCTTCGTAGGATTGATGATCTCTTTGACAAGTTTCAGGTGCTAGATTCTTCTCTAAGATTGATATTCATTTGAGCTATCACCAGTTGAAGATCAGGGGAATTGATATACCTAAGACTAATTTCTGAGCCTAGTATGGTCATTTTAAATTCCTGGTTATGTCATTTTGGTTGACTAATGCCTCGGATATTTTTATGGATCTCATGAATCGGGTTTTCAGGTAGTTTTTGGATTTGTTTATTATGGTGTATATTGATGACATCTTGGTGTATTCTAAAAGCGAGGAGGATCATGTCATCCACCTCCAAATTATGTTGTAGACTCTTAATGATCAAAGGTTGTATGATAGATTTTCTAAGTGTGAGTTTTGGATGAATGTTGTGACTTTTCTTAGGAATGTTATATCTAGTGAGAGGATCAAGGTGGATCCACAGAAAGTTGAGGCGGTTAAGAGGTGGCCTAGGGCCACGACTCTAACCGACATTCAAAGCTTTTTGGGCTTGGTTGGGTATTATAGGAGGTTCGTAGAAAGTATCTCGTCTATTGCTGCTCCATTGATAAAGTTGAAACAAAAAAAGGTGAACATCTTATGGTTCAATGCATGTGAGGAAACCTTTGAGAAGTTGAAGGATAAATTAACTTTTGTGCCAGTTTTGACCCTGATCGAAGGTACTTATGGTTTTGTTGTATATCGTAATGCATCCCTTGTGGGACTTGGTTGTATGTTAATGTAGCATGATAAGGTGGTGGCTTATGCTTTTAGGCAGCTTAAGGTTCATGAGAAGAATTATCCGACTCATGACTTAGAGTTTCCTGCTGTGGTTTTCGCATTGAAGATTTGACGCTATTATTTGTATGGGGTGCATGTGGAAATTTATTCTAATCATAAGAGCTTGTTGTACATGTTCACTTGGAAAGAGTTGAATCTCCAATAGAGGTGGTGTCTTGAA
The DNA here is from genome assembly GCA_030864215.1 of Capsicum pubescens. Lineage (NCBI taxonomy): Eukaryota > Viridiplantae > Streptophyta > Magnoliopsida > Solanales > Solanaceae > Capsicum > Capsicum pubescens. The sequence goes on along the minus strand of CM061549.1, from coordinate 195,566,470 downwards.
TTGCTTAAAGATTATGATATGAGTCTTCAATACCATCTAGGTAAAGATAATGTGGTTGTTTATGCTCTTAGCAGGTTGTCCATGGGGAGCTTATCTCATATGGATGATAAGAAGAGAGGATTGGTGAAGGATATTCACTGGCTGGCCAATCTGGGAGTTCATCTTTTGGACTCGGAGGATGGGGGAGTGATTGTACAAAAAGTGGTTAAATTATCTCTTGGTACTGAGGTGACAGAGAAGCAGACTTTGGAACCTATTCATATGCATATTAAGGATGATGTGGGTCAGCAAAAAATTATCGCCTTTTATATTGGTGGTGATGGTATCTTGAGGTACCAAGAAAGGTTATATGTTATTGATGTTGATGGTCTGCGAAAGAGGATCTTGACTGAGACTCATAAGTAAAGGTATATGATTCATCTGAGTTCGACTAAGATGTACAACATGATATGACTTGGGGTCTTGTCGTAATAGGCATCCTAAGTCCGATTAGGACCGAAGACCACCCCCGTAATCCAATCCAACCTCCAACTGCCTACCCTGAGTTGGCTGAATTTAGAGAATATAACAAGATAGTGTAACAGATCACATGAAGACTCTGTATAGGATCACAACCATGACCGACACAACCGAGTCCACCCATCCCATACCAACCATTCAACCATACTAAACTAAACCAATATCGAAACAAGGGCCATTAACCAAGCCATAACCAAATAAGTTCCAAAACATAATATGATTAATCCCATAATGAAATACGATGGAACAACTAACAATATCGTCAACCAATATCAACCCCAATACCAATGCCAATTCTAAGGCTAACACCAATACCAATCCCGCCCATTCTAACCCATAGTAGTACCACAAAGCCTCTAACCAAAAGAGTAAGAATATCCAGTTAGGACATGCCCCCAACCATAGCCAAAACCAGCATCCAAAAATAAATTAAAATGTCTAAAAATATCCATTACATAAAATGGAGCCTTCCGAAAATATGGAAGCTCACCACTTCAATCTAAAAGATGTTCCCAAGTTAATCACTATGTTGGAGGAGTAGAACGGCCGGTTCCTGCATAGCATGGGTATATATCTGCCCGAAGATGGGTTAGCCAATGATCGCTAGCATGAATTCAGGGTAAGGATAAAATAATGCCATTTATAAAACCAAGTAAAACCATCCATATGCACACAACCATACATACATACATACATAATATATATATATATATATATATATATCTAGTGTTTGTCCCCTGGGACCTCCACCTTCCAAAGTAAGATACACAACCCTCTTTTAAGCCCAAATTAAAACCATTTACACACTCTCATCCATTAACCAAGAAATCTTTTAATTAGGCAATTATCGTTGGTATCTTTATACCAATTAAAGTTAAGTTTGCAGCCAATCCCATTATGACATTCAAACCAATTAGCTACATAGACTCTAAAGTTCAGATTTAGAAACCAATCCATGGCCAACAAGGCCTTCCAAAACCGTTTTATATTACATTTACATCTTATATTCCATTTACCTTTTATACCGTTGATGCATATATTCATGTTTCAAAACCAATTTCACAAGTTAGGTTGAGGTTAAAGCAATTCCAAACCATTAAACCATACAATTTAGGGAAACCCATGTTCTCGATTCTAATTCCCATACCGATGCATTTACTTAATTCAAAACCATGAGGATAAAGCATAAGCAACCAATTCGAAACCATAGAAAATCAATTCAAGTATTAACCATTTCAAATCCCTCAACCCATATTAAAAACTCAAAAATTAAACCACATGGATAATAATTAAATACATGCTTTTATATAAAATCAATTTAGGAATTAGATACATGCCTGAAAACACAAAGAATTTAAGAGAAAAAACTCCAATTTGAAGCTTAGATGACCAATTCCCTCGAAAACCCTAATTGTTCTTGCTTGAGAAATTTGAGAGAGAAGAGAGTTTTTATGTTATGTTAATTGGTGGTAATAGTCTAAGGGAAGGGCTTTAAGTCGTGGTAAATAATTGGTGGAAGGAAAATACCATAATGCTGTTAATGAAAATGAGCAAAAACTAGTGCCCAGTCACTACAGGTCAGGTAATGACTCGTGGTCTTTGATCATGAGTCATCACCAAGACTCATAGCCTGAGGTCCCAAACCCTGACCCCCTACTGTTATGGTCATGAGTCACACCCAATGACTCATGACCAAACCCTGTGACTCGTGGGGTCTTAGTTGTGATTAAGACAAAAATATTAGGTAACCTTATTGTTATGACTATAATTAGCACACTAAGACTCATGTCGAGTGATAACGACTTGTCATATGGGTCATTGACTGGGCAGTGATGTACAAACATAGAAATTCATAGGGTCCAAAAACCTGGGTATTATAAGAATAGATATCAAGTGGCTTAGAGTAGGAAGAAATGCTATGCGGATTGTAGACTTCATGCCTTGTAATTCAGTGTCGGAGATCGTGTCTTTCTTTGTGTTTTGCCCGTGAAGGGTATGGTGAGGTTTGGGGAGAGAGGCAAGTTTAACCTCAGGTATATTAGGCCTTCTGAGATCCTTCGGACTATTGGGGATGTAGCTTATGAATTAGCGTTACCTCTAAATTTATTAGTTGTTTATCCAATTTTTTATGGTTTTATGCTTCGACGTTACATTCTATATGAATCTCATGTCATTAGTTGGGATTCAATTCAATTAAAACCTTTACCTGGGTGTTGTATCTTTGCCGTTCTAAACCACCCACGGGCTATATGGGTTCATCTCTCCCTGCTGAAAGGGCCCTAGTGTGTGAAGCCGCACGAATGGGGAAGAAAACTTGGGATGACTAGTATATCTCCAAAATATAGTATGACACCATGCACACGGTCACTTGGACCAAACCTCACATCGGTATATATGAGTTCCCAGTTTAGATCCCCCCGAGACAACTTCCTTCTACGACTTTCCTACACCTTCCTCTTTTAGGCCCAATTAAAACCATTTTCCATCCAAACCATTATTCCATTATTATTAACCGAGGCAATTAGTACTGGTATCGTCATACCAACAATAACTTGCAAGTATTCCTTAGCCAAACCTTAGGGGATTCCATGTACCCCACATGATTTCCAATTAAGCACAACCATGGCGACCAAGACCTTTCCAATGCATTTAAAACCATTTAAACCATTCACACCATTTAGGGTTCCATTACCAAGTTCAAACCATGCAAAAAATCTATTAAAACACCAATATTATAATGAAAACATTGTTAAAGGCATTTTATCAAACACATTGGAGGAATAGTATTTCCAAAACCAAAGTCCATTACCAAAGAACCATTCCTATGCAACCAATTGTCCAAAACCACCATTAATGTATATAAAAGCATAATTAAAACATGGGAAAACCATAACCAAACATATATAACCGAAAACCCCCAAAACATATTGGAAAACCCAAAATCATACAACATGTAAGCCATGAAAACATTGTATAAAACCATGCCTTTAGTTGGAACTAACAATGAGGGAAGAAAACATGACTTAATTGACAAAGTAGATGGAGACAAACCACCAACAAGATCCCCAAATTAGTCCTCTAGTTGAAACCCTAGTTTTCTTGCCCAAAAGCTCTTTAGAGAATTATAGAGTGTTTAGGAAGAGTTTCTAAGTGTTAATGGATAGAATAATAGGGTAAATGACCTCCAAATAGGAATATAAGTCGTGGGACTTTATTAGGATAAGTGGGGAAATGTCCAGATCTACCCCACTTAAGTTGCACAAAAATCCCTTCACAAGGATATGACAGACCCTTACAAGTCGTATCCTCCATGTACTAGTGGTACCCACCACTTGTACCCTTAGCCTTCCCCTTGGACCCAACACTATCCATGCTATGACTCATCCGACTCAAGTCGTATCAAAATACATAATTTGTAACCTTTACCCATATCCCTGGCAAAATTAAATCCTAAGAGAATTGAACACTATCCACCATACGAGTCTTGGGTACGACTCGTACCCTGCCTTACGGCTTACAATGAGCCACTCGTTCTCAGGTTCAACCTAGGTTACCAAGTCTAAGGTTAAGTGAATAAACCAAATGATCTGTATCTGATCATACGATTTGTACCATATAAGTCGTACCCATTCTAGTGACAAAAATCCATCCCACCAACCAACACTGGTCAAAATACGACTGGACCATACCATTCGTACCCCAACATACGGCTTGTACCCATTAGTCATATTGGGTCGAGAGACCTGAATTCCAGGAAATTTTCTAAGGTCGAGAAACCAAGGTGTTTCAGTCTCCCCTACTAGGAACATTCATCCCCGAATGACGGACAAGGTAGGGGTGACCACATGCACGAGTCATTTGCATTATCAAATATATTTCTAATATTTAACAAATTTTAAAAACAAACCCCTTATCTAGAAGATCCTTAAGTTGCTCTTTGAGTTTCCTCAACTCAACCGGAGTATTCCATAAGGAGGAATAGATATTTGACGAGTGTCTGGAACTAAGTCAAAACCAAACTCTATTTCCCTATCCGGAGGAACTCCAAGAAAATCATCTGAAAAGACCTCAGAAAACTCATTTACTACCGAGGTTGAATGGAAAAATGGACCCTTCGAGTAAGAATATTTAACCCAAACCAAGTGATAAAGTCAACCTTTAGAGATTAACCTCTGAGATCTAAGATAAGAAATAAACCTCCCCCTAGGAGCTAGGGAACCACTCCCCTCTCCTCCACTCTCTAATAGGTTAACCAGGGAACCTAAAGACAATCTTATGAGTTCGAAAATCCAAGGATGTGTAACAAGAGTGTAACCAATCCATCCCCAGAATAACATCAAAATCCACCATATCAAGTTCAAACAAATCCACCAAAGTCTGCCTACCACCAACAGATACCGCACACCCCATATAGACTATCTTAGCAATAACTGAGTCACCTATTAGGGAAGAAATAGAAAAAGGATCCAAAATAACCTCAGGATCAAAACCAATATGTACAGCCACAAATGAGGTCACATAAGAAAGAGTGGACCCCAGATCAAGTAGACAATATTGATTATGAGAAAAGAGTTATAACGTACCAGTAACGATATCAGGTGATGCCTTATATTTTTATTGAGATGTAAGAGCATACAACCTATTTTGTCCAGTGCCGGTACCAAAAGTAGGAGTAGACACCGAAGCTGCACCACTAGGTGTAGGAGAAAAAGATGAATCACCTAGAGATTTGCCCGCTCTCGAAGCTCCCTTACCACCGGACAATTCTTGAGCAAATAGTTTGGCTGGCAATATTTAAAACACCTGTCCCTTTCTTCATCATAATAACCCCGATGAAGCCGACCATAAAACCGGCAAGGAGGGCATGAAGAAATCGACTGACTCCCACTCATCTAAGATTGGGCACCCTGTGCCCCAAAATTATCACCACTCTATTGACGCCTATCACCTAACTACCTCGGGTAAGGATAGCTAGTAGTAGAGAAGGAACCAGAACTCCCCCACTTCTTTTTCGGCTATTTACCTCTATCTCGACCACCTTGCGACTAAGCACCTCCCTGATAAAAAAATCTGCTCCTCTTACCCTTCCTATATCCAAACTCCGCATATTTTCTCTTTCGTCTTCCACCTTCTATATATGGATAACTAACCATGAAATATCCATATCCTTGATCAGCAAAGCAACCTTGCTTTCTAAGATCAAATCTTGATTTAATCCAAAAGAGAACTTTCTCATCCTCACTCGCATGTCAGCTACCAAATCAAGAGCATACCTTGATAGCTGATGAAATTTCAAAGCATATTCCTTGACAGACATTCTCCCTTTCCTAAGATTCAAAAACTTCTCCATCTTTTCTTTCCTCATCTCTTGAGGAAAGAAACGATCCAGAAAAACTCTAGAAAAAGCATCCTATAAGGATGACTCCTCCACATCTCCTTTATCCCTATTTCACTCTCCGTACCATATGTACGCAACATCCTTGAGATGATAAGCTACAAAATTTACACCTTCCACATTAGTATCCTGCATCACCCTAAATATCTTCTCCATTTCATCCAAGAAACCCTGAGGATCCTCCTCCACCTTCTCCCCGATTAAAGTAGAAGGATTCAGTTTCATAAATTGGCTAAGCCTCATGGTCTCAACAGAAAACCTACTAGATGTATCTCTATAAGCCTGAGAAGCAACAAATTGAGAAATAATATGAATAGACTAACAAAACTCCACATTAGTCACCTTACCCCGAGGAGGACTAATAGCAACTGGAGGAACTCCAAAACTATTAGGGATAGGACCATGAGATAAAAAATAAACTCCAAACATAGGACGTACCCCATCAACATTGTCCCAAGATGGGACTGAAGAGTTTTCTTATGTTCTAAATCAGTGAGGCATGATCTAAAAAGTGAACAGTCAAGTATTAGAGAAGAATTCCAGGACTTATACTCCAAACTTAAAAATAGAATACCAAGAAAGTAAAATATTCTCAAATGCCTTGTAGCCTCTATCTTATGAGTGTGGTGTACTACACACCATTAAAAAGACTCTACCATACGGCTTTGTGGACTTCCAATTTACCATGAACTTAAAGCTTTGATACTAACTTGACACAACCCAGCCGAGGGCCTTATCATAATGGGTGTCCCAAGTCCGACTGGGACCGGTGACCACCCCCATTACCCAACCCAACCTTCAGCCACCTGCCCTGATTTGGCTGAATTTTGATCATATAACAAGATTGTGTAACAACTCACATGAAAACTCTAGATAGGATCATAACTGTGACCGACCCAAGCTAGTCCAACCATCCCATACTAACCGTCCAACCATACCAAACCAAACTAATATCGAAATAAGGGCCATAAACTAGGTCATAACTAAATAAGTTCCAAAACATAATATGATTAATCCCAAAATTAAATATGATAGAACAACCAATAATATCATCAACCGGTATCAGCTCCAATACCAATGACAATGCTAAGACTAACACCAATACTGATCTCATCCATTCCAACCCATAGCAGTACCATAAAGCCTCTAACGAAAAGAGTAAAAATATTTGATTGGGAAATGCCCCCAACCATTGCCAAAATCAACATCCATAAATAAATCAGAATGTCTAAAAATATCCATAATATGAAATGGAGCCTTCCAAAAAGATGAAAGCTCACTACTCTAATCCAACAACTGTCCCTGAGTCAATCACTATGTAGGAAGAGTAAAATGGCCGGTTCCTGCATAGCGTGGGTATACAACCATACGAAGATGGGTTAGCAAGTAAACTCTAGAATGAACTCATAATAAACATAAGATAATTCCATTTATAAAACCAAGTAAAACCATCCATATTCACACAACCATACATATATATATATATAACCATGTCGGGAAAGGGAACCGAGTTTAGCATGCTATTAAAACCTTTACCTAGGCTGCATAGCTTTGCCATCCTAAACCACACATAGGCTATATAGGTCCATCACCCTACTAAAATGGCCCAATACGTGAAGCCACACAATCAGGGAAGAAAACCTGGGATGACTAGTACATCTCCCAAAATATAGCGTGACATCATGCACATAGTCACTTGGACAAAACCTCATATCGACAAATATGAGTTTCTAATTTAGATCACCCTAGGACCACCACCTTCCACGACTTTGCTACACCTCTCTCCTTTAAGCCTAATTAAAACTATATTATATCCAAACCATTATTCCATTATTCCATTATTATTAACCGAGACTATTAGTAGTGGTATCTTCATACCAATAATAACTTGCTAGTATTATCCATAGCCAAACGTTAAGGTATTCTATGTACCCCACATGATTTCTAATTAACCAAAACCATGGCCACCAAGGCCTTTCCAATCCATTTAAAACCATTTAAATCATTCATACCATTTAGGATTCCATTACCAAGTTTAAGCCATGTATAAGTTCAATTGAAAAACCAATATTATAATGAAAACATTGTTAAAGGCATTTTATCAAACATCTTAGGGGCATAGTATTTTCAAAACCAAAGTCCATTACCAAAGAACCATTCCCATGCAACCAATTATCCAAAACCATCATTCATGTATATAAAAGCATAATTAAAACATAGGAAAACCATAACCAAGCATTTGTAACTGAAAACCCCCAAAACATATTGGAAACCCAAAATTATACAACATTTAAGTCATGAAAACATTTTATAAAACCATGCCTTTAGTTGGAACTAACAATGAGGGAAGAGAGCATGCCTTTATTGAAAAAGTAGATGGAGAGAAACCACCAACAAGATCACCAAATTAATTATCTAGTTGAAACCCTAGCTTTCTTGGCCAAAAGCTCTTGAGAGAATTATAGAGTGTTTAGGAAGAGTTTCTAAGTGTTAATGAATAGAATAATAGGGTAAATAACCTCTCAATAGGAATATAAGTCATGGGAAATTATTAGGATAGGTGGGGAAATGTCCAGATTGCCCCCACTTAAGTTGCACAAACATCCCATCATAGGGATACAACTGACCCTTACGAGTCATATCCTCTCTGTATGAGTGGTACCCACCACTCGTACCCTTGGAATCCCTCTTGGACCCAACACTATCTAAGGTATGACTCATCCAACTCAAGTCGTAATTAAATTCTAAGAGGATTGAACATTGTCCACCATATGAGTCTTGGGTACGACTCGTACCCTGTCTTACGGCTCATAATGATCCACTCGTACTCAGATCCAACCTAGGTTACCAAGTTTAAGGTAAAGTGAAGAAACTAAATAATCCGTATCCGACCATACAACTTGTACCATAAAAGTCGTACCCATTCTAGTGTCCAAAATCCTTCTCACTAACCAACACTAGTAAGCATACAACTAGACCATACCATTCTTACCCCAACATATAGATTATACTTGTAATTCATATTGGGTCCAGAGACCAGAATTCTAAGAAATTTTCTAAGGTCCAAAAACCAGGGTGTTTCAATGTATCGTGATTTAAAGAAAATCTATTGGTGGAATAATATAAAGAGGGATATGGCTAAATTTATTGCCAATGTATGGTTTTTTAAAAAGTCAAGGTTGATAACTTGAGGCATCACGGTATATCTCAAAGATAGAGTTACCTATGTAGAAATGGGAGGTGATCAACATGGATTTCATTACGGGTCTTCTGCGGTCTCATAATTAATATGATTAGATTTGGGTCATTGTGGATAGGATTACAAAGTCTTCTCATTTATTTGCTGTAAAGACTACCTACTCTAGAGATGATTATGCTAAGTTGTTCATTGATGAGATTGTTAGATTGCACAGAGATCCGGTGTTTATCATTTCAGACCGAGGTACGCAATTCTCATCTTACTTTGTCATTTGTTTCAGAAAGTTTTGGGGACTAAGATGAACCTTAGGACCGGTTTCCACCCATGTACAAGAGGAGAGAACTATACATACTATGGAATATATGCTAAGGGCCTGTATGTTCGACTTTAATAGAAGTTAGGTAGATCACTTACCTTTTATTAAATTTGCATACATTATCCCTCGAGACTCGCTTGAGTTTTCCTATTGGGTGATTTGAAATTGGTGAGACTAGGTTGTTTGGTACCAACTTGGATCACTAAGCTATGGAGAAGGTGAAGGTGATTAGGTAAAGACTTAAGACTACCCAAAGTTGCTAAAAGTCTTATGCAGATGTGAGGCAAAGGGAGTTAGAGTTTTTTTGTTAATGATTGGTTATTCTTGAAAGTATTTACTATGAAGGGAGTTATGAGGTTTTTTGAAGAAAGATAATCTCACACCTTATTATTGGCTCTGTATTAGATTCTGAGAAGAGTGGGGAATATTATTTATGAGTTAGAGTTGCCTGAGAATTTGGGTTATATTCATCCCGTGTTTCATGTAAAGATATTGAAGAAGTGTGTGGGTGATATTTCTTTGGTTATCCCTATGGTGGATAATGGTATTTTGGATTCCTTGTCTTATGAGAAAGTCTAGATCTAGATTTTGGATAGACAAGTCCGTAGATTGAGAACTAAGGATGTGGCTTCGGTAAAAGTTCTTTGGAGGAATCAAAAGGTGGAAGAGGCTACTTGGGAAGCTGAGTATGACATGAAGTCTAAGTATCCATTCTTATTCCCTGCATTGGATGGAAACATTTGAGGTATGGGTTCCTTTTTAGTTCTTATCTCTTTCGGATTTTATTTATGGTTTAGTGGTTGTATTCTTTCTTGTTATCATGCTAATGGGTGCCTTGACTCTTCATTTGAGTACAAATGATCCCGTGGAGGGGGTAACGTAATACCCTAGTTTTTTGGACCTTGTAAATTTTTGGGGTTAGACATCACTGCCATGGAAATGACTCACGTAATGAGTCGTTATCACTCGTCACTCACCTGATGTTTTTATCTTGATCATGACTAAGACCCCACGATTCATAGGGTTTGGTCATGATTCATAGGGTTTTAGTCATGATCATAACAGTAGGGGTTAAGGTTTGGGACCTCGGGCTATGAGTCTTGGTGACGACTTGTGACCAGAGACCATGAGTCGTTACCTGACCCGTAGCGAATGGGCGCTATTTTTGGTATTGTGGTCTTGTACTTCCACCCCATTATTTTCCATGACTTAAAACCCTTCCCTTAGCCCTATTTCCATCAATTAACATATCATAAACACTTTTTTCTCGCTCAAATTTCCTAAGAAATAATAATTAGGGTTTTCATGGGAATTGGTCATTTAAGCTTCAAATTGGGGTTTTCTCTAAAAATTTCTTGGTGTTTTCAGGCATATATCTCTTCCCTAAATAGATTTTATATAAAAACATGTATTTAATTGTTATCCATGTGGTTTAATTATTGGGTTTTTAATATGGGTTGAGGGATTTGGAATGGTTAATACTTGAATTGGTTTCATCTAGTTATGAATTGGTTGTTTATGTTTTATCCTTATGGTTTTGAACTAAATAAATGCATGGGTACGGGAATTGGAATGGAGAACACGGGTTTCCCCAAATTGTATGGTCTAATGGTTTGGAAGTGTCTTTAACCTCAACCCAACTTGTGAAATTAGTTTTGAAACATGGATATATGCATAATTTAATCCACTTTTGGAATCTTACTTTACATAAAAGCAAAATGGAGCATAAAATGGTTTTGGAAGGCCTTGGTAGCTATGGATTAGTTTCTAAATTAGAAGTTTAGAGTCTATCTGGCTAATTAGTTTGAATGGCATAATGGGATTGACTTGCAAGCTTAACTTTAATTGGTATGAAGATACCAACGGTAAATGCTTAACTAAAAGATTCCTTGGTTAATGGATGAGAATGTGTAAATGGTTTTAATTTGGGCTTAAAGGGAGTTCTGTAGCTTGATGTGGAAGGTGGACGTCCCGGAGGGCCGCCACTGGAAACCTCATTTACCGGCATGGGGGTCTTGGTGACCGTGTGCATAGTTCACATATTATATTTATATTTTGAATTGGTTGGAGCCTCAGTAACTGGCCCTTCCTCTAATTTTCCTAGTTTATGTGGCTAACACGTACTGGGACCCTTTCAGTAGGGGAAGCTGAACCCATATAGAACGTGGGTGCCCTTAGGATGGTTAGAGCTACATATTTTGAGCTAATGGTTTTAAATCTCATGTTACCACCTTGTACCGTATCCCGACATCTTATATATATGTATATACATGTATGTGAACATGTACATTGAGATTGGTCTTGTTTGAAAAATGGCTTTATTTTATCCCTTCTCTGAGTTATATGCTAGCGCTCATCCCGCTAACCGTCCCTGGACACTACATCATTTCATTATGTAGGGTTCTAAGGGTTTTCTATTATATTGTGCAGTGGTAGGTGATCCAGTTAATCGGTTGGTCTACTTGAAGTGGTGAGCCTCCATCTTCTGGAAGGCCTGTTACTTTTTGGTTTCATTGTGTTTCTTAGACTGTTACTTTTTGATTCCTTTTGGATATGGTCGGGGACATGTCTCGACCTAGTTTGGTATTTGGTTTTGTTAGAGGATTATGTGGACAATAATGTGGAAATGATTGTTGTTGACTTTTAGAGCTTACTTTTGGGTTGCATTAACTATCTTATCTTTATGTTTTGGGTTGTCTTCCATTGTTTATCTATATTGTGTTTTGGTTGGCTAGGCTGAGAATAACACCCTCAAAATTTTGGGTATTTTATTTTTGTCCTTCTCATGCTTGAAATACAGATGTTTGACTCAAATTATGTTCGGGGATGTTAAAAGGGTAACTCGGAAGAGTTTTAGAATTTTTAAATAGGGTTCGGGGTGGTTTTGGGTCACGGAGGCAATAAACCTCTGTGATATTGGCGTGCCGCAGAGGTTAGTCTCCGCGATAACCTTCATGAAACGGAAGATAATCACCACGATAAGTTCTGTGACATGGAGGCTGGACCTCCACAATAAGGTCCGTGCCACAGACCTATAGTAGTTACAGGTTGTCTTGCTCTTTTTAAAATGGGATGAGGGGTAAAGGGGTCCTTCAACCTATAAACAATTTTTAATCACTATAAGGGCCTATTTTATCAGTTTTCAATATACAAAGGTCATCCGCATTACTCTCAACCATCCTTTCTCAAATTCCCCTTTTCAACACGCGGCTAGGGTTCAAGAAGGTGATCATCTAGGATCTTAAGAGTGTGGTTTTCTTCAAATTTCTTGGCAATTAAGGTATGTTTCTCTTTCCCTATACTTGTATTTATTAATGGCATGAAAATTGGTTTATTATTCATGGTTTTGTTGTTGGGTTTTGAACTATGGGTTGAGGATTTTGAATCTATTTGGTTTAAATGTTTTTCCATGATTATTATTAAATTGTTATGCATTGAATTAATGGTTTATGAACTCTTTGGGTGCATAGGGATGGTGAATGAATTTAAGGGTACAATGGATTTCCCTAAATAAATGGTTTCGGTATGGAAATTGATAATAAACTCGAACCACTTGCATAATTGGCTTTGGAATATGATTTGTCACTTGGATTGGCTATTCATTTGAAACCTTGCCTTACATAAATGGTATATGGAACATGAATTGGTTTGGTTTTGTTTCAAATGATTTTGGAAAGGCCTTGGTGGCCATGGCTTTGGTTTTTAAATTAGAAACTGTTGAGTCAACTTGGTTTAAAGGTTTGTATGGAAAATAGAATAGACTTGCAAGCTCTAATTTTGGTATGATAATACCAACGGGAAATGCCTAAATTAAAAGTCTCTTTGGTAAATGGTTGGGAATTTGTAAATGGTTTTAATATGGGCTTAAAGGGGGTACTGTAGCAAAGCCGTAGAATGTAGAGGTCCGGGGGGACCAATACTGAAAACTCATGTTTGGTGACGTGAGGTTTGGTCATGGTGACTATGTGCAAGAGATGCACTTTATATTTTGGGGATGACATTAGCCTTCTCGGGCTTTCTCCTGTACGTGTGTCTAACACATATAGGGTCCCTTTCAGCAGGGGGAGATGAACTCTTATAGATCGAGGGTATCATTAGGACGGCAAATCTACATAGTCCAGGTTAATGATTTAAAAATGGATGCTAAGACTTGTCCCTTTTATCCCCGGCATATAATAGACATATATATGTACGTATTGCTTATGATGTTGTGCATTGGGTTTACACCTTCATCTTATGGATTATGGAATTACTTTATTACTTTATCCCTGAGTTACATGCTAGCGCTCCAACCTCTAACCGTCTTTAGACGTTGTATCCCTACGTGATGCAGGGTCCGAAGACAAGTCTACCCTTCCTGCACAGTGATCAAGTATTTGTGGGTAGTCGAGAGTTGACTTGAAGTGGTGAGCTTCTATCCTTTGAAAGACTTTATTTCATGTTTTGGTTTCCCTTGTCTTAGACTTTATTTTAGCTTTATTTTGGCTATGATCGGGGGAATGTCCCGATATTTTACTGGTATTTGGTTTTGTTATGGGCTTTGTTGGACTACTGTGGATATGGGTATTATGGTTGATATTGGGTATTAGTCTTGGTATTATAGTTAGTTTTTGGGTATTGATCTTGTATAGACTTTTGGGTTTATCTTTCTTATCTTGTCATATATATATATTGGTTACGTTGGAATAGGCTATGGGGGTGGTCTTCGGTCCTCGGTGGACTTGAGATACCCATCACGGCCAAGCCCTAGTTCGGGTCGTGACACTAAAGGGGTGGTTTTCGATCCTCGGTGAACTTGAGATACCCGTCACGACTTGGCCCTGGTTCGGGTTTGTGACAATGTTGAATGACCCAAACTCTATCCAAAAACTCATGAAGTCAGTCCGCACCTAAAGGTCTAATCTCAGAAACCTCAAACCAACCAACAAGAGAGCGAGCACGCCTACTATAAAAAGCCTCAAAAGGATCCATCCCAATGCTGGAATGGTAGCTATTATAATATGCAAACTCTGTCAAAGCTAGATGTTGCTCCCACTAACCACCAAAGTCCATCATACAAGCACGGATCATATCCTTCAAAATTTGAATAGTCCTCTTCAACTAACCATCTGTTTGGGGTGAAAAGATGTACTAAGATCAATACAAGTACCCAACTCTTCCTGAAAGGTCTTTCAGAAGTGAGATGTGAACACTGAATCTCGATCTGAGATGATTGACATGGGCACACCATGAAGATGAATTATCTCATGAATATAAATACGGACCAACCTCTCAGCACTGAAAGAAACCTGAACCATAATGAAATGAGCATACTTGGTCAATCAATCAATGATGACCCAATTACTATTAGAACCACGAGAAGTACGAGGCCACCCAGTCACAAAGTTCATAGTGATCCGTTCCTATTTCCACTCGGGAATGGGTAACCTCTAGAGAAAACCACCATACCTCAAATTCTCTGCCTTTTCCTACTGGCAACATAGGCAACGAGATACAAAATCCACTATACTTCCTCATACCAACCCACTAATAATGTTGCCTCAAATCACGATACATCTTAGTCACTCTCAAATGGATGGAATATCTTGAACAATGAGCCTCCTCGAAAAGAAATCTAATCTAGTCACCCACTCTCGGCACACAAACTCGGCACCAATACTCAAGACACCATCTATATCAAGTGAGGCTTGCTCACTACTCGACATCTTTACCCGAATCACTCTCAACCCAATATCATCAAACTGATGAGCCCGAATTTGCTCAATCAAGGAAGACCTAGCCTCCACGAATGCCAAAACACACCCAGGTGTCGAAACATCAAGCCTAACTATTTGGTTAGCCAAGTACCGAACCTCTAAGGCAAAAAGCCTCTTATGGATCAAAATATACGTCAAGCTACCTATGCTAGTCGATTTTCGACTTAAGGCATATGTAACTACATTAGCCTTACCCGGATGATAGAGAATAGTCAAGTCATAATCCTGAAGAAACATAAGACAATAGCGCTGCCTCATATTAAGATCTCATTAGGTGAAGAAATACTGAAGGCAACGATGATTCAAGAATATCTCATAACGAACTTTATACAAGTAGTGCCTCCACAACTTTTAAGCAAAAACAACAGTGCATAACTCCAAATAATGGGTAGGGTAATTATTCTCATGGGGCTTAAATTAACTATAAGCATAAGCAATCACCTTACCCTCCTGCATCAACACAACACCTAATCCAACACCAGAAGCATCACAGAAAATAGTAAAAACCATGCCTCCATGAGAAGGGTCAAGATGGAAGCTGAATTCAACAAATCCTTGAGCTTTTAAAAGCTTGCCTCACAAGCATCGAACCATTGAAAGGAAATCTTGTTATGAGTCAACTTAGTCAAAGAAGATACAATAGATGAAAAACCATCAACAAAGTGCCGATAGTAGTTCGCTAAACCAATTGAAACTCCGAATCTCAGTAGTAGAAGTAAGACTAGCCTAATTAAACCCGCTGTAATCTTGGATGGATCGACCATAATAGCATCCTTAGTCACCATATGACCCAAGAAAGAAACATACTCCAACCAAAATTCTCACTTAGAGAACTTAGCATACAATCTTTTATCCCTCAATATTTGAAGCACAATCCACAAATGCTCTTCATGATCTGCCTCACTCTTGGAGTAAATCAAGATATATCTATAAATACAATAATAAATGAGTTGAGATATGGTCGAAATACCTGGTTCATCAACTCCATAAACGTGTATGGGGCAACCCAAAGGACATGACTAAGAACTTATAATGACCGTATTGAGTCCGAAAAGCTTCATTTGGAATATCAGAAGCTCTAATCCTCAACTGGTGATACTCGAATCTTAAATCAATTGTTGAAAACACCAAAGCACCCTAAATTTGATCAAACAGATCATCAATATGAGAAAGAGGATACTTATCCTTAATTTCCACCTTGTTCATCTGCAGATAATCAATACACATACGCATAGACATATGCTTTTCTTCACAAACAAGACAAGCGCACCCCAAGGGGATATACTAGGTTCGATAAATCCCTTATCCAACAACTCTTGCAACTAATCTTTTAATTTCTTTAACTCTGTTGGGCCATCTAATAAGTAGGAATAGAAATGGGCTTGGTGCCCGACACAATATCAATAACAAGTCAATATCACGGTATGGAGGCATACCAAGCAAATCCGTAGGGAAAACATCTATGAACTCATGTACCACACGAACAGAAACTAAAAAAGGAGGTGAAGTAGCATAAGTATCACGAATATGGGCTAAATAAGACAAACATCCCCTCTTTACTACACGATGAACATTAAGGAAAGATATTACTCTCTTGGGATCCGAATAAAGCATACACTTCCAAGCTATCTTTGGCACACCCGACAAAGCTAAAGTCACAGTCTTAGCATAACAATCTAGGACAACAGGATAAGGAGCTAACCAATCCATACCCAAGATGACATCAAAATCTACCATATCAAGCACAATCATATCTACCCAAGTCCTACGCCCAGCAAAAGTCACAACACAAGATCGGTACACCCGATCCACCACTAAAAAAAATCTCCTACGGGGGTAGATACACGAATAGGCACATCAAAAGGCTCACAAGAAAAATCAAAACCCAAAGTAAAATATACAGACACGTAGGAGAAAGTCAATCTCAAATCAAATAACACAGATATAGATTTGAAACAAATAGGGACAAACATATGATGACGTCGGAGGCCTCTGCCTCTGTCCTGGCAGGTATAGCATAACACTGACCATGTTCCATACCTGGCTATATAACCCTGCAACCATTACCACGGGCACCACTCTCTCTACCTCACACACCTTTAGTAAACCTTTACATCTCACAACCAATATAGAAGTAACTCTGAAGGCAGGACGGGGACAGTCCCTGGCTCTATTGCCAATCTCACTACACACAAAGCAACCTCCGTGACCCGGCTCAGTGGAAGAAGGTACAGCTGAACTAGAATGACTACCTGCAGCTGCCACACTGAAAGACCCATAACCTGAACTCTACATGGTTGTCTGCAGTGATCTACCATGACACCCATCGACGTCTCTTGAATTTTTACCTCGAGAAGTGTGACCTTCGATCTCACCCACACAGCACACCTTCTTGGTGCCTCTCTGAGATGATCAAAGAATAGACTCAATCATCTTAGCATGATCCACAATACTCTGAAATGATGCCCCATACACTGCAATCTGAGTCATATCAAGCTGAAGAGAAATATTTAATCCCTTCACAAAATTCTGAATCTTTTCAAACTCGATGTCAATAGTGGGATAGGAACATCTATACAAGGTATGGAATCATGCCTCATACTCCGCAACAGCCATAGAGCCCTGCTCCAAGTGATCAAACTCATCTCTCATCTGATCCCTCAAATTAAAGGGCACAAGCCTATCGAATAAGGCCACTATAAAATGATCCCAGGCCATCTCTGGTGAACCAAGAGGTCTGCAACCAACAAGCGACCTCCACCAATCTTTAGATGCATCTCTCAACTGATAAGTAGTATAAGAAACCCTATGCGATTCAAGCGAATTACGATTATGCAAATTCTCACGAAAGTCAATCAAGAACTCATAAGCATCCTCACCTACAACACCACAAAACCTCAGAGGACCCCAACAATGTATCTCTCAAAACCTCTTCCAGTCCTCAGAAAACATAAATACACCTGCAATAATAGGAGGCAACATAGAAGACGGCTGAACTCTAGATCTCAGAATACCATAATTGGTACAGGCACTGAAGGAGAAACAACAGTTGAAGACTGTGGAGTACCATAAGCAGATATTGGTACGAAAGATCTGCATGATATAGAATAAAATAAGGGGATTTTCTAAAGATATCTTTTTGCCTCTCGAAGATAGGTACATATGTCTACATATCGATCTGCGAGACTCTACTAGACACCCTATTCTTACACTAATGAGACCACTGAACCTGGCTACTCTGATACCAGTTTATCACGGTTAAAAAAATTAAGGGTCATGATGACATTTGTCACAGAAAGACTTGACAAGTAAGTGTATTACCCAAACTGATATGACAACGTAAATCAATACCAAAACCCATTACAAGTCTTCTAGAACGAAGCCAAGCCATACAACCATGATAATAGAAGAAATATAATCCAAGTTACCAAACCAAATCCCAAAACCTGGTGTCACAGTGTAAGAAATAATAAATACATCTCGAATGTTGAAAGATACAATAACAGTCCAAAGAGGATCAAAACTCTATCTCTGAATATAAAATAAGACATGTAATAGATGAAAAAAGGTAGTAGGACAACTCCTAAAGCATAGGACATCCACTTCCTCGAATACTCTCAAAGTCACCCGAATTAGCTATCAGTGTGGCACACTCGTACCTGGATCTGCATCGAAAGGGCGCAGTAGGGGTGAGTATGATCCACTTGTACTCAGTAGGTACCATAGGCTGACCAATTAATGTAGAAAATAAAGCATACAAATACAAACTATGGGAACATCACCTACAATAAGAAAATGTACCCAACGATAGACCACACCATCCCCACTGGCAGTTTTAATATATATACATATACAAAATACATATAGAGAAAAGAAGAACAAATATACACGTACATCAAATGCAAGTATAGGAAGATAGATTAGATGGACAAATATCATGTTAAAGACAGAAATACAATCACAACATAAGAACAATATATGAAGTTCAATTAATATGATGATAATGATAATTATGAATGATGCACGAGGTTATCTCAAAACCTCCGTCTACACCTACCGAACTCTGCTTCAAAGTAGGACCCATGAGAGGTTCGTCAACCCACACCTACCAAACTCAGGTACAGACCTAGGACTCATGGGGGGTTCGTCAACCCACATACAATCAATATCCAATACCAATATCCATAACTCCTTTCCAGCACATCATCAGTAGAGTCTTTTTGAAAGTGTCACATTTTTTATTTGAAAAAACTAGTATTTTCACTATTTCCATGGTGGTACCAATGTTTCATGATAAGTATGATATGAGGATATAATGTTCACAACCAACTAAAATGAGAATATCCAATTTCCAACCATTATACTAACCATGTGAGCCAAAACTCCACTCAATTCATCCAACCATCCATGATCCAAAATAATCCAAAAAATCATCAAGTGAAATATGTGAGAAAAAGGCATTGATACCACATAAATCACAAAATATAGTTTTTTTCCATCAAAAAGAATGCAACCAAAAATGTATACATCAGTACCAGGCCAGCAATAACATGCAAGACCCTATACGAATAATATTTCAAAAACCACTGAATATTATTCACATAGGCACTCACATGGTCGCATAAATCACCTAACACATTTTCATGATACAACCCCATACCCATATTATGCTTTTATATTATTATTCACTATCCAACCCAGTCTGAAGAAAGTTAAGCCATAACCTACCTCAAATTTTGAAAATCGGTCCAAAAACCCTTTAATCTTGAGATTTTCCCTCACGAAAGGATTCAGAATCAACTAAAACCAGTAAGTGCAGAATCTACGCATCAAAAGAAAGCCAACGATACCCATATTGCCTATTTTTGAGTTGGGATCAAAACAAATCCACAAAATAGATTTTTTTGAAAAAGAAAGGTGAAATCATAATTTTATTTCTCCATACTCACAGGAGTCTAAAGCTGAAAATCCAAGAAAAACGAGTAAAAACGTGGTTCAAATCAAGGAAAAATTATTTTCAATCTTTACCAACAAAAACTCCCATAATCTATTTTAAAAATCAAGAATTTGAAGTTGTTTTGAAGATACAATCAAGAGAAAAATGATAATTATAAGATTAGAAACTTACCCATGAAAGAAATCTCAAAAGTTCCTTTGAAATCGTCTAAATCCGAGCTCTCAAGCCCCCAAAATTATGGAAATAGGGTTTTGATTCTCAACTTGGGTAGAAATTATTAAAAACAAAATAGAAGGTCTTTAGAAATGGAGAAAATAGAGTTCTCAATTGATAGTCAATAATACTATGAGAAAAACGCATCGAAAATCATCAAAATCGGAACTTTCTAACTCCCAAAATATTAAAATACAAATTTGGGGCCTTATACTCAGCGATGGTCGCTTACGCGACACTTTGATCACATATGTGACCTGGTCAAAGGGTATGAATGTCGCTTACACGACCAAAAGTTCGCGCACGCGATCACACCAGCAATTTCAAAAACTTGTTTTGACCCTCTCAACTCATTCAAAACCCTATGAACATGATTCAATAGTGAAATTTGATTGTAAAACACGTTTTGGATCCAATGAATTCATCAAAGTTATGAAAAAAGGTCATTATCATAAAATTTACCTCCGGGATCCTATTTACAATATTTCAAAACTATGGATCGAAATAGGATCTAAAACCTACGAAATCGGACAAACCCAGCTACTAACCTAAGTTCGACATTCCGAATCCAATGGCGATATTAGATCTTCAAAAAAACACCATTTACATAGTTAACCCCCAAAAATCTATATCATAACTTTTCGAACTGAGGATCAAAATAAGATATAAAATCCATAAAACCACAACAACTATGTTACCAACCTAAAATCAATGTTTCGGATCTGTTGGCACAGTCCATTTTGTCATCCGGCGCACAAATCAATAAATATTGACCAAAGTCATCTATAAGGCTTTTCAAGCCACCAAAAATCACAAACTCATACAAATCAAACCGAAATGCATTGGGAACCGTGCCAATCATCCTCACACACCATAAATACCACAACATAACCACAGAGAGGGATAACCACACAGGGTCTAAGTTATTGACTTTATGTACCCACTCTACTAACAACTTGTGCAAGCTTATCACTATTATGCAAGGCTTAAAAATAGCCTGGGAACACAATTTCCCTCCTCTAGAAGCCACAGATATCAAACAGGTAATAATCAACCAAAGGTATCTCTCTTAAAATCCTATTATTATTGGATGTAGGTCCTTGTTGTCGAAGCTGGGGAATTGAATCATCAAGTTAATTAGTTACATAAAACAAAGTAGGGTGGTAGATCTCCTAGTAAAGGAGGGTGCTAAGAATTAGTATTTTGAAGGCCTCAAGATTTTGATAGTTCCTCTGATATTTGTCAGTGATGCACAATGGTCAAATATTCTAGGAACTATTTTAATTAGACATATTTCAAATTCTAATATTATTAACATCTTAGTTGACTACTCTGAATACTGAGAAGTAGTAATATTTGCTCCCCATAACTCGTTGCTTGTGTTTGCGTATATACTATATAAATACATGATTAACCCAAATTAAAAAAAAAAAAAGAAATGCCCAATTCTTATTTATTCTTTTGAGGAGGTCCGATTTTATGTCCCCCTTTCATATTTTTATATTGCGGTTATTTGTTTACATGGTCATGATCTATGGAAAACACCGTGCCACCACATTCAAGTTAACTAAAAAACTCAAGACATAATGGATTCATTACTTGTATGTTATTGTAGTGATTTTAGTGTAGAAGATCTCATTAGACAAGAAGAAACTAAGCATAAAATTTAGTTATTACAACAAAAAAGATGCTAATATTATCTCTAAAAATCAGTTTACAATTATAAAGAGTATAAATTTGGGATAATTACATAACTTAGTCAATATTGATTCCTAATTACCTTATTTAGCCTAGTTTTAATTAATTACAATTCATAGCCTCCTCTTGCCTATTAATTTTTCATAATTACAATTCATAGCCTCTCTCATGTGTTTTTTCTTTTTATTATTTTCTATTACTTTTCTTTTTTTTCCTTTTTCAGTTTTTTCCTTAATTTTTTATTTTTCTTTTTTTTTTGTTTTCTCTTTCTTTTCTTTTTTCAATTTTTTCTTTTTCGTTTTCTTTTTTCTTTTTCTTTTTTCTCCCTTTTTTTGTTTTTTTTCTCTATTTTCTATTACTCTTTTTTTCTAGTTTTTTTCTTCATTTTTTCTTTTCCTTCTTTTGTTTTCTCTTTCTTCTTTCTTTTTTCAATTTTTCTTTTTCGTTGTCTATTTTTCATTTTGTCTTTCTTTTTTTTTTCTTTTTCTTCTTTTTCTTTTTATTTTTTCTCCTTCTTTTTTTTTTCTCTATTTTCTATTATTCTCTTTCTTTTTTAAAAAAAATTTTTTCTCCTTTTTCTCACATTTTTTCTTCTTCTTTTTTTCTTTTTTTTTCTCCTTCTTTTCATTTGTGCGAACTAGCAAACACAAATACAAGTACGAACTATAAAATATAAAAAGAAAGGCGAATTATAACATACAAATATAAGTGGAAACTATAAGAACAAATACAAATGCGAACTATAACATATAAATACAAGTGTGAACTATCATTTGTATTTTTTAATTATTGAAAAGGAATGATGGATTTTCTTTTTACGAATACTTGTTTGTATTTATTTATACGAGTTGTAATTGATACAAATAAATACAATTCAAATTTTTATAAAAATACAATATATACAAATACAATATGTATTTGTATTTTTAAAATCATTGATTTTATTTGTTTGTAATTGTATTTGTATCAAGTGATATTTATTTATTTACAAATACGAATAATAATTTTGACATACAAATACAAAACGGTACATTTGTATCAAATGATACATTGCATATTTATATATTTTAGAATCAAGAAAATACAATTAATGCATTTACTTGTTTGTATACAAATACAAATAATAAATTGTATATAATCACGGTTAAATACAATATGCAATCAACTTACAAATATAAATACAAAATAATTCTTTGAAAATAAAAAGACATCGACGAAAATAGAATACAAATACAAATATAATCTAAAATACAAACACAATAAAATCATAATACAAATATAATCCAATATAATATACAGTCAATTATAAAATATAAATACAAAACAGTTCTTTAAAATACAAGTGCGAATTATAGAAAATATAAATGATGGTGCGAACAAACAAATACAAGTGCAAACTGTAAAATACAAATGCTAACTACAAAATACAAAATACAAATACAAGCACGAACTTTAAAATACAAATACAGTTGTATCAATGAATACAAAAATATAAATGACGGTGTGACTACAGATAGATAAACAATTATGGTATTTACGTTATCATCAATGACTTGTGCTCGAGTAGTTATATTTTACAGTTTGCACTTGTATTTGTTTGTTCGCACCATCATTTATATTTTCTATAATATATTTATATTTATAGAAAATATAAATGATGGTGCGAACAAACAAATACAAGTGCAAACTGTAAAATACAAATATAAACGCTAACTACAAAATACAAAATACAAATACAAGCACGAACTTTAAAATACAAATACAGTTGTATCAATGAATACAAAAATATAAATGACGGTGTGACTACAAATAGATAAACAATTATGGTATTTACGTTATCATCAATGACTTGTGCTCGAGTAGTTATATTTTTTAAAAATACAAAAAATATAAAATAGAACAAAAAAAAATGATAAAGAAAATAAGTGCAAAAAAGAAAACCAAAAAAAAAAGAAAAAAAAGAGAGATAAAAGAGAAAAAAATATATAAGAAATGAAAAAAAATAGGGAAAATTAGAAAAAAGAAGAAGAAAAAACGAGGAAAACATGAAAAAGAAAAAATATAAAAAAAAAAAAAAATGGTAGTGTTTTTGGCAAGACTAAATATGTAGTATATTTATGTTTTTATGAATACAGACTACTGAGTAAAAGTGAATACAATGACTGTGAATCGAATACAGCAGCTAAATGGTACTGTATTTATATTTTATATGAATACAAATTATTAATAAAATTGAATACAGCGGGCGTAAATTGAATACTCGGCTATAAATGGTAATCATGTAAAATATGACTATGAAAGGTGAATTTTCTAGCAAAATGTAGCTATTTTTGAAATATAATGGGAGAAAAGAGAAGAACACCAAATACCAGCTGATTAAATACTCAATAACTGGCTAGTTATCTATGTTTCTAGACTCAAATGTAGAAACAATGGTAGTAGCTAGTTGTTATACCCAAATTGCATTAGCCCTTATGAGCAATTGCTTGAGCTTATTGCCCCACAAATTAAGGCTCATTATCTCATTAGAACCACCAACCAATTCCTTCCCAGCGTACGCTGCTAGCACACTAGGCTTACACCCTAATTCAACCAATGTTTTCTCCATTTCTATTCCATTAGGAAGCTCGTTAAGCTCATAAACTGTAGGGTTTGCACCAAACTAAGAATTAGAGTTTCGATGTTGTGGGACATGCAACAACCACTCTTGATGAAAATCACCACTGGACTTTCTGCTCCCAACTTCATCTCTCTTTCCATATGCAAAAAGTTCAATTAAAAAAATTGTAATGCTTAATTTGCTAGTGTTTTCTTGATAATTAGGAGTGATAGGATATGTTTCCTTTGTTTTCTTTTGAATATCCAAATGTAACTCTGGTAGTGGTAGAAAAAGAGTGATGACAAATATATTGAAGGGCCTAAAATAATAAAAAAAAACAAGTTCCTAAATATCCAAAGCATTTTGGATCATTACACCATGAGAAAGGTGTATGATTTGGCTTATCTACCTGGAATCTCAAGCAGCACAATCTAAACAACGTGGCAAAGGAAATCAGAGAAATCATTCCCCATAAGTATTTTGTTATTGACAAGTTTGATTTTTATCCTTGTCGTATAACATATATTCCTAATATGTTCATGCACTACTCTGATAAATACTTTCTCGGTTATAAAATAAGTGTCACATTAGCAAAAATCATGTTCATTGAGAAATCAATAAATATAATATGTAATTTGCTAAATTATTTCTATTAATAAATATATATATCAACTGATTGTCACAAAGAAAAATGGCTCAAGGAAGAGAAAAGGGTCATTGCTCTCTTGAAAGGCACACACATATATTTATGTAACCAATGTGTGCAAACTCTAAAAGTAGAGTTTGAAAATTTCCAGTGTTTAGCCCAAGAAAAAGGATGAGACCTGACTGTTGGGTTATTGAGTTTTTTTTTCTTCCTATTTTTATGTGGATAAATGAAGTCCAATTTGAATCAATCCATTTTTGTTCATAGACCCATTATTATGGGGCATATATATTGATCTTTTTAGGTCTTATTCTCCATCTCAAAAAGAGTGTTTTCAGCAGCTAAAGAAAGAAAAATAAAGCTGATTTTCGCACCTAAATTTCAGCTACAGCTGTCAACTTCAAATTGTGATTCCCGCTTCGTTTCATGTCCGATTGAACTGCTTTTTGGACTGCTTGTTCCTCTCATCTCAATCTTTGATTAGGAACTGACGGAGCTTGATTTGGTGGCCTGTAGCTCCTGTTCTTCATTCCCGAACAGTAGCTGCATTTTTTGTGCTTTCACTCCTTTATTTCTCTAGTGTTTGGTGCTGTGGTTTATGTATTGTTTCTTGTTGTTTGACACTTGTTTTGTGGCCATTTTGGAGAACAATATTGTAATTATTTGGTGATTATAGTGGAGGTTTGGTCCCGTGTTTTTTACTCTTCACAATGAAGAATTTTCCACGTAAATTTGGTGTCTTGTGTGATTGCCTTTATTCTTGGCCTATCGTATTTGTGTGGTAATTCTTTTGCTGCCATATTACTTTGTTTTGAATGTTTTCTTGTCTCCTCTTAGTTCAAATTGGAAGGGAAAGTTTAGACTTGAGTATTCTTCCACTGCTATCCTGTCGGGCTCTTTCATAGTGCCCTGTCTTTCCCAACACTCACGTAGGCTGGCTTGGTGCAAATGTAAATAAATAAAAGCGTTTCTTCTCTAGTATATTTTACAACTATAAAATCCTTTGATTTCCATTTGGCTCCTCAAAGATATTGCATGAAGGGGTGGAGCTACGATAATGATTGGACAACGAGGTCAACTGAACTTGCTTTTACCCAAAACTAGTTGTAAAAGGAGTTGTGCTTTGCGCGGTGTAAGACAACAATAAAATTGTTATTAGTCCAGATATCTGCATTGTATTATGAAATTTTGCTTATTAAAAACCTTAATCAATCCTAAGTTAATTGTCACATTTCGCTTCTTGAATATTTTCAAATTCCACCTTGACGCAAGGAACTCGTCTAATGAACAATAGAATATCAAGTACTACGGATAAAGAGCAAATTATTTAGAAGAACATTAAATAAGAAGAAAGCAATATAGCATAAATTAAAGAAAGAAACACCATAGCTCCTCCAATATAAATCAAGGGGAAAAGCTTGAGAATACCAAGACAAACTCATAAGAACAAAAACGTCTGTCAACATGAAGATTATTCAATAAGGAGATAACTCATTTGTATTAATTTTCTACATCTATTAATCTATTAATTAAGGAAACATCAGCATCCACTAATAAACATATAAAAAGAGTACCGTAGCGTCATTAGATGTACAATAATTTCTACATCAATTAATAAAGAGCATAGTAATTCACTAATAAACATGTAAAAAAAAGTATTATAGCTTGATACATGTACAAAAACAAACGGAATTCCTGGCTCATTATATATGTTAATCTTTTTTTTTTTTTGGCCAATCACAATGTTTATCTGCGTGATAGACACCCGATGTATGGGTCATGTTAACTTTGTAGATTATACCGTGTATTCGTAATTTTTCAAAAAGGAACTCTGATTTTTCCAAAGAACTATTGTTACATCTTCCTCGTGGTCAAGAACTGAAAGAAGTAGTTGCAATTCTGTTTCCTCATGGTGTTATACATATATTTGCTGGAACCACAGTGTACCTTAATTATCACATGGGAAAAGGATCTAAAATGCCCATCACCTCTTGAAAATGGCATAAAAATGTCCTTAATTCACCTTTGGGATCTATAATGCGCTTACATTCAGCTTTGGTTTCCAAAATGCTCTTCACATCCACCTTTAGGCTCCAAAATACCCTTATATTAAACAATCCAATATTAAATTAAAAAAAAAATTATTAGTAACGTGTCAACTTTCCATTGGTCCCATTAAATTAATTAAAATATTAAATAACTTATTTTCTCTTTTATTTTTTTTCATTGTTTTCGTGTTTGATCTGGTGAACAATTGTTATATTTATTCCTAAGTAATATGTATTTGTTAAAAATTACACACGGACATTTTTTGTATTTTACATTTTTCTATATGATTTCGGATTTGAATCTGATTCCAAATCTTGTAGAAGTATACATCAACATGCTTGAATATTATTACTCTAATTTTTTTTTTTTGTTTAATTTTATTGTTTCTTGATTCGTGAGGATTTGAGTTCTATGGATCGTATTTAATTTCTCTGAATGCGCGAAAAAGGGTCTCAAACTGGACTAAGGAAGTTCTTGATCTCTGATAAATTGTGTGTAATTAACTTTATGTGTTTTACATTTTAGGATGTGGAATTTAGTTTTGAGACATATGGCTGAAAGTATTGTAGCTATGAGAAAATAATTTCACTAGAGAAATTTCAATGAGATTAGAAAAAAAACAGTAAGGGGTCATTTGGTAGAGTGTATTACAAAAATAATGCGGGCATTAGTCGTGTATATCATTAGTAACTTGTTCGGTACTTTTTTTAGTCAATGTACCAATAAATTAACTAAAAATTTGCCTCCTAGGCTTAAGATCCTTGATACAAGTACCCATAAATTAATTGAAAATTTTCCTCCAAGCATGTTTACTGCCAATAATTTACAAACATTGATCACTCTCGCAACCTACTTATTTGTGATACAGATTTAAAATTAATTGATCTTATTAATATTGAAGGGGTTACAGCTGTATATATAGAGAACTGAAGAATAACTAATTACAGAATAACCCAGATGTATTTAATAATTATATATGTAGTCTATTATCCCCCCGCAAGCTGATCAGCGGTAACGAGGGGCAGCTTGGAGCAGAGAGACTGAAAAGGCTGTAACGGAAGAGGCTTGGTGAGAATATCAGCAAGCTGGTCAGTAGATGGGACATAGTGCGTGGCCATTGCTCCTGCAAGTACCTCATCGCGAACAAAGTGACAGTCAGACCCAACATGCTTCATACGATCATGAAGGACTGGATTTTTGGTAACACAAATAGTGGACTGATTGTCACAATAAATCTGTGGTTTCGTCGGGGGAATGCCAAGTGCATCCGTAAGGTATCGTAACCACATGGCTTCAGCAACACCCGCAGCCATGGCACGATATTCTGCTTCTGTGGAGGAACGGGACACTCGCGTTTGCTTCTTGGTGCACCAGGAAATCAGATTCGGTCCCATCATAACAATATATCCAGTAGTGGACTTTCGATCATCTTTGTCGTTAGCCCAATCCGAATCAGAAAAAACAGATATATCAAACGAGCCCTTTTGAAATAAAATTCCACAGTGAAGAGTACCTTGAAGATAGCGCAGAATGCATTTCAAGGCCTGAAAGTGTTGTTCTGTGGGAGCATGCATTGATTGGGAGACTCGATTGACTGCATATTGGATGTCCGGACGAGTAACAGCAAGATAATGAAGTCCACCGACGAGGCTCCGATATAGTGTAGGATCGGCAAAGGGAGTATTCGGCCCTGGGGATTGGCGGACTGCCATGGGAGTGACCGCGGGTTTGCAGTCTGTCATTCCAGCCCGATTTAGAAGTTCAAGGGTATATTTTGTCTGATGCATCAATATGGTTCCCGATTTGCGGATGATTTTGAGGCCAAGAAAGAACTCCAGAGGACCGAGGTCCTTAAGTTTGAAGTCACGATGCATAGCTTCAGTAATTTCAGTGATGAGTGATGACGAGCTGCCTGTAATAACAATATCATCCACATAGATAAGAATGATGACTGTCCCTCGAGAACAGTGAAGGGTGAAGAGGCTGTTGTCATGATGGTAGGTGCGAAAACCAAGACCCTGCAGAAAAGTAGAGAGACGTGTGTACCAGGCACGAGGGGCCTGTTTCAGGCCATACAGTGATTTGCGAAGCTTGCAAACATAGTGAGGACGGTTGGGATTAACATATCCCGGTGGCTGAACCATATAGATTTCTTCCTCAAGATGACCATGAAGAAAGGCATTGCTGACGTCTAGCTGATGAAGCGGCCAATCATAGTGAAGAGCAAGAGACAAGACCAGACGAATAGTCTGTTGCTTAACAACAGGGCTGAAGGTCTCCTTATAATCCACACCATACTCCTGATGATACCCTTTTGCAACCAGACGTGCTTTATAGCGAGAAAGAGATCCATCTGAATTTCGTTTGATGCGAAACACCCATTTGCACCCAATAGACTTTCGGTTACTAGGCAGAGGTACCAAATCCCATGTACGTTGTTCATTCAGAGCCTGAAATTCCTCATCCATAGCTTGGCACCAGAAACTATTTTTGGAGGCTTGGTTGTAGGTAGTAGGCTCAGTTGTGGGATGTGCATCAAAGGGTATTTGAGTGTGGTAGGCTTTGGGTTTGAAGGTACCGGCCTTGGCTCGGGTTGTCATAGGATGAGTGTTGAGTGGAGGGTGATTAGGAAGGGGTGGTGGAGTTGTATGATGCGTGAGCGGGGGTTGGGTGGGGCTGCCGTGGGAGCTGGGATGTGCAGCGGTGGATGGGGTGGCTGTATGTGTGTTAGGAGTATGATGTAGGGAAGTGGTGGGTTGTGTGGCAGTCGGCTGGGTGTTCGGGTGGGAGGTTTGGGGTTTCGGGTGGGTAGTGGTGTAGTGGGGTACCGGGTTAGGTGCCGAGTGAGCCGGAGCATGAGCGTGAGAAAAGGACGGAAATAATGGCACAACGCCAAGTGGATTGGGGGAGTATGGAGTAGAGGAAAGACTTGTGTAAGGAAATTGTTCCTCCACAAAACGAACATGACGGGAAACATATGTTTTCTGAGATACAGGATCGAAACATTTGTAACCTCTTTTCCGACGTGTGTGCGCCGCCGCCACCGTCTACACCACGCCGCACGGCCTCCCTCCTCCGCCGTAGGTCGGCGCCATGGACAAGGTTATTGATCCTCTGTCAAAATTACCGTCTGGAGTAAAATTACTGCTCAGGAATCTCCACAATCTCATCCCTGAAAAATTATCTGACAACAACTACCCGGCCTGGGCACTTAACGTCCGCACCGCCCTTGCAGCCAACTTGCTGCTCGGATGGATTGACGGTGCGGAGAAGCCGCAGCCCGAGACAGCCGAGAAGGACGGCGTCAAGCTCCCAAATCCCGACTACCTTCCGTGGATGATCGTAGACACTCAGATCCGAGCCTGTCTTCTCGCAGTTATTAGCCCCTCTGTGCACAAACACGCCCGGGGTTTTCTCACATCGGCTTCACTTTGGGACGCACTAGCCACAAGGTACAACTCTGTGTCCACGGCTCATATTTTTCAGTTGCGTGACAAATTGCATACTCTTCGGAAGGGAACGAAGACGATGACTCAATACCTTGATGATGTGGCCTCTATTCTGTCTGACCTAGATGCTGTGAATGAGATTATTCCTGAACGAGACGTGGTGAATGCCGTGATACGTGGTCTTCCGGCTGGCTATTCCTCTCTCAAACAGCATATTCGCCTCTCGCCTGTCGAAATCACTCTGAATCAACTGTCTGGATGGCTTAATGCAGAAGAATTGAATCTAGACATGGAACACAAATTACTGCTCGGAGAAGCCAGTTCCACCCCTGGCGTCACGGCTCTTTACTCGGCTGGCAGCGGAGGCTCGGCCAGGGGTCGCGGTGACGATCGCCGTAACCAAGGGCGAGGCAGCGGCGGCGGTGACCGTCGAAACACCGGGCAGCAAGGCAGAGGCGGGCCTCCATCGAGGGACGGCTTCCAGTCAGGCCGCGGACAGGGACGAGGAAACCAGCGGATGCCCACACGAGATCTTCCGACGTGCCAAATTTGTGCTAAACGGGGCCATTCTGCGGCTAATTGCTGGTATCGTTATGATGACTCGCAGAATGTAAATAGCCAGTCCGGAGGATCAAGGGCGATGCATGCGTCCACAAACGCTCAATCTGGCGATTGGTATCTAGACACAGGTGCTAACACCCATGTGACGTCGGATTATTCACAACTTCAAGCTCCTCATCCGTATCATGGCTCAGAAACTATTACAGTAGGCAATGGTCAATCCCTTCCCATCACAAACACCGGCTCTGGGTATGTCTATACCCCAAATGGTAAATTTCATCTCTCAACCCTTCACCACGTCCCTTCCCTCACATCCAATCTTTTATCTGTTTATCGCTTTACTAAAGAAAATAACTGCACCCTCATTTTTAATGACACCAATTTCCAGATAGTGGACAATACCACGAACCGGGTGCGGTACACGGGCCGCTGTGAGCATGGGCTATACACTCTTCCATCCAGGTCTCCGTCTGTTGTGAGTCAAGCCATTCTCTCGTCAACCTGGCATCGCCGGCTTGTGCACCCATCATCCGCCATCACCAAATCCATTTTATCTTCCTTAGGTTTTAATTTTTCAGAAAAATTACATTGCGAGTCCTGTTCAGTGTCTAAATCTTGTCGTTTACCTTTTTCACTGTCTGAACACAAGGCCACTGCGCCATTTCAATTAATTCATTCTGATGTTTGGGGTCCAACCTCAGTTCCTTCTGTTCAAGGTTTTCGTTATTATATCTGTTTTGTTGATGATTACAGTAAATTCACTTGGCTTTATCCTCTGAAATTTAAATCCGAAGCTTATACTATTTTTGTAAACTTTGACCGAATGGTTCAAAATCAATTTAATGCCAAAATCAAAAATTTTCGAAGTGACAATGGCAAAGAATTTGTCAACAATGCATTTGGTGTTTTTCTTCAAAATCTAGGGGCTCTTCATCACACTTCATGTCCATATACCCCTGAACAAAATGGCGTTGCTGAGCGCAAACACCGTCACCTAATAGAAACAGTTGTTGCGCTCCTCCATGATTCCACCTTACCTGTTTCCTTTTGGGTTGATGTCCTTGCTACTGCCAACTACCTCATAAATCGCATGCCCACTCACACTCTCTCCAACTCCACTCCATATGCCCGTCTCTACAATCATCCACCCGACTATATCCATCTCCGCCCGTTTGGGTGTCTAGTTTATCCCTGGTTGCGTCCGCACACTCAACATAAACTTCAACCTCGGTCAACCCCTTGTGTCTTTCTAGGCTATCATCCCACTATCAAAGGTTACAAATGTTTCGATCCTGTATCTCAGAAAACATATGTTTCCCGTCATGTTCGTTTTGTGGAGGAACAATTTCCTTACACAAGTCTTTCCTCTACTCCATACTCCCCCAATCCACTTGGCGTTGTGCCATTATTTCCGTCCTTTTCTCACGCTCATGCTCCGGCTCACTCGGCACCTAACCCGGTACCCCACTACACCACTACCCACCCGAAACCCCAAACCTCCCACCCGAACACCCAGCCGACTGCCACACAACCCACCACTTCCCTACATCATACTCCTAACACACATACAGCCACCCCATCCACCGCTGCACATCCCAGCTCCCACGGCAGCCCCACCCAACCCCCGCTCACGCATCATACAACTCCACCACCCCTTCCTAATCACCCTCCACTCAACACTCATCCTATGATAACCCGAGCCAAGGCCGGTACCTTCAAACCCAAAGCCTACCACACTCAAATACCCTTTGATGCACATCCCACAACTAAGCCTACTACCTACAACCAAGCCTCCAAAAATAGTTTCTGGTGCCAAGCTATGGATGAGGAATTTCAGGCTCTGAATGAACAACGTACATGGGATTTGGTACCTCTGCCTAGTAACCGCAAGTCTATTGGGTGCAAATGGGTGTTTCGCATCAAACGAAATTCAGATGGATCTCTTTCTCGCTATAAAGCACGTCTGGTTGCAAAAGGGTATCATCAGGAGTATGGTGTGGATTATAAGGAGACCTTCAGCCCTGTTGTTAAGCAACAGACTATTCGTCTGGTCTTGTCTCTTGCTCTTCACTATGATTGGCCGCTTCATCAGCTAGACGTCAGCAATGCCTTTCTTCATGGTCATCTTGAGGAAGAAATCTATATGGTTCAGCCACCGGGATATGTTAATCCCAACCGTCCTCACTATGTTTGCAAGCTTCGCAAATCACTGTATGGCCTGAAACAGGCCCCTCGTGCCTGGTACACACGTCTCTCTACTTTTCTGCAGGGTCTTGGTTTTCGCACCTACCATCATGACAACAGCCTCTTCACCCTTCACTGTTCTCGAGGGACAGTCATCATTCTTATCTATGTGGATGATATTGTTATTACAGGCAGCTCATCATCACTCATCACTGAAATTACTGAAGCTATGCATCGTGACTTCAAACTTAAGGACCTCGGTCCTCTGGAGTTCTTTCTTGGCCTCGAACTCATCCGCAAATCGGGAACCATATTGATGCATCAGACAAAATATACCCTTGAACTTCTAAATCGGGCTGGAATGACAGACTGCAAACCCGCGGTCACTCCCATGGCAGTCCGCCAATCCCCAGGGCCGAATACTCCCTTTGCCGATCCTACACTATATCGGAGCCTCGTCGGTGGACTTCATTATCTTGCTGTTACTCGTCCGGACATCCAATATGCAGTCAATCGAGTCTCCCAATCAATGCATGCTCCCACAGAACAACACTTTCAGGCCTTGAAACGCATTCTGCGCTATCTTCAAGGTACTCTTCACTATGGAATTTTATTTCAAAAGGGCTCGTTTGATATATCTGTTTTTTCTGATTCGGATTGGGCTAACGACAAAGATGATCGAAAGTCCACTACTGGATATATTGTTATGATGGGACCGAATCTGATTTCCTGGTGCACCAAGAAGCAAACGCGAGTGTCCCGTTCCTCCACAGAAGCAGAATATCGTGCCATGGCTGCGGGTGTTGCTGAAGCCATGTGGTTACGATACCTTACGGATGCACTTGGCATTCCCCCGACGAAACCACAGATTTATTGTGACAATCAGTCCACTATTTGTGTTACCAAAAATCCAGTCCTTCATGATCGTATGAAGCATGTTGGGTCTGACTGTCACTTTGTTCGCGATGAGGTACTTGCAGGACCAATGGCCACGCACTATGTCCCATCTACTGACCAGCTTGCTGATATTCTCACCAAGCCTCTTCCGTTACAGCCTTTTCAGTCTCTCTGCTCCAAGCTGCCCCTCGTTACCGCTGATCAGCTTGCGGGGGGATAATAGACTACATATATAATTATTAAATACATCTGGGTTATTCTGTAATTAGTTATTCTTCAGTTCTCTATATATACAGCTGTAACCCCTTCAATATTAATAAGATCAATTAATTTTAAATCTGTATCATGGTATCAAAGCTAGGGTTTCTTCTTCCGCCCAAACCCAGATGTATTTAATAATTATATATGTAGTCTATTAATTTGGTCCAATTCCAGAATCTTGGGTGAGTATCATTAATATAAGGGTTGTTAATAATTATTTTTTTATTAAATATTAGGGTTGTTAAATATAAGGGCATTTTGGATCCTAAAGATGGATGTGAAGGACATTTTGAATCTCAAAGATGAATTTGAAGAGCATTATAGAGCCCAAAGATGGATAAAAGATATTTTTATACCATTACCAATAGGTGAAAGGCATTTTAGGCCCTTGTCCGTTATGACATTATAATATGTGCCTTAATTTCCTCTTGGAACCACAATGTACAAAGATTTTGTAAATATCTCCATAATTGGTGATAACCATTTGTAGTAGCAATTTTACTTCCTCTTTGTGTCATATACGTCTTAAACCAAACAAAGGAATCAGAGGCATGAATTCACCTCAAAATGTCACTTCTAACTCAACAAAAAAGTACTCAAATAATACTACACATCCCAAATTCAACCTTACTAACTTCTCGTATGGACACAAGACTAATTACCAATACCTTGCCGTTCGCTTATCTGGAAGAGAAATAAAAACAAACTGAATTGAATTCCTTGCAGTATTTAATAACTATAGAATGTTGACAATGATGTCATAGGTATGTATTGAAGTTGATGAAATATTGTGGTTGTGGATCTAAATACCATCACATTATTCAAATGAGAAACATGAGACTCTCTAATTGATTTAATATCATTTGAAACTCAAAAAATAGAACTTCTTGAAAAGTCATTGCAAATTCCTTTAAGTTTTTTTTACTAAAAAAACATAAAGGAATTAGTTCAATGTAGTTCATATTAAAATGTTTCTTTCATTCAAAATATTTAGAATCATAAAAAGAATGTGTGTCTTAGTTTAAAAGTGCAATACTATAACTGTTATAATTTTAATATTCTGCCGGATGATCATGAAATTTGAACAAATCACCCTTCAAAAACTTCACAATCATGTTGCAGAACTCATGTTCCTCTTCATCATGATCAACATCAGCACACTCCACCCATCTCTTTCCTTAAACATTAGTTAAAATTGTTGGGTTTTTAAGAGGTGTGAATGGAAAATGAATGTGTTTTTTTTAAAAGACACCAAGAGAAAGGATGCAATTTGAATAGACACCTTTTCAGATTGAATGGTTATGACCTTTCCAATGGGCTATGACTTTTCCGAAGAGTTGCACCTTTTTCGAAGATTTGCATCTTTATGAAGGGGTGCACCTTTCTGAACCATTGCTTCTCTTCATGAAGCAACACCTTGATGGCTATAAATGCCTGAATTTTTCTCAGGTAAAGACAAATTTTTGAGTTGAAAAAAAAAATAATCTTTCTCTTCTAAAAACTCTTGTGTGATCATCAAATCATTGAGTATGTTCTACGTTTCTAAAAATTTGAGGTACCACTATTTTCAGAAAGAGAATCATTTTATCCTGGGAGGAAAGATTTCATAATCTCGGGTACTTGAGGGGAATAAATTCCTTAAGGACACACCATGCATTTGGTGGACTTGATTATGTAATTTTCTACTTCATCTTCTGTCTTAAAGTTGATAAACACTTCATTTTGGTAGTTCATTTGATTATTAATTTGGACTTGTGTTTGAAGTTGTTGTAACTTCATTGTAGTTCTTGAAAGTTATTCATGAACTTAGTATTGAAGATTGGGTTAAAACATACAGATTTTTGTACTCAGAATAACAATCTTAAGGAATTTACTGAGAAAATTTCTTTTGTGCTTTTTTGGTGAAATATTTTTTTCACCATTTATGAATAAAGTACATTCATAATCTGTATTGTTTGGTTTCTGAAGATTAAAGCTTGTTGCTTTCTACTTTGTTTGAACTTAATAGTGATTTGAAGACATAAAAACTTCATCACTAGTTAAAGTTCATTCGGTTGACGATTAGAAGAACATAAAAACTTTATCGTTAAACTAGAAACAAGTTGGTGTTTAAAGTTTTTAAAACTTTATAATTAGTATTCTGACATAATAAGTTGCCTGTTATTTTGTGATAGCAAAATGAATGTTGAAAGTCATGCAAATGATGGAATGGCAAGTGTAGCAGCAACAATTGTTACCACGATAAGTCGTACAAGTGTTGCGCCCCCAATGGCACCTGCAGAGAAACCCA
Source organism: Capsicum pubescens (assembly GCA_030864215.1). Taxonomy (NCBI): domain Eukaryota; kingdom Viridiplantae; phylum Streptophyta; class Magnoliopsida; order Solanales; family Solanaceae; genus Capsicum; species Capsicum pubescens. Next base: position 195,529,481 of record CM061549.1, on the reverse strand, counting down.
AAAATGTTTTGGGTGTAGATTTTAAATGCTGGCAGCAAAATGTGTTCTTCTATTTGACGACTTTTTCTTTAAAGGTTCATCTCTCAAGATGATCCAAAATTTTCTAAAGATACATCAGATAAGGAGAGATTTATTATAATGGAGGCATAGAAATACTCGGAATTCTTATGTAACAATTATATCCTAAGCAGCCTCAATAATGACCTATACAATGTGTACAACAGTATGAAGATCTCAAAAGAGTTGTGAAATGCTTTGGAATGAAAGTATATAACTGAGGATGCAAGAAATAAAAAGTTCTTTATTGCAAAGTTGCTTGACTACAAGATGATTGATGGTAAAACTGTCATCTCTCAAGTACAAGAATTATAAGTAATCATCCATCATCTCCTGTCAGAAGGTATGAATATAGTAAATACATTATTTGAACATATTAAATGTGTTCTTGATAATCACATGACCTTTGTTGTAGGTTTGATTGTGTATGAGTATTTCCAAGTAGAGGCCATAATAGAGAAGTTGCCATCCTTGTGGAATGACTTCAAAAACTACTTGAAACATAAGAAGAAAGAGATGTCAGTTGAAGACCTCATAGTGAGCGAGGTTGCGTATTGAAAAAGATAACAAAGCTGCTAAGAAGAGGTCAAAGGAAATTCCACAATCAGTGGAGCTAACATTATGGAGGATGAACCTAACAACTCAAAAAAATGTAAGAAAATTGTTGGACAACAAAGCAATCCCAAAGAAAAAACTCAAAGGAAAGAGCTTTAATTACGAAAAGGCTGGCCACAAGTCAGTAGCTTGTCAGGATCCTAATAAAGGCAAGATGAAGGATCAAGCCAATATGGATGAATCTATGTTTCATGCTTTCAAAATACAACTTGGTAGGTAATCCTAGAGATTGGTAGATAGATTCCGGTGCCACCCGCCATAGCCGTGCCAACAAAAAGTTATTTGCTTCATATGCTCTTGATTAAGATGAGGATAAGATTTATTTGGATAACTGATAATGCCCATCACTCTGAAGATTATGTAGTCGCTATTAAATATAGTAACTCAACAAAGATTGGGGTCGAATCCCAAGAAAATACGTACAATTGTGGCTCTCAGATGTTGTAATAAATGGGAAAAATTGAAAAAGTAAATGAGGATATTTAAATAGGAATATGAAACAAGTAGCTAATATCAAATTTAGTTGTAATCAACCGTATATGAACACTAGGATTGTGTTACCCCTGGCTTTTAAACTCCGTAGGATTATCAAAATTTATTGAACCAACCTAACACCTTGCATGCAAAATTTGATAAGTTATGTACCATCAATAGTCTTTTGAACGAACTGATGGATTTCACCCTTTATCTCTTAAGTCTCAGGATGTCTCCTTACTAAACCTTATCTTGATCTCAGTTAATTATTACCTTTTGAGTCTCTAGTTATTAGATGACAGCTAACCATCTTATTTAGATAATACCTAGTAGCATAGATAGACATTTAAACTTCAAATTACTATTGTACTTATCTTTTCCTAGTTACTACTTATCTTTTGGAGTAAGTAGCAATAATCTAGGTGAGATTCTAACATTTTCAATTGCCAATATATCTATTGAAGTGAAGATAATACAATGCATGTATGGGTATCGATTCAGAACAACAATAACACTTTCCCTACTTCGTTAATCTACAAGGATTTCCACAACCCTAGCTAAGGGGTTTTAGCTGCTCATGCTTGTGGAGTAATCAACAACATTCATGATTGAAAGCATAAGATGAAATCACAATAATCACAACTAAAAATCCAAAACTTTAACTAAATTAATCAACCCAAATCAATACAAGAGAATTCCAAGACCAAGATCGAATCTCAAAATTAAAATATATTTGTAAGTATCAAGACTGCATAACTTCTACTAAAAAGTACATAAGGGGTATTTATAGTACATGAGAAAACCCTAAAATCAAAGTCCGGATGAAAAAGGAAAAAATAAAATTGGGGCCCACTTATGTGTGTCCACATGCGGCCTGGCCTTGGGTGTATGTGTCACATGCAACCTAAGGCTGGGCACATGTAGACACCTACATTGGAATTTTTGACTTCTGTCACTTACCTTACCCACATGTGGCCCACATGTGCTATATGCAGTCCATATGTTAACATAGGTAAGTGCTGGAAGTTCTTTTTCAGCTATTTTACTCTTGGAATCTTCAATTTTGGTACTTACCTTAGTCTTATACAGTCCACATGTGCTACATGTGGTCCATATATAGACATAGATAAGTGTTATGCCTTTCAACACTTGCAACCAAGCTTTGAATATCCAACTTTTATTATATGCTTTGGTCACCTACAATATGAAAAGTATCAGGAATACACAAAATAGATCAAGTAAGTAGCTAAAAATACCATTTTTCTTTTTTTTCTTCTCAAACTTAGCATCCCAAACCTAGTTTCCTACAAAAAATACCCAAAACACATTATATCTAACAAAACAACCTAAGAAACTTGCATATTGTTCTTGTTTTAAGCATCGATAGAGCTATATTTCTATAGCACATCACTAACTCCACAAAAACAAAAGTTAAAAGGACGGAAAAAATATGCTTAAAAATAACATCAGGAAAAGTGTTGACTCTCAACAACGTCCTTTATGTACCAGAGTTGAGAAAAAACTTGATTTCTATATCACTTCTGACCAAAAATGGATTCAAATGTGTCTTTATTTCTGATAAGGTTGTAATTAGCAAAGGAGAAGTGTATGCAGGAAAAGGATACCTCACCGAGAGCCTATTTAAGATGAATATAATAACTGTTAACATTAATAAAAGTTCTATTTCTTCTTACTTGCGTGAGTCTAATGAATTTTGGTATGAACGATTAGGACATTTCAATTATAGAACTCTGCGAAAGCTGATTAACTTAGATATTTTGCCAAACTTTGAGTGCAATAAATCAAAGTATCAAATGTGTGTGGAAGCAAAGTATGCTAAGCATCTGTATAAGTATGATGAAAGAAATTCCAATCCCTCAGACTTAATCCACACAGACATTTGTGATATGAAGTCAACACCATTTTTCGGTGGAAAAAGTATTTTAGAACTTTTATGGATGATTGCACTAGGTACTGTTATGTCTATTACCTAAATAGTAAGGATGAAGCAATAGACGTATTTAGGCAATATAAAATAGAAATTGAAAATCAACTTGAGAAAAAGATCAAAAAGATAAGAAGTGATAGGGGTGGAGAGTATGAATCTCCTTTTACAGAGATATGTGTAGAGACTGGAATTGCCCATCAAACTACTACCCGGTATTCAACTAAATATAATTGCAGAAAGGAAGAACCAAACCTTAAAGGAAATAATGAATGTCTTACTTATAAGTTTAGATTTACTGCAAAACTTTTGTGGGAAGCTATCCTTACAGCTAATTGAATACTCAATAGAGTACCCCATAGTAAGACACTTTCTATTTCGTATGAAAATACAAAGAAAGAAAACCCAACTTGAAATATTTCAAAGTGTGGGGGTGTCTATCTAAAGTTCAAGTTCCTATGCCTAAAAGGGTAAAGATAGGACCTAAGACTGTTGACTGCGTGTTCATTGGATATGCTAAAAGAAGTAAATCATATAGGTTTTTGGTTCATAGATCTGAATATACGAATATCAATGAAAATACGGTAATTAAATCAGATAATGCTGAGTACTTTAAACATATTTATTCATATAAACCTAGACTTGAGCCATCTAATAGAGGGTATAATCAACCTCGAGATGAACCAAGCGAGAATGTACATAACGATGAGAATCCAAGGCGTGGTAAATGTCAAAGGACATCAACTTCCTTTGGATCAAATTTTGTGATATTTCTTCTTGAAAATAAGCCTCAAATGTGTAAAGAAGCGTTGTCTTCTATGGATGCATCCTTTTGTAAAGAGGCAGTCAGTAGTGAGATTGATTTAATCTTGAGCAAACATACTTGGGAATTGGTTGATCTTCCTCCAAGGAATAAACCTTTAGGTTCTAAATGGATCTTCAAAAGAAAAATGAAAGCGGATGGTACTATTGAAAAACACAAGGAAAGACTTGTAGTGAAAGAAGTTGAACAAAAAAAAGGCCTTGACTACTTTGATACATACTTCCTTGTAACAAGGATAACGACAATTTGGATTTTAGTTGCCTTGGCGACTGTATATGATCTTAAAATCTATCAAATGGGTGTGAAAACAACATTCCTAAATGGATAATTGGAGAAATAAATTTACATGGAACAACTCGAGGGTTTTGTAGATCTTGGTAAAGAAAAAAAGGTGCACAAACTTATTAAGCCACTTTATGAACTAAAACAAGAACCCAAATAGTGGCATACAAAGTTTGACCAAATCATGTTGACAAACGACTTTAAGATAAACGAATGTGACAAATGTGTTTACATTAAAGACGCACCAAATCACAAAGTCACTGTTTATTTATATGTGGATGACATGTTTATCATCAGTAGAAACATTTCTGACATATATGCTACGAAATGAATGTTTGAGAGAAAGTTTGATATGAAAGACCTGGGAGTTGCAGATATGATCTTGGGGATAAGAATCCATAAAACTCCATAAGGGTTGACATTGTCACAGTCTCATTATATTTAAAAGGTACTTGAAAAATTTATATATTTGGATTTTGGTATTTTCAAGACTTCATTAGACGTGAGCTTTGCACTTCAAAAGAATGAAGGTGAAAGTGACTCACAGATTGACTATGCAAGATTATTGGGAATTGTACAAGACCAGATATAGCATGTGCTATTAGTAAATTAAGTGGGTACACGATTAACCCCAATCAAACTTATTGGATGGAAATGAAAAGAGTTTTGGGGTATCTAAAACATATTCAAAACTATGCTTTGCATTATAACAAATATTCAATGGTAGTTGAAAGAGATAGTGATGCAAACTGTATCACCAGATGAAATAAAGTAAAATCCATGAGTGGATATGTATTTACTTTATATGGAGGAGTATTCTCTTTGAAATTGTTGAACCATACATGTATTCCCGCTATACAATGGAATCTGAATTTATCGCGTTAGATAAGGCCGATAAAGAAGTTAAATAGCTTCAAAATTTCTTAGAAGATATTCCTTATTGTTTTAAACCTTTGGTACCAATATGTATACACTGTGATAGTCAAGCAATGATAGGTAGGGTAGGGAGCATGATGTACAATGGTAAATCTCGTCATATAAGATAGAAACATAATACCATTAGAGATCCACTCTCTAGTGGAATTATCATTGTTGACTATGTGAAGTCAAAGGATAATGTGTTGGATCCACTTACAAAAGGTATATCTAGAGAGAGAGTTGAGAGATCATCAAAGATAATGGATTTACGTCCTAGAACAATTCAGCATGGCGGTAACTCTACCTAGCAGACTGAAGATCCTAAGAGTTATGTTCAAGGAGATCAAACAAAGTTGTGACTGACAGTTCAACATAGTAGATATACTTAACCCATTCTCATGATGAAGATAGTGTTCATAGAACAAGGATAAGGCTTATGGTTTGAAGCTTTTTAATGGTTTCTAAGTTTGGCAGGTTTAACCAAATAGTTTGATCTATAGAATTAAACATTTAGGAATCACCTATGTGAGGGTGAAGTGGAATCCGCTTTAAGGAGAATATTAGTAAAGTCTTATTCTCTACGCTCTCATAAAACCAGGACGTGTTCATGGCTGAAACGAACAAAACCGTGGGAACTAAAAATGGTAAATGACTGATTGTGTGGCTTTTTTGGTCTAGGTGTACATTAAAGTTTGATAGTTCAAAGATATTAAATCTACCTATTGACCGAGTTCATCCGATGAATGTTGACTATGAAAAGTTCAAAGGAAAACCTACTTATCTAGATGCAATTAGTCTTTGCTTGTTGATCACACACTTGTTCGTAAATATTTTGTTAAAAATAGCCACTCCCCATTCATGTGAGGGATTGTTGGATTTTTAAGAGGTGTAAATAGAAAATGAATAGGTAATTTTTCAAAAAGACACCAAAAGAAAGGATGCAATTTTATTAGGTACCTTTTCGAATTGAATTATTATGACCTTTACAATGGGTTATGACTTTTCCAAAGAGTCGTACTTTTTTTGAAAAGTTGTACCTTTATGAAGGGGTGCACCTTTTTGAATCATTGCTTTTCTTCATGAAGCAACACCTTGATGGCTATAAATGCCTGAATTTTTTCTCGGGTAAAGATAACTTTTTAAGTTGAAATGAGAACAATCTTCTTCTTCTAAAAACTCTCATATGATCATTAAAGTTTTGAGTGCGTTCGAAGTTTCTGAAAATTTGAGGTATCGCTATTTGCAGAAAGAGAATCATTTTATCCTCGGAAGAAAAAATTTATAACCTTGGGTACTTGAGAGGAATAAATTTTTTAAGGACATACCGTGCATTCTGTGGATCTGATTCTATAATTTTCTGCTTCGTCTTCTTTCTTAAAATTGATAAGCACTTTATTTTGATTGTTCATTTTATTATTCATTTGAACTTGTATTTGAAGTTATTGTAACTTCATTGTAGTTTTTGAAAGTTTTTCTTGAACTTAGTATTGAAGTTTGGGTTGAAACATATAGATTTTTGTACCCAGAATAACAAAATTTTCCATCAATCTTGACCATGCCTTCAAACATGAAAAAGATCTAAAGTCACCAACTTCTAACTCAGGAGATGATGGGCACTATGAACCTATATATAACAATGTTTTAATATATTTGAAGTACTAAGACTAACATTTGTTTCTTATTCTGTATTTGTATTTCTTTAAATTAGTTAAAAGTTATTTTAAACTCTACTCACCAGTCTTTATAACCAGAATCCAGATATAGAAATCATACTAAAAGTTTACCGTTCAAGACTATAAAGTTTCATGAATCCAGAATTGAAGAATACATATTTTCCTACCAAACAATAGCTATGTGTACAACATACCAATTGAAATTTTTATATATTATGTTCTCTAAAATAAAAATAATAAAAGAGTGTTATTTAATGAAGATTGAAGAGAGACCTTGAGGAAAATTGTACCGATTGTTGAGTTGTGTATGTTTGTATAGAACAGACAATAAACTAACCTTTCACTGATGACCAACTAAATCAAGAATATTGGTGGTTATCTCGCTACTATCCCTAGGTGATTCAAATCCTCAAAAAGTTTCATTTGTTATTAAATAAATCAGGAGATCAAGGCTATCTCAGATGAGAGTACACAGTTATAAATTGAAGAGTACTTAACATAAAGGAGAGACGAGAAGAAAGAACAGGAAGTAAGGGACATATATTTAAATGAACAAAGTATGTGACTTTTGAGTTTTGTTTAATTAGAAACATTAGCTGCTTTTGGGGGTTGTTTAACCAAAGAACTAAGGGATTGTTGAGTTTTATATATGTAAATAATTGAATTTTTAATTTTAAAATGGCAAGAAACTTAGAACAAATATAAATAATCTTTCTTGTCACAGATAGCGCCACACCACCAAGACTATATCCTCCTTTATATCGATATATATAGGTAGTTTATAGAGCTAATAACCTCTAATTATCAGTTACAAAATATTAAATATATATTCTTGCAAATAGCTAAGCATGAAGTAGATGAATATAATACCTCAAGGTAAGTGAGCTATGAAAGTTTATAGAATGACCTTTGTAGGCTATCATTTAGTACTTCTCCATATCTTTATGACAAAATTATAAATAATCTTAATAAAGAGGTCATAGTGAATTACAAAACATGATAGCAATATAATTAGATTGTGAATATAGGGAGAATAGGAGCAATGGAAGAGGGAAACTCAAAACGCTATAGATGGAGGAAAGGCAAGGAGCTATGAGTTTACTTAATTTTATTGGGTTGCCAAAGTAGAGTTTCTTTTCATGGTTTGCTGAAGCAAAGTTCTTTTCCTATGTGGAATTTTTTAAAAGAAAGTTAAAAAAGAATAAGTCAAAAGATGAATAAAATTTCTGCGTTTAAAATATGCCACATCTCTGGGTCTATGAACCTCTTTTATATATATATACTAGTGAATTGATTTGTGCGACTATAAAACTCTAATTGAATTTATGAAGTATTTTTTTAATTATTCAATAATAATAAAAAATTAGTTCTCATAATTAAATCGATGAGATATTATGTTCTAAAGAAATTTATTATTATCACTTAATTTTATTGTTTTTTGCATGTTTAAAAAATAATTATGGACATTAATCTCTCAGATAAACTTGAATTTTATATTGGGTAAAACATCGTTTAAGACATTCTTTTTCTTTTTATTATTTTAGTTTGCTGGTTTAAATTTGTTTACATTGATGTTTGTATAAATTTTCAAAGATAATTTTTCTTTATTCAATTAATATGTTAAGTATCTACCTGATTTTTCTTCTCTACCTTTTCAAGAGTAACATTTATTTTTAACCGTATATTTCTTTATAACCCACAACTTTTGTTTTGTTGAAAAAGAGATTTTATTTAATACTAATATGCATCATACAGAGCTGCGTCAAAGACTGCGCTATAGAGTCTTCATAGTCACTAGTAATATTACAAAATTAGATAATACGAGTTCACTCGACCATGTAAATAGAAAGTCTATCCACAACTCTATTAGAGGACCGCCCTTCATGGCACAACTGCAGGCTCCCCAACATCTGAAGAAGATCCCTACACAAATAAATAAGATTTGTGCCAGATACACGTTCATTAGTGCATAGTGAAGCCAGTAGCATAGAGTCTGTGGCAATAATCAATTGTAATAATTCATCCGCAAAGCTATTGATAAACCAAAATAAAGGGCAGTAATTTCAACTTCGAATAGGAAGTTTAAGCTAATTCGTGCATGGAAGATTTTTATATAGTTACCCTTATTATAACGAAATAAACCTCCCACTTCTCCTCTCCTAGTCTTATATTCAAAGGAGTCGTCAATATTAAGCTTTCATTCTTCCGCAGGGAGAGCCAGGTATGTGTGTGTTTTGTTCTAGAGGGACCTTGGTTATTTGCTAGTAGTTGAAATACTAAAGATCTATTAAAGGAAAGGTTGATTGGTATTAGGTTTTTCTTATTGTTAAACAAATCATCATTTCTTGTTCGCCAAATGTTCCAAAGGTAGAAAGGGAAGATATCACCCCAAAACATGTAGGTTCCTATGTGGATTTTCTTTATTTTCCTAATTCTGTCGAGCTAGTCATTAAGAGAAAGGTCCTTCAGAGGCTCCATGACCGTAGACAAGTTATTGTTGTGCCAGAACTAGAGGGCCATAGGACATTCCCTAAATATGTGATCAATGATTTTGGGTTTGCTGCAAATGTTATAGCTAGGATCTACATCAATACCTATGCGGTTCAAAAATTGCTTAGTAGGAAGCCTATTATGATAGCATAGCCAAATGAAAAACTTAATTTTATTGGGGCACCTTAATTTCCAGATCCATTTATAATTTATGTTAGCATCACAGTCTTTGAAGCTCTTTTGCAGTTAGTGTTAGTAAGCTAAGGATGTTGAAAACCGATTACCCGGGGCTAAGTACCATCATAACTTATCACTTAGGTTGCATTGTTGCAGAATGAGGGTTGTCGCAATTGTGTCAACTATGTTCTTTGGAAGGTTATAGCTTATGGCATTTAGATCCCATCCCGCATTCTTTATTATAGATTCCACAGTTAATTCTTTCTCTCCCTTGTTGAAAATAGTATGGATTAGGTTCTCTAAGGGATCTTTGAAAGACGACCACGAGTCTTTTCAAATTTTAATTTTTTTCATTACCTAGATCCCAATTCGAACACTCTCTACAAACATCCCATCCTTCTATAAAATTTTTCCAAATACTACGACTGTTTTTCAGACTATGACGAGTTTTGTCAAGTCTTCTATGTTTAGTGTATTTGGATAATAGGATAGAAGCCCAAATCGAGTTTGGTTTATTGAAAATTCTCTATGCCAATTTTGCATAAAGTGCTTTATTCCTGGTACTTGCTCTATGAATACCTAACCCTCTCAAAGACTTGATCATAAATGAAGAATTATTATCCATTTTTAAAGAAACTATCCTATTCTTTCTTCTTCTAATGAGAGTTGAAGTGTGGAGAAATTTAGTGTTAGCACCACCCTCATTCAACCAAGTTATCCTCAAGTTTAGTTTCAAGTTATCCTCTTCCATCCTAAGGATATTATTAAAGTCCTTTATAAGATCCCTTTCTAGGTTGTGAAGGAAAGAGATATGGTGATAGTATGGGAAATTTTGAATCCCGTAGATTCTAAGAAGGATCTTGTCTTTTTTTCTAAAGATATTCCCTATGTTTTTGCATGCCCATGCAGAAGATTCATTTTCAAAACTAGCTATTGATTTAACTAGGGTAGGGTTATTAATCCATACATGGGATACAATGTTAATGAATTTCGGGTGTGTTATCCATATTTTTTCAAATTTTAACAATCACTTTTAGAGATTTGGGTCATCCTTGAATAGGGTTAGAAATAGGGCAGTGATTAGAATGGGTAAGAGGAAGGTGGATGATGTGAGCATCTAGGTACTGAACAAGCCAATCATTAGTAGCAAGAAATCTATCAAGTCTTTCAAAAATTAAAGCATTACAACTCTTCAACCTCTTATTTATCCAATTATATTTACTACTTTTCTAACCCATATACTAGTGAATTGATTTGTGCGACTATAAAACTCTAGTTGAATTTATGAAGTATTTTTTTAATTATTCAATAATAATAAAAAATTAGTTCTCATAATTAAATCGATGAGATATTATGTTCTAAAGAACTTTATTATTATCACTTAATTTTATTGTTTTTTGCATGTTTAAAAATTAATTATGGACATTAATCTCTCAGATAAACTTGAATTTTATATTGGGTAAAACATCGTTTAAGACATTCTTTTTCTTTTTATTATTTTAGTTTGCTGGTTTAAATTTGTTTACATTGATGTTTGTATAAATTTTCAAAGATAATTTTTCTTTATTCAATTAATATGTTAAGTATCTACCTGATTTTTCTTCTCTACCTTTTCAAGAGTAACATTTATTTTTAACCGTATATTTCTTTATAACCCACAACTTTTGTTTTTTTGAAAAAGAGATTTTATTTAATACTAATATGCATCATACAGAGCTGCGTCAAAGAGTGCGCTATAGAGTCTTCATAGTCACTAGTAATATTACAAAATTAGATAATACGAGTTCACTCGACCATGTAAATAGAAAGTCTATCCACAACTCTATTAGAGGACCGCCCTTCATGGCACAACTGCAGGCTCCCCAACATCTGAAGAAGATCCCTACACAAATATATAAGATTTGTGCCAGATACACGTTCATTAGTGCATAGTGAAGACAGTAGCATAGAGTCTGTGGCAATAATCAATTGTAATAATTCATCCGCAAAGCTATTGATAAACCAAAATAAAGGGCAGTAATTTCAACTTTGAATAGGATGTTTATGCTAATTCGTGCATGGAAGATTTTTATATAGTTACCCTTATTATAACGAAATAAACCTCCCACTTCTCCTCTCCTAGTCTTATATTCAAAGGAGTCGTCAATATTAAGCTTTCATTCTTCCGCAGGGAGAGCCAGGTATGTGTGTGTTTTGTTCTAGAGGGACCTTGGTTATTTGCTAGTAGTTGAAATACTAAAGATCTATTAATGGAAAGGTTGATTGGTATTAGGTTTTTCTTATTGTTAAACAAATCATCATTTCTTGTTCGCCAAATGTTCCAAAGGTAGAAAGGGAAGATATCATCCCAAAGCATGTAGGTTCCTATGTGGATTTTCTTTATTTTCCTAATTCTGTCGAGCTAGTCATTATGAGAAAGGTCCTTTAGAGGCTCCATGACCGTAGACAAGTTATTGTTGAGCCCGAACTAGAGGGCCATAGGACATTCCCTAAATATGTGATCAATGATTTTGGGTTTGCTGCAAATGTTATAGCTAGGATCTACATCAATACCTATGCGGTTCAAAAACTGCTTAGTAGGAAGCCTATTATGATAGCATAGCCAAATGAAAAACTTAATTTTATTGGGGCACCTTAATTTCCAGATCCATTTATAATTTATGTTAGCATCACAGTCTTTGAAGCTCTTTTGCAGTTAGTGTTAGTAAGCTAAGGATGTTGAAAACCGATTACCCGGAGCTAAGTACCATCATAACTTATCACTTAGGTTGCATTGTTGCAGAATGAGGGTTGTCGCAATTGTGTCAACTATGTTCTTTGGGAGGTTATAGCTTATGGAATTTAGATCCCATCCCGCATTCTTTATTATAGATTCCACAGTTAATTCTTTCTCTCCCTTGTTGAAAATATTTTGGATTAGGTTCTCTAAGGGATCTTTGAAAGACGACCACGAGTCTTTTCAAATTTTAATTTTTTTCATTACCTAGATCCCAATTCGAACACTCTCTACAAACATCCCATCCTTCTATAAAATTTTTCCAAATACTACGACAGTTTTTTAGACTATGACAAGTTTTGTCAAGTCTTCTATGTTTAGTGTATTTGGATAATAGGATAGAAGCCCAAATCGAGTTTGGTTTATTGAAAATTCTCTATGCCAATTTTGCATAAAGTGCTTTATTCCTGGTACTTGCTCTATGAATACCTAACCCTCTCAAAGACTTGATCATAAATGAAGAATTATTATCCATTTTTAAAGAAACTATCCTATTCTTTCTTCTTCTAATGAGAGTTGAAGTGTGGAGAAATTTAGTGTTAGCACCACCCTCATTCAACCAAGTTATCCTCAAGTTTAGTTTCCAGTTATCCTCTTCCATCCTAAGGATATTATTAAAGTCCTTTATAAGATCCCTTTCTAGGTTGTGAAGGAAAGAGATATGGTGATAGTATGGGAAATTTTGAATCCCGTAGATTCTAAGAAGGATCTTGTCTTTTTTCCTAAAGATATTCCCTATGTTTTTGCATGCCCATGCAGAAGATTCTTTTTCAAAACTAGCTATTGATTTAACTAGGGTAGGGTTATTAATCCATACATGGGATACAATGTTAATGAATTTCGGGTGTGTTATCCATATTTTTTCAAATTTTAACAATCACTTTTAGAGATTTCGGTCATCCTTGAATAGGGTTAGAAATAGGGCAGTGATTAGAATGGGTAAGAGGAAGGTGGATGACGTGAGCATCTAGGTACTGAACAAGCCAATCATTAGTAGCAAGAAATCTATCTAGTCTTTCAAAAATTAAAGCATTAGAACTCTTCTACCTCTTATTTATCCAAGTATATTTACTACTTTTCTAACCCATATACTAGTGAATTGATTTACGCGATTATAAAACTCAAATTGAATTTATGAAGTATTTTTTTAATTATTCAATAATAATAAAAAAATAGTTCTCATAATTAAATCGATGAGATATTATGTTCTAAAGAACTTTATTATTATCACTTAATTTTATTGCTTTTTGCATGTTTAAAAATTAATTATGGACATTAATTTCTCAGATAAACTTGAATTTTATATTGGGTAAAACATCATTTAAGACATTCTTTTTCTTTTTATTATTTTAGTTTGCTGGTTTAAATTTGTTTACATTGATGTTTGTATAAATTTTCAAACATAATTTTTCTTTATTCAATTAATATGTTAAGTATCTACCTGATTTTTCTTCTCTACCTTTTCAAGAGTAACATTTATTTTTAACCGTATATTTCTTTATAACCCACAACTTTTGTTTTGTTGAAAAGGAGATTTTATTTAATACTAATATGCATCATACAGAGCTGCGTCAAAGACTGCGCTATAGAGTCTTCATAGTCACTAGTAATATTACAAAATTAGATAATACGAGTTCACTCGACCATGTAAATAGAAAGTCTATCCACAACTCTATTAGAGGACCGCCCTTCATGGCACAACTGCAGGCTCCCCAACATCTGAAGAAGATCCCTACACAAATAAATAAGATTTGTGCCAGATACACGTTCATTAGTGCATAGTGAAGCCAGTAGCATAGAGTCTGTGGCAATAATCAATTGTAATAATTCATCCGCAAAGCTATTGATAAACCAAAATAAAGGGCAGTAATTTCAACTTCGAATAGGAAGTTTATGCTAATTCGTGCATGGAAGACTTTTATATAGTTACCCTTATTATAACGAAATAAACCTCCCACTTCTCCTCTCCTAGTCTTATATTCAAAGGAGTCGTCAATATTAAGCTTTCATTCTTCCGCAGGGAGAGCCAGGTATGTGTGTGTTTTGTTCTAGAGGGACCTTGGTTATTTGCTAGTAGTTGAAATACTAAAGATCTATTAAAGGAAAGGTTGATTGGTATTAGTTTTTTCTTATTGTTAAACAAATCATCATTTCTTGTTCGCCAAATGTTCCACAGGTAGAAAGGGAAGATATCACCCCAAAGCATGTAGGTTCCTATGTGGATTTTCTTTATTTTCCTAATTCTGTCGAGCTAGTCATTATGAGAAAGGTCCTTCAGAGGCTCCATGACCGTGAAAAGTTATTGTTGTGCTAGAACTAGAGGGCCATAGGACATTCCCTAAATATGTGATCAATGATTTTGGGTTTGCTGCAAATGTTATAGCTAGGATCTACATCAATACCTATGCGGTTCAAAAACTGCTTAGTAGGAAACCTATTATGATAGCATTGCCAAATGAAAAACTTAATTTTATTGAGGCACCTTAATTTCCAGATTTATTTATAATTTATGTTAGCATCACAGTCTTTGAAGCTCTTTTGCAGTTAGTGTTAGTAATCTAAGGATGTTGAAAACCGATTACCCGGGGCTAAGTACCATCATAACTTATCACTTAGGTTGCATTGTTGCAGAATGAGGGTTGTCGCAATTGTGTCAACTATGTTCTTTGGGAGGTTATAGCTTATGGCATTTAGATCCCATCCCGCATTCTTTATTATAGATTCCACAGTTAATTCTTTCTCTCCCTTGTTGAAAATAGTATGGATTAGGTTCTCTAAGGGATCTTTGAAAGACGACCACGAGTCTTTTCAAATTTTAATTTTTTTTCATTACCTAGATCCCAATTCGAACACTCTCTACAAACATCCCATCCTTCTATAAAAATTTTCCAAATACTACGACTGCTTTTTAGACTATGACGAGTTTTTTCAAGTTTTCTATGTTTAGTGTATTTGGATAATAGGATAGAAGCCCAAATCGAGTTTGGTTTATTGAAAATTCTCTATGCCAATTTTGCATAAAGTGCTTTATTCCTGGTACTTGCTCTATGAATACCTAACCCTCTCAAAGACTTGATCATAAATGAAGAATTATTATCCATTTTTAAAGATACTATCCTATTCTTTCTTCTTCTAATGAGAGC
Organism: Capsicum pubescens; assembly: GCA_030864215.1. NCBI lineage: Eukaryota > Viridiplantae > Streptophyta > Magnoliopsida > Solanales > Solanaceae > Capsicum > Capsicum pubescens. The sequence goes on along the minus strand of CM061549.1, from coordinate 195,514,108 downwards.
TGAAGTGTGGAGAAATTTAGTGTTAGCACCACCCTCATTCAATCAAGTTATCCTCAAGTTTAGTTTCCAGTTATCCTCTTCCATCCTAAGGCTATTATTAAAGTCCTTTATAAGATCCCTTTCTAGGTTGTGAAGGAAAGAGATATGGTGATAGTATGGGAAATTTTGAATCCCGTAGATTCTAAGAAGGATCTTGTCTTTTTTTCTAAAGATATTCCCTATGTTTTTGCATACCCATGCAGAAGATTCTTTTTCAAAACTAGCTATTTATTTAACTAGGGTAGGGTTATTAATCCATACATGGGATACAATGTTAATGAATTTCGGGTGTGTTATCCATATTTTTTCAAATTTTAACAATAACTTTTAGAGATTTGGGTCATCCTTGAATAGAGTTAGAAATAGGACAGTGATTAGAATGGGTAAGAGGAAGGTGGATGACGTGAGCATCTAGGTACTGAACAAGCCAATCATTAGTAGCAAGAAATCTATCTAGTGTTTCAAAAATTAAAGCATTACAACTCTTCAACCTCTTATTTATCCAAGTATATTTACTACCTTTCTAACCCATATCTATAAATTCGCAGTAGTTATCATAAGATGAAATTCAGCAGAGCGAGCTCTATTAATTAAGTTACCACCTTTCTTTTCAAAGTTGGATAATAGCTCATTGAAATCACCTCCTATTAACCACTTACCTAGGAAGATGCCTTTGATATATTTGAGATTTTACCAAAGCATCCTGCGTTTGTTAATGTATGTACTAGCATATATACGACTAAATAGACAAGTATCATTGTTTTGTCTTACCTTAGCAATAGCATAAATTTCTTGGTCTGAGGTAGCAATTTTATTTAGTTCCAGGAGAGATCATCCTACATGACGGCCAGTTCACCTGTATTTCTAACTGCTGGCACATCAATGATCCTATTAAAAGGAAAGTCATTGGAAGCAGTTGGTTGTCTTATATCTTGTTTTCTATCTAGGTGGGAAGAAGACGCTTTTTCCAGTTCACTAAAGACCTAAAGTTCCATATAAATTCAAGACCATTGTTCCCCATACAATTCTATATTATTAAGTTCATGGATCTGTTCCATTATGGTGGGTTGATCAGTGAGATTACCCTTGAGGAATTTGTCAAGGGGAAATTTTAGTTCGTCACCATTGTGTTCATGAACAGGACAAAGTTCCCCACTTGGGGATTGAAGGGCCGTCGGATATCTAGTAAGGTCTTTATTAGGTTCTGCTGTCAGATAAGAATGAATTTCCTGGCGTACTTGTCGTTGAATACCATTACTTTTATATCCTTTAGCATAGTTATTTTGGTTTTTATTTCTCGCATTATCTTTAAAGCATCCTCTATTTCCTGAGTAGAGGTACTCCATGGACTTGGATGATTTAAGATGGTATTGGGAGGTACCTGGGAGAACGATAATATATTGTTTGCTTACGGGACTGGTTGATTCTTTAGTGGTCCAACCTGGCTCAGCTGGTTTTGCACTGGTTCTTCTCCCATCATCATCCTTTATAGCCCTTGTATCTTCCAATGATAGTATAGAGGGTTTATATCCTTGAAGTTGTGGTAGTTTAGAAACTTTGATAAAGATGTCAGAACCATTTAAGGCTGAGGGATAGACAGTACTGGTAGTGTTGGGGTTTCCCACATCGAGATATGGAAGAAAGGGATGGTTGGGATTAAGAAGTTCATTGGATCTTAGAGAACTATTGACATCCATACATGGCTGTTGTACAACTCTATCACTCTTCTCATCCCCTCTAAAGCTAGGTGAGCTAGAAGCTTCGAAGTGCTAATGATAAACATGACTTTTCTTTCTTCCATGTATGCATGCATTACAACAGCTTGGCCTTGCAGAGCTATCTCCACCCATAATGCTGGGCTGGGATTCAGTGGGGCTACCAGCATGGTGTATATCAGCGTTGAGCCCTCCGGCAGCCCTGGGACTAGATAGAGATAGATTGAAGGAAGGTAGATCTAAGTTTCATATGGGTTTAGTAGGTTCATTGTTTGGTTTATGTGAGAGGATTTTTGGGTAGTTCAAATGTGAATAGTTTACCTTGGATGTCTAGGCATTTTGGTTATTTATAAAGGATTTAGTAGTTATGTAGTTGATATTAGGTAATGGGACAATATTTATTTTGATTTCTGATTGTCCGAGGATATTATAAGTGGAGTATTGTGGTTAATTTGTGGGGCTATTTCCTAAATCTAGTGTAGCATTTCTTAAATTTTCATTATCGTTTTAGTATCATTTAATAGGGATGCTCTCTTAAAGTGAGATTTTGGCTTATATTATTTGTGGTTGAGGGATTGTCTGCTTGTGAATTTAGATGATGTGGCATAGTATTATTGGTACCTTGGGTGGCAGCCTATGGACATGACGTGTCCTTGCCCTCTAAGATTCCTCCAGGGGTCAATGTAGGCCCTTTATTAGAGATGGGGTCATTTACTGTCCCCCTTTTGGAGGGTAAAGTAGTAACTTTTGTTGCCTTGCTTTCCAGCTTGGCATTTATGATGTCATACTTTCCATCCGTGGTTAGGTCAGCATTCAATTTTGACTTAGGGTTAGAGGTGGTGGAGATGTTGTTGTGAGCATTTCTATCCATATTCATATTGTTGAACACCAAGTGGTTTCCCTCTTTAGTAGTGAGTGGGTTATAAGAATCTTTGTTTCTAACTACAAACTTGTACGCCTGTTGATCAACTAACTTACCTGTAGCTGCGATGGCCATTTTGGTGGTAAAGTCCTTTGTTGTAGCATGGTGGGACATACCTTTTCTCCTCAGCTTTGGGGGACTCTTAGTGCTTTGTCCTTCATCTTTGGACTATGATGTTTCCTTGAATTTGTTTTTCATGGGAGTTTTTTGAAATTGACTACTTGCCAGTCCTCTTTAATGGTTTCAACTTTCCGCACTTATACTATTGACGTAGTGTTTGTAGTTTTCTCCAAAAGGGTAATTGTTGAGACTGTTTGGTGAACTTGACAATTCCTATGCATGTGTCCTATCATATCACATTTTGTACAAAAGATATCAGCACCCTCATAGACTATAAATTGTTTTAAGCTTCTAAAGTAGATGTGATTTTTAATTGGAATTCCCAAAGGAACTTTAATACATATTAAAGCATATCGACCTCTAAGTGTAGATGAGGTACATATGTTCGTTTTAACTAATTCCCCAATTTTCTACCAATCTTTGATAGAATTGAGTGATCTTAGAATTTTATCGGAAGTTCTGGTAGGCATATCCATATTACTGATACAGTTTCATTTGCCTCGGATGCGATGATGTTTGGGTGCCACTTTCTAACAGATAGGAAAGCACCATTGATGAACCAAGGAACTTTTTGGAGTGCTATTTGCTTATTCTCCTCTTTAGGAAATTTGACTATAAAGTAGTCATTGCCAAGATCAATGAGGATTAATTCCTTCGTTGGTCGTCATAATATCGATAGACGATTCTTTTGATAATCATGGTTTACTTTTTTTCTCGTTAATTTGATTATGTAATACCCTATATTTCTCTAGCTTAATTTAAATCTCAGTACATGAGTAATCCCATATAAAATTTTAATAATACTCAGTATTTTTCAGTTTAGAGATTACCATTGCGTAGGAAACTCAGTCAGCTTTCCAACAATATAAAGTTTTCCCAAGTCCTATACCCGAGCGAAGAGTTAGTGCCTTTTTTGTAAGGCAGTGTTCCAAAGTAGGCCTCACCGCATCGCGGAGACATGCCAATTGGCAATTGTCACTTTCTAGTGTTCCATTACTATCATGGCGTATCGCGCCAAGTAGTATTTTTATAATTTTCATTTTCCAGTGTGGTAATGCGAATGTACCGCATCGCGCCAAGGACCAACTTTATGTTTAGTAAGGCACTGCGATGGCGTCGCTCGCGCCACCAGTCCAGTTCGTAATTGTCAATTTCCAGTGACCCGGGGCAATAGCGCCGCGTCGCGCTGTAATAACCCGCATGTTTCCAAGCTAGGAACTGAATAAGTTTTCCTACCGATGAAACCTTTTATACTGTGAGTAGAATTTTAGTGCATGACTTACAATGAATATACTAACGATAGGATAACTTGCGATGTCTTAAGCATTCTCATATAAGTCGCTTAGAATGATGCAAGCTAAGAGTTTTTGAATACATCAAGTCTTAGTGTTCGATTTTGCAAGGGTCACCTTTGAACAAGAATAACTTGATTAATATGTAACATTTTGGAAGATTTATACCCACCAAATTGTAGAGAATCGAATTAGCTTTCCAACAATACTAATTTCATCAAAATCCAACACCCGAGCAAGTAGTTATGGCCTTTCAAAGTAGAATGTGTCGCCTAACCAATCGCACATGGCCACTAGAAAGCATAGGTGATATCATATGCGGCGCCTATGTAGGCATAGGCGATAGAATATGCGGCGCCTATGTAAGCATAGGCGATAGCATATGTGGCACCTATGTAAGCATAGGCGATATCATATGCGGCGCCTATGTATGATTTCATCCACGAAAACACTTAGTTTTTGAGTTATTTTGAGGGTAGTTAAGTCTTTTAACACTCCTTACATGTCCCTAAACCTAACCTCACGAAATTTATAGCTTCTAAACACATTACAACCCTATTAACAGATCAAAGTTCATTATCCAAGAGCACCATAGGAGAAAAACAACTAGGGTTGCACAATTAAGCTTGAAGATCAAATTTCAAGGAAATTCCTCCGTCAATCATCAAGAATCTCCCTTCCAAGGTATGCGTAGTGTTCATCCACGGATTTCTTTCATCCGTGGAGTTCAAGAATCAATCTTTAAAATACAAAAGCTTGGTTGGTTGTGGTGATATGATCATACCCATGTTGATGTTTGTTTGTTTTGCTATATAACAGTATCATGACTGTATATCTCATGAAAGTTATGTTGTTAGTTGAAAAACATGATCTTTAGATGGATTGATAGAATGCAAGTATGAAATCCACATATGCCTTAAAGAATGCATGCAAGGTGTTTGATAAAATGCCTAGTATGTTAGAACTTCATATTTACATAATTTCATGATATCTAAATAACAAGTTCATGTTAGCCATACACTCTAATATAAATTTCTATCCAAATTATGTGTTGTTATTGTTGTGGTATAAAGCATATATGATAATGGAGATATAAATTATGTACCCAAAATATATCCATGATTTTCCTATCATGTTTGAAATGTTGAATAAATACATGAAGTATACTATCCCCTGCTTATGATATTGTGAATTGTGGACTCAAATCTTGTGATCAATTTATGTCATGTGTGTCAGTTTCCTCCTATCGAGTCCTGGGGGTATTCGTACCGAAAAACTATAGCTGTGTGCCTAGATCCATGTCATGTTTCACGATATCCGAACTCAATCTATGATTCCATAGACTTCAGTCAGTCATGTGACTCAGGAAAACCTCATGATCTCAGTCAGTAGTTGTCAGATATCAGTAACATTCCGCCAGTCAACGGAATTCAGTAAGGTTAAGTCATGTATAGTCAGTTATTCATGTCCAGTCCCTCTAGATGGGAGTAGAGGTTAGCACCGAGTGAACCCAAGGATGGGAACTCACCTGCCAGTTCAGGGTATAATTCTTAGAAGCAGTCCTTGTGTTCTAGAACTACATAGCCAGCATAGGTTGAGACATCTTAACCTGTCAGATTAGGATTGATGAGGTGGTTTAACCTGTCAGTTTAGGGTTCGTACTATTCTTATTGAGTACTTGCCAGATAAGGGTCACTCACAAAATGTCCTTACCTTTGGCACGGTATTGACACCCCTCCAGTCGGGGCAGAGATTGGACCCCAGATTAGCTATAACGGCATACATGGGGCATGTTGGTTAAACACTACCTCCCACAGTTTGAGTATCAGTCTCACTAAAAGAACTCAAGGTGTTCTTCGGATTTCAGTATATACAGGACTGTCATAAACAGTCGTCCATGTTATCAGCTTGCAGTATCAGTCATGATAGCTATCAGTAAACCATGTATTAGCTTACAGGTCTTGCTATCACGCTTTCACGGTCCCAGTTTCTATATATGCATGTTTGCACTCCCACGTTCATATTATTCAGTTAGTGTTGTTCATGCATGAAACCCTTTATGTTCAGCCTACCTTCCTCGTATACTCAGTACTCCATTTGTTCTGACGCATTTGCGCTATGGTTCTTTCTTTTCATGTTACACCATAGGTTCCGAGACTTGAGCTCCAGCCCAACAGTAGAGATAGCATTCTAGTCGCAGAGACACAGTGAGTCCTCATTGATTTGAGGATAATATGATTTGATACATTTATTTATTTCTTCAGTTCAGTTTTACGGAGGTAGTTGGAGACATGTTTCTTCAACTCCTTATTTAGATAGCTTAGAGGCTTTCAGATTTATGTTCAGACTTATCTTTCAGATTGAGTTATTTTGGGTATTTTCACCCACATGGACGTTATGATTTTCAGACATGGTTTTATTCGGTTGAACCTTATGGCCTTACGACATTCCACATTATTATTTCATGGTTTGCAGTATATAGGTATAGATATCAGTCATGGGTTAGCTTGTGGTCCCTCGGGGTCATGAGCACTGTGTAGAGTTCCGGTTCAGAAAATCGGTGCGTTAGAGACTTGTTATTAGAGCCTAAGGTTTAATAGAGTCCTAGGAAGTATGAAAGCCGCATCTAGTAGAGTGTTGTACATGGGTGTGTTGCGCGCCACATTTATGTACAGGAGTCTATAAGTTGTTTTAGGAACAGTACCCTTTCTTCAGTATTCATGTCATGCTAGTGAGCATAATCACAAGTTAAACTCTCAGTCAAATCCATTCTTCTCTTATTTCAGACCATGGCCCCAAAGAGAAGAAACCAGCCAACTCCTCAGCCCAAAGATCCTTTGGGCGAACATGTTTCCCATGCGGTGTTTAGAGCCGTATTTACCATACTTTCTCAGTACGTGGCTGCACAGAATGAACGACCACCAGTCATTCTGTCCAATCCAGTGGCTAATCCCCTAGCATCTAGGGTTCAGGACTTCACCCGGATGAACCCTTCATCTTTCCATGGGTCTAAGTCTGATGAGGACCCTCAGGAGTTCATTGACCAAGTCCAGAAGGTCATTGACATCCTGGGTGTTACTTCTATTGAGAGTGCCGAGTTATCCACCTACCAGTTACAGTATTTTGCTCATTATTGGTACAAACAGTGGAAGTCTGAGAGGTTAGATGATGCAGGTCCTATTGAGTGAGAGGAATTTATCATAGCTTTCTTAGACAGATTCTTTCCCCAAGAGCTGAGGGAAGCCAAAGTTCTTGAGTTCATCAACCTCAAGCAGGGGAATATGACGGTTAGGGAGTATTCTCTCAGATTTACTCAGCTAGCCAGGTATGCTACTCATGTGGTTGCAGACAATAGGGCTAAGATGGGAAAGTTCATGTCAGGGGTCAACGATAGTGTGGTAAATGAGTGTAGGTCTGCGATGCTGATCGGTGATATGACCTTATCCAGACTCATGACCCATGCCCAACAAGTAGAAGAGCAGAAGGTTAAGACTAGGGAGAGGCAAAACAAGAGAGCAAGGTCAGGTAACTTCAACTTTGCTCACCCCAAGTCAGATGGAGGAAACCGTTCACAATTTCTCTCCAAGTCAACCGTTCCAGCCCCTTCCTCTGGTAGCGCTCCAGTGCCGAAGTTCAGAGATGGCAGCAAAGACAAAGCGCCAGGCTCTAAATCTCAGGGAAGTGTTAGCAGTGCCCGAACGAATCCCCTTTGTCAAACTTGTGGTAATAATCACAAGGGCATTTGCAGAGCCGGTAGTGATGTCTGTTTTGGTTGTGGAAAGCCAAGCCATAGGATTAGGGAGTGTCCGCAGTCAAGTATTCACGGTCAACAAAATCATTTTGCAGCTCAGTCGGTTGCCCAAACCAGTAGGGTGCCATTTCTAGTGCTACCAGTGGGTAACGCCCAAACAGACTCTATGCTCTTCAGTCCCGGCAGGATCAGGAAAATTCTCCTGAGGTTGTTACTAGTACGTTACAGATTTTCCATGTTCATATTTATGCTTTTCTAGACCCAGGTGCATCCTTGTCTTTTGTTACTCCATACATAGCAGGCAATTTTGGGATCAGTCCTAAAATTCTAGCAGAGCCCTTTTCAGTCTCTACCCCAGTGGGTAAAACCATCATAGCCCGACGGGTATACAGGAACTGCCCGGTTATGATATATCAGAAATCCACGTCAGCAGATTTAGTTGAGTTAGAGATGACTGATTTTGATGTCATTCTCGGTATGGATTAGCTTCATTCCTGATATGCAACAGTCGACTGCAAAAACAAGATAGTTCAGTTTTATTTCCCGAATGAGCCCGTCCAAGAGTGGAAGGGTAGCATTTCAGCGTTCAGGGGTCAACTTGTTTCCTACCTTCGGGCAAGGAAAACGATTTCTAAGGGGTGTCTGTATCATCTCGTGCATGTTAAAATTTCCAGTTCTGAATCTCCTAGTCTCGAAACAGTCCCAGTTGTTAATGAATACTCAAATGTCTTTCCCAAAGATCTTCCAGGCATTCCTCCCGAAAGCGAAATAGACTTCGGCATAGACCTTCTTCTGGATACTCAACCTATTTCTATTCTGCCATACAGAATGGCACCAGTAGAACTCAATGAACTGAAAAATCAGTTGAAGGATCTCTTAGATAAGGGATTCATCAGACCCAGCATTTCCCCATGGGTGCGCCAGTATTATTCGTGCGCAAGAAAGACGATTTTCTCAGGATGTGTATTGATTACCGTCAACTCAACAAAGTCACGGTCAAGAACAGATTTCCTCTTCCCAGGATTGATGATCTATTCGACCAACTTCAGGGTGCCAGTTACTTCTCCAAGATAGACCTCAGATCAGGCTATCATCAACTCAGAGTTAGAGAATGTAATATTCCGAAGACAGCTTTCCGTACTCGGTATGGTCACTTTGAATTTTTAGTCATGTCATTTGGTCTTACCAATGCCCCTGCAGCTTTTATGGATTTGACGAACCATGTGTTCAATCAGTACTTGGACATGTTTGTCATAGTCTTTATAGATGATATTCTGGTCTATTCTCGCACAAAGCGTGATAATGCAGACCATCTCAGGATTGTTATTCAGACTCTCAGGGATCACCAGTTATTCGCTAAGTTTAGCAAGTGCGAATTTTTTCTAAGATCAGTAGCATTCCTTGGCCATATTATTTCTGGTGTTGGAATTAGAGTAGATCCTCAGAAAACCGAGGCAGTAAGAAACAGGCCCAGACCCGTATCTTCATCAGATATCAGGAATTTCTTAGGTTTGGCTGGCTATTACAGACAGTTTGTTGAGAGATTTTCTGCTATTGCATTTCCCATGTCCATATTGACTCAGAAGAAGATTAAGTTTTAGTGGTCAGATTCATGCGAGAAGATCTTTCAAGAGTTGAAGACTCGACTTACCTCAGCTCCAGTTCTAGCTCTTCCAGATGGTTCAGACGGTTTTGTAGTCTATTGTGATGCATCTAGAGTGGGTTTAGGTTATGTCCTCATGCATCATGGTAAGGTCATAGCCTACGCCTCCAGACAGTTAAAGCCACATGAGAAGACTTATCCTAATCATGATCTTGAGTTAGCAGCGGTAGTTCTTGCCTTAAAGATTTAGAGGCATTATCTCTATGGAGTTCATATAGATATCTTCACAGACTATAAAAGCCTCCAGTATGTCTTTTCCCAGAAAGATCTCAATCTTCGTCAGAGAAGGTAGTTAGAGATCTTGAAGGATTACGACATGAGTGTTCTTTATCATCCGGGAAAGGACAATGTTATGGCCGACGCTCTCAGTAGACTCTCCATGGGTAGTATTTCTCACATTGAGGGTAGCAAAAAAATGATGTCTTAGGAGATCCATCATCTTGCCAGACTAGGCATTTGCTTAGTCGATTTTTCAGACGGTGGGGTATGTGTTCACAGTAGTTCAGAGTCATCTCTAGTTTCTGAGGTGAAAGAGAAGCAAGACAGGGATCCTAGCCTTGTCAATCTCAAAGAGTCAGTTCAGAATTAGAAAGTCGAGGTTTTCTCCCAAGGGGAGATGGTTTTCTTTGTTTTCAGGGTCGTCTATGTGTTCCAGGTGTAGATGAATTGAGGCAGCGAATTCTTGCAGAAGCACATGGTGCGCGATACTCTATTCTTCCAGGGGCCACTAAGATGTACCGCAATATGCGGGAGATCTATTGGTGGAGTAGAATGAAGAGAGATGTTGCAGAGTTTGTGGCTAAGTGCTCTATATATCAGCAGGTTAATATAGAACATCAGAAACCTAGTGGTTCCATACAAGAGTTCACCATTCCTACTTGGAAGTGGGAAGAAGTGAACATGGACTTCGTGATGGGTTTTCCTAGAACTCGTCATCATCATGATTTAGTCTGGGTCATTATAGATAGAATAACCAAGTCAGCTCATTTCCTTCCTGTTCGTACTTCTTATTCCGCTGAGGATTATGCCAAACTCTATATTAGGGAGTTAGACAGTTTACACGGTGTTCCACTATTTATCATCTCAGACAGAGGTACCCAGTTCACCTCTCACTTTTGGAAAGCATTCCAAAAGGGTCTCAATACCCAAGTCCATCCCAGCACAGCATTTTATCCTCAGACAGATGGTCAAGCAGAGAGGACCATTCAGACTCTTGAAGATATGCTAAGGGCGTGTGCAATTGACTTCAAGGGAAGTTGGGATGACCACTTGCCTTTGACTGAGTTTGCATACAACAATAGCTATCATTCTAGTATTCATATGGCTCCATTCAAAGCTCTCTATGGTAGGAGATGTAGATCTACGATTGGTTGGTTTGAAGTTAGTGAGGCCTCAGTCATAGGTCCTGACTTAGTATTCGACGCCTTAGAGAAAGTTCAGTTGATCAGAGAGAGACTCTAGGCTGCTCAGAGCCTACAGAAGTCCTATGCAGATATTCGTAGAAAGGATCTCGAGTTCGAGGTCAATGACTATGTCTATCTTAACATATCTCCCATGAAGGGAGTGAAGAGGTTCGGCAAGAAAGGGAAACTCAGTCCCCGATATTTCGGTTCCTTCAGAATTCTCTGTCACTTCGGCAAGGTATCTTATGTGCTTGAGTTGCCTTCAGATCTAGCCTCAGTCCATCTAGTCTTCCATGTCTATTTTCTCAAGGAGTGCATAGGTGACCCAGCAGTTGTTGTCCCTATTCAGAGCATCGAAATTCAGAACAGCCTTTCTTATGAAGAGATTCCAGTCGAAATCTTAGATTATCAGACTCGTAGATTGAGGAACAAAGAAGTACCTCTAGTCAAGGTTCTTTGGTGAAATTAGTATCATAAGGGATCTACTTAGGAAGCAGAAGCAGATATGCGTACCAAGTATCCTTACCTCTTCCCGGCCAATTCAGATCAAGCTTAAGGTAACAGTTCTCCTTAAGCTTATTCAGTTGCATGTTCATGTTTCCAGTAAAAACTTGGTACTTATTAACCGTTACATACTCAGTCATGCATTCATGTATCAGTTTTTTGTGCATCAGATATGCACGACTTTAGTATGTTTAGCATATCAATCATGAGATAAAGTTTTAGTTCTTCATGTTCAGTTTAGGTTCTTTTGTCTTGTATCCCTTCTCAGTAAATTCCCATTCGAGGACGAATGTTCCCAAGGGAGAGATATTGTAATACCCCGCATGTTTCCAAGCTAGGAAGTGAATAAGTTTTTCTACAGATGAAACCTCTTATCCTGTGAGTAGCATTTTAGTGCATGACTTACAATGAATATCCTAGTGATAGGATAACTTGCGATGTCTTAAGCATGCTCATATGAGTCGCTTAGAGTGATGCAAGCTAAGAGTTTTTGAATCCATCAAGTCTTAGTGTTCGATTTTGCAAGGGTCATATTTGAAGAAGAATAAAGTGATCTATATGTAACATTTTGGCAGATTTAGACCCACCAATTTGTAGAAAATCGAATTAGCTTTCAAACGATACAAATTTCATCAAAATCCGACACCCGAGCAAGGAGTTATGGCCTTTCAAAGTAGAATGTGTCGCCTAACCAATCGCACATGGCCACTGGAAAGCATAGGTGATATCATATGCGGTGCCTATGTAAGAATAGGCGATAGCATATGCGACACCTATGTAAGCATAGGCAATAGCATATAGGACACCTATGTAAGCATAGGCGATATCATATTTGGCGCCTATGTAAGCATAGGCGATATCATATGCGGCGCCTACGTATGATTTCAGCCACGAAAACACTTAGATTTTGAGTTATTTTGAGGGTAGTTAAGTCTTTTAACACTCTTTACATGTCCCTAAACCTAACCTCATGAAATTTATAGCTTTTAAACACATTACAACCCTATTAACATCTCATAGTTCATTATCCAAGAGCACCATAGGAGAAAAATAACTACGGTTGCACAATCAAGCTTGAAGATTAAATTTCAAGGAAATTCCAAAGTCAATCATCAAGAACCTCCCTTCCAAGGTATGCATTGTGTTCATCCACGGATTTCTTTCATCCGTGGAGTTCAAGAATCAATCTTTAAAATACAAAAGCTTGGTTGGTTGTGGTGATATGATCATACCCATGTTGATGCTTGTTTGTTTTTCTATATAATAGTATCGTGACTGTATATCTCATGAAAGTTATGTTGTTAGTTGAAAAATATGATCTTTGGATGGATTGATAGAATGCAAGTATGAAATCCACCTATGCCTTAAAGAATACATGCAAGGTGTTCGATAAAATGCCTAGTATGTTAGAACTTCATAGTTACATGATTTCATGATATCTAAATAACAAGTTCATGTTAGCCATATACTCCAATATAAATTTCCATCCAAATTATGTGTTGTTATTGTTGTGGTATAAAGCATGTATGATAATGAAGATATAAATTATGTACCCAAAATATATCCATGCTTTTTCTATCATGTTTGAAATGTTGAATAAATACATGAAGTATACTATCCCCTGCTTATGATATTGTGAATTTTGGACTCAAATTTTGTGATCAAGTCATATCATGTGTGTCAGTTTCCTCCTATCGAGTCCTGGAGGTATTCGTACCCAAAAACTATAGCTGTGTGCCTAGAGCCATATAATGTTTCACGATATTCGAACTCAAGCTATGATTCCATAGAATTCAGTCAGTCATGTGAGTCAAGAAAACCTCATGATCTCAGTCAGTAGTTGTCAGATATCAGTAACATTCCGCTAGTCAACGGAATTCAGTAAGGTTAAGTCATGTATAGTCAGTTATTCATGTCCAGTCCCTCCAGATGGGAGTAGATATTAGCACCGAGTGATCCCAAGGATGGGAACTCACCCGCCAGTTCAGGGTGTGATTCTTAGAAGCAGTCCTTGTGTTCCAGAACTAAGTAGCCAGCGTAGGTTGAGACATCTTAACCTGTCAGATTAGGGTTGATGAGGTGGTTTAACCTATCAGTTTAGGGTTCCCACCGTTCTCATTTAGTACCTGCCAAATAAGGGTCATTCACAAGCTGTCCTTACCCGTGGCACGGTATTGACACCCCTCCAGTCGGGGCAGAGATTGGACCCTAGCTTAGCAATAACGGCATACATGGGGCATGTCAGTTAAACACTACCTCCCACAGTTTTAGTATCAGTCTCAGTAAAAGAACTCAGGGCGTTCTTCGTATTTCAGTATATACAGGACTGTCATATACAGTCGTCCATATTATCAGCTTATAGTATCAGTCATGATAGTTATTAGTAAACCATGTATTAGCTTACAAGTATTGCTATCACACATTTACGGTCCCAGTTTCTATATATTCATGTTTGCACTCCCACGTTCATATTAGTCAGTTAGTGTTGTTCATGTATAAAACCCTTTATGTTCAGCCTACCTTCCTCGTATACTCAGTACTCAAGTTGTACTGACGTATTTGTGCTATGGTGCTTTCTTTTCATGTTACACCATAGGTTCCGAGACACGAGCTCCAACCCAGCAATAACGGTAGCATTCCAGTCGCAGAGACACAGTGAGTCCTCATTGATCCGAGGATAATATGATTTGATACATTTATTTATTTTTTAAGTTCAGTTTTACGGAGTTAGTTGGAGACATGTTCCTTCAACTGCTTATTCAGATAGTTTAGAGGCTTTCAGATTTATGTTCAGATTTACGTTCAGACTTAGCTTTCAGATTTAGTCTTTTTGGGGATTTTCACCCACATGGACGTTATGATTTTCAGACATGGTTTTATTCAGTTAAACCTTATGGTCTTACAGTTTTATGTATTCTGCATTATTATGTCATGATTTACAGTATACAGGTACAAATATCAGTCATGGGTTAGCTTGTGATCCCTCGGGGTCATGAGCACTATGTAGCGTTGCGGTTTAGCAAATCGGGACGTTACACGCGCCAAGGGCCCAAATCGGGTTTTTCAGTTATGAATTTTTTTAAATCTTCCCAGGGGTAATTGGGTCTTTTTCCACGGCCCTAATCAGTCAAAACACGAAATTAAACCCCTAAATAACCCATTATCTCATTATTTACTCACTTTTCTCAAGTAAAAACATTCTCTCTCAAAAGGGCAAAACCCTAGCTTCAAGACATCAAGAGCAACCTTAAGAATTTCTCCAAGAACCTTCAAGAATTAATATTCCAAGGTATGTTAAGTTTTCATTCATGGTTTTCTTTCACCCATGAAGTCCAAGAACCCTTTGTTAAAACTTACAAGATCTCATATTTATGAATTTCATGCTTGAAATTGATTCTATTCATGTTCATGATAGTAATTGGGTTTCAATTCATGATTAATTATATGTTTCCATAAAATTAAAATAGTTTATGTGATTAATTATATGAATCGCATACTAAACCCTTGAATTTGCAATTGAGTATTGTATTCATGATGTTCATGTGTTGGCCATTATCATGTAAAATAATCCATGCCCCCCAAGTGTTTGCTAAATTTCCTATGTGAAGTAAATAGTGGAATCATGACATGTCATTATGTGGTCCCAATCATGTACAAGTTTCTGTCCTATAAGTGTTTGACAAAATGTCTCTATGAATGAATTATGAACAAGTGGACATTGTTATGCTTTTCAAGATCATGCTATGCTTTACTTTCACGCTATCGAGTACTGGGGGTATCTAATACATGAAAAAATTAGCTGTTTACCTAGAGATATAGTAGTTACAAAATAGTCTTAGTAGTGTCATGATCAGTAGCACTCTCAGTCAGTTACAGAACTTAGTAAACTCAGTCAGTTACAAAAGCCAGTGAAACTCAGTATCAGTCTAGATCAGCTCAGTATAATCAGTTCAGTGTCTATTTAGTTGGGAGTAGGAATCAACACCGAGTGAACCCAAGGATGGGGGCTCACCTGCCAGTAGAGGGTGTAATCCTAAGAAGAATTCCTTGCATTTCAGAACTACGTAGCCAGCGTAGGTTGAGACATTAACCTGCTAGTTGAGGGTTGATAAGGTATTTAACCTGCCAGTTGAGGGTTCCACCTTTCTCATTAGAGTACCTGCCAGATAAGGGTAACTCTTTAACTTGTCTTTACCCGTGGCACGGTACTGATACCCTTCCAAATGGGGTTACAGGTTGGACCCCAGTTATCTTATTTTAGGCATGTAGGTTAGATGATTACCTCCCATAGTTTCAGTTTCAGTCTCAGTATAAAACTCAGTTCAGTTCTACAGAATCAGAACTGTTAGACATAGTCACTCAATTATTAGTAATTTAGTTATTAGTAATCTCAGATATGAGTTACTCAGTATCCAAAACCAGTTCTCAGCTTTGGTAAAAGTTCAGATACAGTATACACATATATGAATAGTATTGGATACTCAGTATTTTACAGTAGTTTTAGTTAACTATGTATTCATACTCAGTTATTCATACTCAGTTATTCCATATCATTCAGTCAATTATTGTTCATGCATATGAACACTTGCATTCACCCTTACCTCATCTTGAATACCCGTACATTCCATATATTGATGCATTTTTTTTCTTTGTGATATGATGTCTCATATCATAGGTCCAGGTGCCCAAGTTCCCGACTGCACACAGATAGATTCAGATTTAGCCAGCAGTGTCAGATTTAGCAGTGAGTCCTCATCTATCAAGGATATGTTTTATTTTAGTATTTTAGTAGTTGGAGTTATTTGGGGGCTTGTCCCATTAACTCAGTTTTTAGACAGTTCAGTTAGAGGCTTTCCAGACTAGACTTTCAGACAATATTCAGTTTTGCAAATTGTTATTACAGTTTATATTCTTTACCAGTATTTCATATTTTGAACCTTATGGACTTTCAGCTTATTTTTCCACATTATTTCAGTATTATTATACAATGCTCACAACAGATATCTGTCATAGGTTTGCTTGTGATCCTTCGGGGTCGTAAGCACCGTGTAGTATCCGGGGTACAAACTCGGGGAATTACAAACGTAGTATCAGAGGCTAAGGTTCAAAAGCGTCCTAGAAAGTCTGAAAGCCGCATCTAGTATAGTCTTGTGCATGGGTGTATAGTGTACCACACTTATAGGCAAGAGGATATGTGATATTTTTAGGAAAAGTTTCCCTTATTTCAGTATTCATGTCATGCGAATGAGCATGAGCCCAAGTTAAACTCTCAGTCTAATCTTTTCTTACTTTTATTTATAAAACATGACTCCAAAAATGAACAATAGAAGAATAATAGGAAATCAGTCAGCACCTCAGCGCATTCAGGACGATCTCCTAGACGAGCATGTATCTTATGCAAAATTTAGAGCTGCGTTCACCACTCTAGCGAATTCAGTAGCAGCTCAAAATGAATGGCTAGATGCTATTCAGGCTAACCCAGTGTCCAATACTAATGTATCTAGGATTCAGGACTTCACTTGAATGAATCCTTCCCTATTCTCAGGATTTAAGTCAGAAGAGGATCCGCAAGAGTTTCTTGATCAGGTTCAGAAAGTCATAGATATCATAGAAGTAACTTCCATTAAAAGTGCTAGTTAGCCTCTTATGAGCTATAAGATATGGTTCATATTTGGTTTAAGCAGTGAAAGGTACACAGGGGCACAAATGCAGATCGTAATAGAGTGGGAAGAATTTGCTACTATTTTTCTAGATAGATTCTTTCCCTTAGAGCTGAGAGAAGCCAAGGTGTTAGAGTTCATCAATCCCAGGCAAGATAACATGAGTGTGAAAGAGTATTACCCTAAGTTTACTCAGTTATCCAGTTATGCTCCCCATGTAGTAAAAGACAATAGGTCCAGATGAGCAAGTTCGTGTCAGAGGTGTCAGAAAGTGTGGTTAAAGAGTGCAGAACTGTGATGTTAATAAAGAAGATGGACATATCTAGGCTTATGGTCCATGCTCAACAAATATGAGAGGCTAATAATAAGTAGAGAGAGAGGGAGAACAAGAGAGATAGAACATGTAGCTTTAATTTCACTTAGCTTAAGTCAAAAGGCGGTAATCGTTCCCAATTTCGTCCAAAGTCTTCAGTTCTAGCTCCATCCTTAGCCAGTTCTCTAGTCCCTAAGTTTAGAAATGGTATAAAAGATAAGGTGCCAGGCTCTAAATCTCAAGGTAGTGTCAGCAGTGCTCGAACAAAGCCTCTTTATTAGAAATATGGCAGAAACCATCAAGGTGTCTGCAGAGCTGATAGTGATGTTTGTTTTGGGTGTGTAAATCTAGGCTATAGAATCAGAGATTGTCCTGATTCAGGTTCTTAAGGTCAGTATAATCATCCCCCAGCTCAGTTCGGTCACCCGAATCAGCAGGGTGCCGCTTCCAGTGCCACCAGTGGGCAACGCCTAAACAGGCTTTATGCACTTCAGTTCTGATAAGATCAAGAAAATTCTCCTAACGTGGTCACTGGTACATTAAAAATCTTCTATCTACATGTTTATTCTTTGCTAGATCCAAGAGTTTCTTTATCTTTTATAACTCTTTATATAGCTGTTAACAACGGAGTCAGTCCCAAAATTCTAGGAGAGCCTTTCTCAGTCTCTACCCCAGTGGGTAAGTCTATCATAGCTCGGTGGGTATACAGGAACTTTCTGGTTATGATATCTCAAAAGGTCACTTCAGTAGACCTTGTAGATCTAGAGATGACGGATTTTAATATCATTCTCAGCATAGATTGGCTCTATTCATTCTATGCGTCAGTTGATTGTAGAAACAAAATTGTTCATTTCTAGTTTCCAAATAAACCAGTCCTTGAATGGAGGGGTAATACTACAGCGCTTAAGGGTCAGTTGATTTCATACCTTCGAGCAAGAAAAATGATATCCAAGGGATGTGTCTATCATCTTGTGCGAGTCAAAGACTCTAGTTCAGAAACTCCTAGTCTTGAGTCAGTTCCAGTAGTAAATGAGTTCTCAGATGTGTTTCCTGAAGATCTTCCTAGAGTTCCTCCCATAAGGGAAATCAACTTCGGAATAGACCTTCTTCCAGATACTCAGAACTCAAAGAATTTAAAGAACAGTTAAAGGACCTTTTAGATAAGGGGTTCATCAGACCCAATGTTTCCCCATAGGGCACACCAGTCTTTTTCGTGCGTAAGAAAGATGGTTCTCTTAGAATGTGTATAGCCTACCGTCAGTTGAACAAATTCACAGTCAAGAATAAATACCTACTTCCTAGAATCGATGACTTGTTTGACCAACTTTAGGGTGCCAGTTACTTTTCTAAGATAGACCTTAGATCAGCATATCATCAGCTCAGAGTCAGATGATATGACATTTCAAAATAGCTTTCAGAACTCGGTATCGTCACTTCGAATTTCTAGTCATGTCCTTTGGTCTTACAAATACCCCAGTAGCTTTTATGGACTTAATGAATCATGTGTTCAAGCAGTACTTCGACATGTTCGTTATAGTCTACATCGATGACATTCTTGTCTACTCTTATAGCCAGAATAATCACACGGATTACCTCAGAATCGTACTTCAGACTTTCAGAGACCATCAGTTATTTTCCAAATTCAGTAAGTGCGAATTTTGGATAAGGTCAGTAGCATTTCTTGGTCATATTATTTTTGGTGATATCATTAGAGTTGATCCTCAAAAGACTGAGGTGGTGAGAAACTAGTCTAGACGCATCTCTCCATTAGATATCAGGAGTTTCTTAGGTTTAGCTGGCTATTACTAATAGTTTGTTGAAGGGTTTTCATCTATTGCAGCCCCCATGTCCAGATTGACTCAAAAGAAAGTTAAGTTTCAATAGTCAGATTCTTATGAGAAGAGTTTTTAGGAGTTGAAGACTCGACTCACGTTAGCCCCAGTTTTGACTCTACCAGATAGTTCAAACAGATTGTTTGTGTACTGTGATGTATTTAGAGTAGGTTTGGGTTATGTTCTCATAGAGAGAGGTATGGTCATAGCCTATTAGTCTAGACAGCTTAAGCCTCATGAGAAGAATTACCCTACCCATGATCTTGAATTAGCAGCTGTAGTGTTTACCTTAAAGATTTGAAGGCACTATTTGTATGGGGTGCATGTTGATGTGTTCACAGACCATAAAAACATGCAGTATGTCTTTTCTCAGAAAGATTTGAATTTTAGTCAGTGAAGGTGGTTAGAGTTATTGAAAGATTACGATATGAGTGTTCTGTATCATCCAGGCAAGGACAATGTAGTGGCAGAGGCTCTCAGTAGATTATCTATTGGTAGTGTTGCTCATGTTGAGGATTGTAAGAAGAAGTTAGATCAGGAAGTTCATCAGCTTGATCGACTAGGTTTCCGCTTAGTCGATTCAGTAGAGGGTAGTGTTTGGGTGCAGAATAGTTCAGAATCATATTTGGTTTCTGAAGTGAAGGAGAAGCAGGATAGAGATCCCAGTCTTGTGAAGTTGAAAGAGTCCGTCAGAGATCAGAAAGTAGAGATTTTCTCCTATGGGCGAGATGTGGTGTTGCATTGCTAGGGTCAGCTATGTGTGTCAGGTATAGATGACTTAAGGAAACGAATTCTTGCAGAAGCGCATGGTGTGAGTTACTCGATCCATCCAAGGGCCACTAAGATGAACCACGATTTACGGGAGATCTATTGGTGGAGTGGGATAAAGAAATATATCGTAGAATTTGTAGCTAAGTGCTCTACCTGTCAGCAGGTTAAGATTGAGCACCAAAAATCTAATGGGTCTATGTAGGAGTTTAATATTCCCACATGGAAATAGGAAAAAGTGAACATGGACTTTGTGACGGGTTTGCTACTTGTCGTCGGCATGATTCTATTTGGGTAATTGTATATAGGATGACCAAATCAACCCATTTCTTGTTAGTTCATACTTTCTATTCAGCCGAAGACTATGAAAAACTCTATATCAGAGAGTTGGTCAGGTTACATGGAGTCCCAGTATCAATTATCTCAGATAGAGGTACCCAGTTTACCTCTTACTTCGGGAAAGAATTCCAAAAGGGTCTTGGTACCCAAGTTCACCTCAGTACAACCTTCCACCCTCAGATAGATGGTCAAGAAGAAAGGACCATTTAGACTCTAGAAGATATGTTAAGAGCATGCGTGGTCGATTTTAAAGGTAGTTGGGATGACCACTTGCCTTTGATTGAATTTGCATATAATAACAACTATTATTCCAGTATTCAGATGGCTCTATTTGAGGCTCTATATGGTAGGAGATGTAGATCTCTAATTGGTTGGTTTGACGTTGGTAAGGCCGCAGTAGTAGGGCCGGACTTAGTGTTTGATACCTTGGAGAAGGTTCAGTTGATCAGAGAAAAGCTTAGAGCAGCCCAGAGACAATAGAAATTATATACAGATATGAGGAGAAAGGATCTCGAGTTTGAGATTGGTGATTTTGTGTTCTTGAAAATCTCTCCCATAAAGGTAGTGAAGAGGTTCGGCAAGAAGGGAAAGATCAGTCCCCAATATGTCGGTCCTTATAGAATTCTCAATCATTTTGGAAAGGTAGCTTACAAGCTTGAGTTGCCTTCAGATCAAGCTTCCGTACACCCAGTGTTCCACGTCTCCTTGCTAAAGAAATGCATTGGTGACACAGCAGTCATAGTTACCTTAGAGGGCATAAAAATTCATAATGATCTCTCTTTCGAAGAGGTTTCAGTCCAGATCCTCGATCATCAAATTCGCAAATTGAGGAACAAAAAATTTCTCTTAGTTAAAGTTCTTTGGTGGAATCAGTCTGTTGAGGAAGATACTTGGGAAGCAGAAGATGATATACAGACCAAGTATCCTCACCCCTTCTCCGCAAACTCAGATTCAACTTAAGGTAACAGTCTTCCTTGGATTTACTCAATTTCATATTCAGTTACAATTATAATCTTGGTATCAGTTACTATTGCATATTCAGTCATGCATTCATGAATCAGTTTAGTCATGTACTCATGCATCAGATATGCATATTCAGTATGAAACTCAGCTTAGTAGTAGCTTCAGTCATGTATTCTATGCATCAGATATGCATGTTCATTGTGTAAACTCAATCTACCAGAGTTCTTCAGCTTAATCAGTCTCATTTGAGGACGAATGTTCCCAAGGAGGAGATATTGTAATAACTCATATTTCCCTAGCTTAATTTAACTCTCAGTACATAAGTAATCCTATATAATTTTTTTATAATACTCAGTATTTTTCAGTTTAGAGCTTACCATTGCATAGGAAACTCAGTCATTTTTCCAACGATATAAAGTTTGCCTAACTCCGATACCCGGGCGAAGAATTAGGGCCATTTTTGTAAAGTAGTGTGCCAAAGTAGGCCTCACCGCATCGCGGAGACATGCCAATTGGCAATTGTCACTTTCAAGTGTTCCATCACGATCATGGCACGTCGCGCCAAGTAAAATTTTTAGAATTTTGATTTTCCAGTGTGGCAACGCGAATGTACCGCATCGCGCCAAAGACCAACTTTATGTTCAGTAAGGCACCGCTATGGCGCTGCATCGCTCCACCAGTCCAGTTCCCAATGATCAATTTCCAGTGACACGGCGTAATAGCGTCGCTAGCGCCAAGGGTCCAAATTGGGTTTTTCAGTGATGGATATTTTTAAATTTTGACAGGGGAATTGGGTCTTTTTCCATGGCCCTAATCAGTCTAAACACGAAATTAAACCCCTAAATAACCCATTATCTCATTATTTACTCACTTTTCTCAAGATTAAAAATATTCTCTCTCAAAAGGGAAAACTCTAGCTTCAAGAAATCAAGAACAACCTCAAGAATTTCTCCAAGAATCTTCAAGAATTAATATTCCAAGATATGTTAGGTGTTCATTCATGGGTTCCTTTCACCCATGAAGTCAAAGAACCCTTTTTTTAAAACTTACAAGATCTCAGATTTATGAATTTCATGCTTGAAATTGATTCAATTCATGTTCATGATAGTAATTGGGTTTCAATTCATGATTAATTATAAGTTTCCATGAAATTAAAATAGTTTATGTGATTAATTATATGAATCGTATGCTAAACCCTTGAATTTACAATTGAGTATGGTATTCATGATGTTCATGTGTTGGCCATTATCATGTAAAATAATCTATGCTCCCCAAGTGTTTGCTAAAATTCCTATGTGAAGTAAATAGTGGAATCATGATATGTCATTATGTGGTCCCAATCATGTACAAGTTTATGCTATAGAAGTGTTTGATAAAATGTCTTTATGAATGTATTATGAACAAATGGACATTGTTATGCTTTTCAAGATCATGCTATGCTTTACTTTCATGCTATCGTGTCCTGGGGGTATCTAATACATGAAAAATCTGGTTGTTTACCTAGAGCTACAGTACTTACAGAATAGTATCAATAGTGTCACGATCAGTAGCACTCTCAGTCAGTTACAGAACTCAGTAAACTCGGTCAGTTATAGAACCCAGTGAAACTCAGTATCAGTCTAGTTCATCTCAGTATAATTAGTTCAGTGTCTTTTTAGTTAGTAGTAGGAATCAGCACCAAGTGAACCAAAGGATGAGGGTTCACCTGCCAGTAGAGGGTGTGATCCTTAGAAGTAGTCCTTGCATTCCAGAACTACGTAGCTAGCGTAGGTTTAGACATCAACCTGCCAGTTGAGGGTTGATGAGGTGTTTAACCTGCCAGTTGAGGGTTTCACCATTCTCATTAGAGTACCTTCCAGATGAGGGTAACTCTTCATCTTGTCTTTACCCGTGGCATGGTACTGACACCCTTCCAACTGGGGTTACAGGTTGGACCCCAGTTATTTTATTTGGGGCATGTCGGTTAGATGATTACCTCCCACAGTTTTAGTTTCAGTCTAAATATAAAACTCAGTTTAGTTTTGCAAAATCAGGACTGTCAGATATAATTACTCAGTTATCAGTAACTCAAATATCAGTTACTCAATATCAGAAATTAGTTCTCAGCTTTGGTAAAAGCTCAGAGACAGTATACACGCATATGTATAGTATTGCATACTCAGTATTTTACAGTAGCTTCAGTAAACCATGTGTTCTTACTCAGTTATTCCATATCATTCAGTCACCTATTTTTCATGTATATGAACCCTAGCATTCAGCCTTACCTCATATAGAATACCAGTACATTCCACATATTGACGCATACTCTTTCTTTGCGCTATGATGTCGCATATCATAGGTTTGGATGCTCAGGTTCCTGACCTCGCATAGACAGATTCATATTCAGCGAGCAGTGTTTGATTTAGTAGTTAGTACTCATCTATCAAGGATATATTTTATTTCAGTAGTTGGAGTTAGTTGGGGGCTTGTCCCATCAATTCCATTTTCAGACAATTCATCTAGAGGCTTTCCAGGCTAGACTTTTAGACACTATTCAGTTTTGCAGATTATTATTATAGTTGATATTCTTTACCAGTATTTCAGATTTTGAACTTTATGGTATTTCAACCTATTTTTCCATATTATTTCAGTATTATTATTCAGTGCACACAACAAATATTAGTTATGGGTTAGTTTGTAATCCTTTGGGGTTGTAAGCACTGTATAGCGTCCTGGGTACAGACTCAGGGCATTACAGATTATCACCGAGTAGGACCATGGGCGATGGATTTGAGCTCTATCCTCCATTGATAATATAATAGAGTCATCATTTGGTAAATTCATGAGCAGCTCCTCATCGGTTCTCATGTCCATCTCTATTGTTTCCGGGGGTAAGTCTGATGGTTTGCTTGCGATTGCATTCTAAAGGACTATTTGGAATAGGGCGTTTAGGTAATTCATAGGAGCGAGGCTTGTGATGGGATGCAAATTGGTGGATGATGGCTGAGTTATACAACCAATTTGTGTTATTTTATCTGGTGGGTCTATTTGGATGGGATCCATGGAAGCGAAAAAGATAAAGAGAAGTTAAACCTTCTCTCTCTAATATTCTCCTTGTAACCCACAACTTTATTGTAATGGTACTCATTTCCATCCTCAAAATCATTGGAACTATACTAAAATTTCATTAAATAAAAAAAAATGCCCTTTTCTTTTAAAACATTTCATATAAATTCAACATACAATAGCATCAAATAAGAGGAGACTTCAAAATGAAATAGAATTTTCAAGCTTCAATTGTGAATCCTTTTAATGATAATTCTTTTTTATTATTTACATTTTTTTCATTGTAAATATGTAAAATTATTTGGTAAAGCTAAATTTAACATCTTCACTTATTATTGCTATATCTTTCATCTGTAGCAGTAACTTCCTCTGTTTTATTTTACTTTATTCTTGTATTAAGTATGAGATGTTTCACTTTGTTTGTTCATTTTTAATAAATCAAGAATTTTTTTCCTCATACTACACTTGGTATTAAAAAAACACATAAAGTATGTAGTAATTAAATTTAAATTTTTAAAACATTATTAATTTGATTAATTCAGTAAAATACTCCTTTAAATGAATTCTTTTAAAGATGTATCAAAATTAATAAGGGTCAAATAATATGATATAAAAAAAAGAAGCTAAGCAACAAAAATTTGCTCACGCTACTACCTATAAATAAAAAATACAAGATAGAGAATTAAGGAATGCGAAGTACAACTTATTTTATTAAAAAAATAGAAAAAAATTCGTAACAAAACTCTATCACTTGATAAACCTTGTTTTCAATTCAAGAAAGTACTCCCTTTTTATTTTCTTTCATTCCTCCTCTTCTTCCTCACAACATCATATTTAGACGTGGCCATATCTTTTCATAGAGAAATTTGCTACATTAGCTTAATCTTACTATCCCATAAATATAATATCTAGCGACTTTTTGGATTTATTTTTTCAATTGATTTGTGTATCATTTACATTGTAAATAAGTATCACATTTATTATATGATAAATTATAATGACCCTTCCGGTTATTTTTCATATTTCTATTTATCTTCGCCGACCCTTTCGGTCATTTCTTATATTTCTTCTTATCTTTGTCGTTTACGCTTCTCCATAGCTACCCCAAGTCATTTATGACTTGTTGATACCGACAGTTTGGTTATCGGACAGTTCGTTTATTTTTTAGAGCCAAATCCTTATTTTGAAGTCTTCACTAGTTCCAAATGGCCACCGAGCAAAAACTTTAGTAAAATAATCTCGGATGTAAATTTTGACTGGGCCAGCAGATCCATAATATTTATTTTAGTCTAGGTAGTCCTTGGTTCAGGTCCCAAGGCCTTCAAACTTATTATGGGCTATTGAGCGGATTTTATGAAAAATGGAACTATAGGTGTGGGCCCCACTTTTTGCTGAAATGATCTTGGATGAATGTTTTTATGATTCCAATGGGTTTGAAAAGTGGTTTACACTTAAATTTCACTATTGGATCATGTATTTTGGGTTCTGAATGAGTTCTGAGGGTCTAAATAAAGTTTTTGACTTTGCTGTCATCTAGTGTGGCAATCGCGATACGGTCCATAGGATCGCGATAGCGATATTTCCTTAACTGTAGGGACCCTATATAGACCCCAAGACCCATTTCCCTTTCATCATTTAGACATAGAAACACCAAAATAAATGTAATAACTCAAAATTGATCATTATGAGTGACTTGAGAGCTTGCTAAACATCTATTATCATGGTTTTCACCCAGCTTAAGGTAAGATTTCATCACTTTATTTATGAATTTTTTGGTTATTGACCCAAAACCCCATATTCACTTAGGTCTTGATTTTACCCTAAAGATTTCTTGGTTTTCAACCCATTTTTTAGGGTTTTGATTCGTTGTTCATGTATGAACGTTGGGTTGACCTCAGAAACGTATTTTTTGTAAGTGGTGCCCACTTGATTTTTTTGTTGTTATTTTTGGACCCAAAGTGCAATAGTTCAATATGAGTATCATTAGACTCCTATTGATGAGTAGATTATGATTTTGATAGTGTGATGACATTTTAGGGATTGTGAAGTAAAGATGGGCATGTGGTGAATGATTTGAGGTTTTGTTGTTCAGCCCTGAGGTAGGCTTCTACCTAATCTTCTTTGAAGATTATGTGTATTATAAATGGCATGTGAATATGAATGTTAGGATTGATTATGAGTACAATAACTTATCCTTGATTGTTGATGTTTGGGGATTAGATGAGGGTTTGGACCTATAATGTGGTATGTTTATGACCGTTTTTGAATCCTATTGCCTTCTCACTAGATTGAGCTAAATGGTAGCATGTATATGATAAAATGTTATGGTTGTAATGTGGTTTTAGTGTTGGAATCATGATTAGTATGATTAACCTTAGTTAGGTTATTCAAGTGATCTTGGAATCGTAATTTGGGTAGCAATGGCATAAATGCCCATGTTTCTTGACGAGGTTCGTATCTTAGAATTGGTTATGTCTTCCTTGACATCTAGAATTTGAACTAGATACATTATCCTAGTTTGGAGAATAGTTTTCCTAATTATGGAAATTGAGGATTAGCAGCAGGTTCGTCCGGTCCACCTAGGCCAAGACTTGTGTTAGCCCTAGTGGGCTTAGTTGCGGATAGTAGGACTAGTTGAGACTAATGAACCTTATTTATGAGATTTACTTGGTGATTTGAGAAATTGTGATGATTTTTGCCGGATTATGATTAATGGACTATAGAGATGTTAATTTCGCTTGAATGTGATATTGGGCCTTTAGAGATGTTATTTCCTCTTAATTAAGATATTTGGCCCATAGAGATGCATTTTTCTCTTAATTATGATATTTGGCCCATAGAGATGCCTTTTCCTCTTAGTTATGATATTTGGCTCATAGAGATACATTTTTCTCTTAATTATGATATTTGGCCCATAGAGATGCATTTTTCTTTTAGTTATGATATTTGGTCCATAGAGATGTATTTTCCTCTTAGTTGTGATATTTAGTCTATAGAGATGTAATGCCCTGGGAGTACACCCTAGATGCCACACGGTGCTTACAGTCTCAAGAGACCACAAGATAACCTATGAGTTGATACCTGTTTTGAGTACTGAATAATATATTGATAACGAACATGTATGGAAACAACTAAATATGTCATAAGGTTTCCATACAGAAAACAATACAACTGAAATCCATAAGTCTGAAACATGAATGAAAATGCTAAAAACTGACTGATAAAACTAACAACTAACTAATTGTCTGGAATGTCCGAAAGCCTCTAAAACTGACTGAATGAGAGTTGATAGGACAGGCCCCAACTAACTCCAAATGACTACTGAACTGAAATAATTAAATAACATATTTGGTCTGCAGAATTTGAGGACTCACCACTGCTACTGCTGCGGATGTACTGAGAGGTCTAGGTGCGGTCGAAAACCTAAGTGTCTGAACCTATGATATGATATATCATAGCACAACAAATGAGTATGCGGTCAGTACTTTGAATGTACCGGCATGCTAAATGAGGTTAGGCTGATGTGCATGGGCTCATGTGCATGAATAATAACTGACTAAATAAATAACATGAGATAACTGATGGTATGTGTGAAGGTTGTAAAATCTTAGAATGCATGACCAAGCATATAACATGATACTGGAATAGTTTGTAAACTGAAATACTGAAATCTGAGTACTAATTTAATCAATAAACTATATGCTATGATCAAGCAAACCTGAACTAACTTTTTAACTGAGACTGGACTAAAACTGTGGGAGCTATTATCTAACTGACATACCCCAATATGAGATAATTGGGGTCCAACCCGTGACCCCAGTTGGAAGGGTGTCAGTACTATGCCACGAGTACTAACACTGGCTGTGTGGATCCACTAAACTGAAGTCCCAAAGGACTAAAGAGTCACCCTCTACTGGCAGGTGCTATAGTGAGATATATGTCAACCCTCAACTGGAAGGTTAACATCTCAACCTATGTTGGCTACGTAGTTCTGGAATGGAAGGACTGCTACTAAAGGTCACACCCTCAACTGGAAGGTGAGCTCCCATCTCTGGGTTCGCTCGGTGCTAAATCCTACACCCAACTAGACTAACTCTGATTATTGGACTGAACTGAGCTTACTGATATGATAACTGACTGAACTGATAATACTCTAATATATCTGAAACCATTATAAAAATATTGAGACTAAGTAAACAGCTAAGTTTTCAGGTATTCTTAACCCCTAAGACTCGATAACATCACCAGTAGAAACATACTAAAGCTTTAAAAGTATGATAAGTAGTCATTGTTCAAAATTCATCTCTTAGGGATTTCATCAAACACATGGGGATCATATAGTTAAAGCATGGAAATAGTTAAATCATGGCATAATAACATAATTTCAATACAAAAATCATGGGTTAAGGATTTAACATGCAAATATCATCCTTCAAATGGGTCAAAGGCTAATTCCAACAAAAACCCATGTAAACATGATATAAAAATGAAAATTCATGGAAGTTCATGGATAAAATTCATAAAAACATGTAACAGTCATGATTTTAAACTTTAAAGTGAATTCTTGGACTCCTGGGTTAAAAGAACCCATGAATGAACATCTAACATACCTTAACTGATGAATTTTCATGAGTTCTTAGTGATTTCTTAAAACTTGAACTTGGATTTGAAGAAGCTAGGGTTTTTTTCTTAAGAGAGTTTGTGAAAAGATGAGTGATTTTTCCTTTTTGGGACCTTAATCTCGTGTTATGGGTGAGGCAAAGTAAAGGGAAAATGACTCTAATACCCCCACACACCTAGATTTAATTAAACTAAACATGACTAGAGACGCAGTAAGCGATGCATCACATCGCTCAGTTGACATGTTAGGCGACGTGCCACGTTGTACCCTACCAATGCGATAAGCGATACACCGCGGCCATATCATGCTGACTCATTGGTTTGAACATCCAAACAAGCCTTAAACCTCGTCCAAAAAATTTAAAACTTACCCGAAATATGCTATCGACCACCCCAATCATGAATCAACTTAAAAATGACGTTTTAAGGCTGGAAAGGTTAGAACTAAAATCATCAAAGTTTAATAGGCCTTGGACCCCTTTAGCATGCATGAGTAAGCTGAAATGAGCTAGGATCTTACGGGGTCTTATAAGAGATGATTTCCTCATAGTTATAATTATTGGACTTATAGATATGATTTTTCTCTTGGTAATGATGTATGACCTATAGATATGTGATGTCTAATAGAGGTGATATAATTATTGATATTTAGCCTCTTAGATGTGTGAAGCCTCCTATATGTGAGATGATTATAGATATGCTACAACTTATAAATATGATTGTCGATATAAGTTCTGGATATGTATATGTTCTTAAGACCGTGATTATGATATCGTGATATTCTGGACATATTATTAGGTTGAGTGTCATGTTATGATATTGGTTGAATATCCGAGAGATATTTATCCTCGTAAAGGATACAGTTGTAGAGTATGGATGCATTATGTTTATGTTGCCTATAATTTCTTTGACTGAATACTGTTGATGGCATGCATAGATTCAATACATTCATGATTATTATATCGGTATTGATATGATCCTAGCTGAAATATGGCCTTATCATAGTTTTTCTAAGTAAGGGTTAAAACCCACTTTTCACCTTAACAATGGACTTCTTTACTATAATAACATCCTAACTAAATGAAATATTTATACGTATAAAAGAGGTTAAAAATATTATTTTAAGGATTTGATTGAGATAGATTCTAGTCCATTACTTGAAACTATTGATTACTCCATTCGTGAGATATTTTGACCTTTTTTATATTTTAATAATAATTTAATCTCAAAGATCATTTCGGACAACAGACTTACGAATTTACACTCTTTTAGACATGGCTTGAGTCTGTGCATCTATTATATATCTATTTATATGTATTGATAATTAGGATGATATATATACCCAATTCAAGTTTGGAGAATACTACTATGATGATATATATACCGAGTTTGAGTCTATAGGATACCATTATGATGATATATATACTCAGTTTGAGTCCGTAGGATACTTTTGTGATGATATATATCTATGGTTCAAGTCTGAAGGATATATTGATGATATGTTGATACCCGTCAAGGCCGAAGGTTAATTTAAGATAAGGATACTGGTTACGATAATGAGATTGTGATGTTTATTGTGTGCCCTACATTTATTCTTGCATGAACATTGTGCATCACCAGTATGCACCAATGTTTGTTAGTCGGTATGGAACGATTGCATGAATATGGGTGATGAATATGCCTTGTGTTGTTGTATGTTAATTGAACCTTCCAAGCCTTGGGCGATAGGGGTACGCATTGGCTTATCTAGGTTTTGGTTGTCTAGAATGGTCGGTTACTTGCATTGTTATTAATATTGTTATTATCATTGTTATGATCATTATTAAGGATAGCTTATGACATATTGGTCATTGATTTGGTATTGAGATTTGAGGTATATTCATGT
This sequence comes from Capsicum pubescens, assembly GCA_030864215.1. Lineage (NCBI taxonomy): Eukaryota > Viridiplantae > Streptophyta > Magnoliopsida > Solanales > Solanaceae > Capsicum > Capsicum pubescens. The sequence continues at coordinate 195,483,274 of CM061549.1, read as the reverse complement.
CTTCTTTTGTCTTATGATTGCATTATTATACATGATTAATTCACTTCTAGCCATATGGGTTAGAAACCCTGATTATGAGAGTAGTAAATCGTTATCGAACTATAATAAGGTCTTAAAATGAGGACATAGTGATTTAGGTTATGCTTTGAGTTGACCTCATAACTATACGTATATATATATATATCTAGATATACGTAGCTATGGTACTATCGTATATCCCTCTTTTATTTGATCATATGGTATATTCATTTCTTGTCCTTGTATATTGTTATCTACCTCTTTTTTTTCCTTTTTCATAGACTAGCCTGGGATATACGATATAGTATTGAGATTTACAAATTTGGACATGAATAGGATAGTTCATCCTTGATAGTTTCTTAGCATTATTATATTAGTCTCTTGGACATGAATAGAATAGGTTACCCTTATTGTCTCATTGACCTATTATATAATTTATGGACTCTTGGGTGTAGTTTCCATTCTGTTTATATGTTGTATATACCTATTTTATCTTTGGATGTCAGTTGGCAGTTTTCTATTGAGTACCATTCATTTGGTACTCATACTACACTTTTGTAGCCTGCAGATCATAGTACGAGTTATCACTATTGATGTGTGCATTGTGCAAAGCAGCCATGGTTCAAAGACCGAGAGTGAGCTCCTGACGTTCAAAGTATTACTTACCTCCCTCTTATATATTAGACTAGTCTCTATATTGTATTCGAAGATAAGTTGTATCAGTGTATTTTCGTTGATATTTCACTCTTGTAATCTTATTTTATTAGAAGCTCTTATACTGATACCACCAATTTTTGAGATTTACTTATGTAATTGATCTTTATTTCATTTATTCCATATTTTTTTCTTTATATTATTGGGTAGTCCATTACTAGCCATTTCGGACTACCGGTTGAGCTTGCCTACTTGTGGGTTTTAGTAGGTGCCATCATAACCTGAGAAATTAGATCATGGAAAATTGGTATTAGAGACTAGGTTTCATCTGTGTATTAGTACAAATGCTAAGTGTTAGTAGAGTCCTGCGGATCGATGCAGAGACATTCATAACCTATCTTCGAGAGGCTACAGTGACGTTTTATGGAATTCACTTCTTGACTCCTTTTCGTGTGTTCATATTATTGTAAACTTTGAACACACTCTTTAACTCTATTATGTCCCTAATAAACGATGCAAGATGGGCGACGATGTGGATAGATGCAAATAAGACTTCAACACGTGTTTCTAGAGTTTTAGTGCAGCGTCAGACCAATAAGTTAGAGATGGATATCGAAGACCTTCAGCATTAGCCAAAGGATTTTGGGCCCATCTTAGGCTCTAGTTGAGCTTGTGACTACTTCAACACTTAGAGGTTCAATATTGGGAATCCAATCATGTTGCACATTTCTTCTAATCTTGTTTGACATTCGATTCATCAAGCAATTCTTAAACTAGAGTTGGGTCTATTAGTGTTCATCAGGGTTCCATACTAGTTCTGAATATGAGATTGGACTTTTTGAGTGGGCCACACTTGTTCCTATGATATATCCTTCTGAGCCAGACATGGGTACATAGATGTGTTAGTGGATTATTATTGTCACTCGTTTGGCATCAAAGTACTTGATAGCAGTTGAATCTTCCTTCCCGAAGGTTTTTTATTATGAGAGGACCATAGAGATCATGTATAGAGACTTATGGAAGTGGCGGCAAGAAGACATGCCATCAGTATAGTGCTATTGTTATTGTATTTAGGAGTGAGAAACCTTTTGGTAGAGTTCATCCATATTTGCAGCCTAGAGATTCTATGCGGTTAGTATTCAGACTATGAGATAATTGATAAGACAGAGTTAACATGCATTCCCCAGAGTTCCTGAGATAAGCTATAGGTGCAAAAGAATGGACATAATTCTAGAGATTCTTCTCAGCGTTAATTGTCCAGCCATTTGAGCTCAGTTTGAGTCCCCGCCATGTAGATACTATAGGAGTTGCTATGGCTATAGAGAGATTGACTACTAATCTAGAAAGTGTCACCAATATGGGATTTCTAGTCATTCAACTCATTCGGATCAACCTTGTGATGTTATGGCATCTTCAGTTGGAGATAGTGTGCATAGTGCCTTAGTTGATAATTTAGCCAGCCGGTCAGAGTTTGGACTCATTCAGATTTATTCTCCTTATGCCTAAAGGGCATGTGATTGCGAACTTCACTATGATAGGTGTGCTTTTATTTCCTGCATTTATCTGTTATTATATGTATTAGGATCTTCATACCCATTGATGAATATATGCCTTGATGAGTTCATATTGACTATTGTGTGTCTTGCTATTGAATTCATGATTATGTGACTACTCTGTTGTTTATTTTTTTAGTAGTGGATGGAGTATATTTGTATGGATATTTTCCCCTATGAGTGTTGCTTTTGGGTTCGTGTCCCATTTATCTTAGCACATTGGCCTTATTGAGGCCCTTAAGTGGTATATGATATTGATGTTCATTTTGGTACCGCTTATTCAGTATGCTGATATTGATATTGTTGTTGCTAGTGCTACCACTGCTTGAGGTTATTGATATTATTTAATATTATTACTTGATATTATTACTTGATGAATTTGATCCCCATTGGGTCGCTATATAAATTAGTGTTATCTAGTTAGACTCTCATTTTCTTGTGTTATTATTCGGTGGCTTGAGTATATATAGCCTGATTTGATGATTTCTTCCCCCTAGCGTGGCGAGGCTGACTGTGTTCCTTCTTGGTTAGCTGTATTAGATTGATTTAGAGATGTATTGTGATATAAAAGGAAAGTTGACCTTCTGTGGACCTGTTATGATTCTAGGGTCGACAATTTAGTTGTATCACCCATTTTTGAGTTTGGGATCCTTAGACTTGCCTTCTGGGTTGCAAAGGTTATTTCCTTGGCTATTCTATACTATATATCCCATTTGTGAGATTGACTAGTTTGAGGTCCATTCTTTGTTTGTGGCTATTTTATCACTCGATAGTGATTTTGATATTGGGATGGAGATATTGTGGATTCATCTCTTAGATTTGTTGGGTTTTTTTCCCTTGTGATGGTTTTCCCTTGTTATTAGTGTGGAGATTAGATGATCCTTTCCTACGGTATGGTTTTGCCTTAAGTGGAGTTAAAGAGTTAGAGGTAGGTAGCCTTTTTTGTGATCGCTTCTTAAGTTGGCAAATTGGAAATTTTTTATCCTGAGTTGTTTGATTTTCTTGTGGTGTTCTTGACATCGACCATAATTTTGAGACTAGTATTTTCTTCTTTGATGATATGATTCATGGTTAGATTGAGTTATGGTTGTCCTACTTGGGTGGATTCAGGAAATCTCCTTTTAAGAGTTTGTTCGGCCTAATGAGGCTTGTAGAGTGTTTCTCCTTGATGATAGGTGCCTATGGCAATTCTTTGACAAAATGGAGTGTTATATTGATTAGTTTTCAGCTAAAGTTGCATTTCTCCATGGTTGCCTATTTGGTCTTCTTGACTTTGGATGGATTATAGTTGCTAAGTATTCAAATGTTAGCCCATTGACCTGGTATTAGTTATTTTAATTTTGACAATGAGTCATCAGTATTCCTTGGAAATTTTGGATTATATACTAAGTAGGAGTAATATACTCGAGTTGGATTTAGTATGGCTTTATTCTCGGCCGATGAAACATCCTTGATTGAAATATTCAGTGATGAGTAGTTATGCATTAATTCCTAAAATTTCAATTTGACTACCATCCAAACTGGTTGTAGCATTAGCATGGATTGCATTCCTTGATTATCTCTATTTGTGTGCCCAGATAGTGCCTTTTGAGCATATTCTTATGTTTGTTATTTAGACTTTCAGCAGGTCGGCTTTAATTCTTTGAATCCTCCGTGGTGTGATTGCATGGATAGGAATCAAGCGATTTTCCTCCTAGTTCAAAGTAGATAGCAGGTGCAGAATGGTAAAATAAGGTTATATTTGGATTGGGAGTCGGTGGCATGTTATGTCTTGGATTGTGTTTGGCTTAGATAAGCCTTGGGTTGATTTGTGCAAATTTAGAGATGGCATTACCGTGTTCTGAGTCAGATGTGTGGGCATCATCATTCTCGGTTCAATTAGAGGCCAGTTAGCGGTTGAAGTTGAGTTTTGGCTATTTGGGAGTAAACTGAGGGTGTTGGTTTAAAAAAAGGATACCAGTGGCAAAATCCCTTAGAAGAATTTTTTCTTCGCGGAGGTTATCCGAGAAGTCATGCTCGGAGCACGCGGGCCTAGTACCTCATCCCTTTGAGCTTTTGATATTCTTTCTATCCATTAACTTTGAGGACGAAAGTCCTTTTAGTAGTGGATATTGTAATGAACCTTCCGATCAATTTTCATATTTCTGTTTATCTTCACATTTGATCTTTTACATAGCTTCCCCAAGTCATTTATGACTTTTTGGTACGGTGGTTCAGTTACTAGGCAGTTCATTCATTTTTTAGAGCTAATTCCCTATTTTGAAATCTTCACTGGTTCTAAATGGCCACCAGGCAAAATCTTCAGTGAAACGATTTCAGATGCAAATTTTGACTGAGCCAACAGACCCCAAATATCAATTTTAGTATGGTTAGAACCTTGGTTTGGGTCTCAACACTTCCAAACTTATTTTGGGCGAGCGGATTTTATGAAAAATTAAACTATAGGTATGGGCCCCACTTTTTACCAAAACGATCTTGTATGAAAGTTTTGATGATTCTAATGGATTTGAAATGTGGTTTACACTCAAATTTCACTATTGGATCATGTATTTTGGGTTCTGAATGAGTTTTGAGGGTCGAAAATAAGTTTTTGACCTTGCTGTCATCTAGTGCACAGGGAGAATACCGTGATCGCGAAAAATAGTGTGGCGATTGCGATAGTGCGATCATGACCCGTAGGATTGCGATAGCGACATCTTCTTACCTGTAAGGTCTATACTTAAACCCCAAGACTCGTTTGGGGTATTTTCCTTCATCATTTAGACCTAAACATCTATTATCATGATTTTCACCTGGATTAAGGTAAGATTTTATCACTTTATGGATGAATTTCTTGGTTTTTGACCCAAAATCCCAAATTCACTTAGGTCTTGATTTTAGCCCAAAGATTGTTTGGTTTTCACCCATTTTGAGGGTTTTGATTCTTTATTCATGTATGAATGTTGGGTAGACCTCGAAAACATATTCTTCAATAAGTAGGACCCACTTGGGACTTTTGGTTTTGTTTTTTGGACCCAAAGCACATTAGTGAAATATTGGTATGGTTAGACTCCTATTGATGAGTAGATAATAATTTTGATAGTGTGATGACATTTTGGAGATTATGAAATGAAGATGGGTGTGTGGTGAATGATTTGAGGTTTTGTGGTTTGGCCTTGAGGTAGGCTTCTACCTACTCTTCTTTGAAGATAATGTGTGTTATATATGGCATGTAAATATGAATGTTATGAGTAGAATAACTTAGCCTTGATTATTGATTTTGGGGATTAGATGAGGGTTTGGACCCATAAGGTAGTGTGTTCATAACTCTTTTTGAATCATATTTCCTTCTTACTAGATTGAGCTAATTTGTAGCATAGATATGATATAATATTAGGGTTGGAATATGGTTTTAGTGTTGGAATCATGGCTAGTATGATTAACCTTAGTTGGGTTATTCTAGTGATCTTGAAATCGTAATTTGGGTAGCATTAGCATAAATGCCCATGTTTCTAGATGAAGTTCCTATCTTAGAATTGGTTATGACTTCCTTGACATCTAGAATTTGAACTGGATAAATTATCCTTATTTAGAACATAGTTTGCCTAATTACGGAAATAGAGGATTAGAAGTGGGTTCGGCTGGCCCACTTAGGCCAAGATTTGTGTTAGCCCTTAGGGATTATTTACAGATAGTAGGCCTAGTTGAGACTAATTAGCATTATTTATGAGATTTACTTGGTGAATTAAGAAATTGTGATGATTTTAGATACCCGGCATGACCAAATATTGATTTGAGAAGATGATGATGGTTATGATGATGAGATTGTGATGTTGATTGTCTATCTTGCATTCATTCTTACAAGCTCATCGTTTATCACCAGTATGCATCTATTTCTATCAGCTGGTATGGGATGGTTGCATTGATATGGGTGATGAATATGCCTTATGTTGTTGTATATTGATTGAACCTTCCAAGCCTGGGACGGTGGAGGTATGCATAGGCTCGGCTAGGTGTTTGGTTGTCCAGAATAGATGGTTACTCATGTTGTTATTGATATTGTTATTATCATTGTTATGATCATTATTATGGATAACTTATGATAGATTGGTCATTGATTCGGTATCGAGATTCGAGGTGTGCTCTTGTCCTCTATTATTTTATGATTGCATTATTTTACATGATTAATTCATGTCAAGTCATATGGGTTAGAAACCCTGATTATGAGAGTAGTAAGTCCTTATCAGATTATAATGAAGTCTTAAAATGCGGACATAATAATTTAGGTTATTGTTTGAGTTGACCTAATAACTATATATATATTTAGCTATGCGTAGCTATGGTACTGCCTTATATCCCTCCTTCAATTTTTCATATTGTATATTTATTCCTTGGCATTGTATATTATTATCTACCTTTCTTTAACCCTTTTTTTCACACATTAGCCTGGGATATACGGTATAGTATTGAGATTTATGAATTTGGAGATGAATAGGATATTTCATCCTTGATAGTTCCTTAACCATATTATGTTAGTCTCTTAGACATGAATAGAATAGGCTATTCTTACTGTCTCATTGACGTATTATATGATTTATGGACTCTTGGGTGAAGTTTTCATTTTGTTTATATATTGTATATACCTGTTTTATCTTTGGGGCTCAGTTGACAGTTGCCTATTGAGTACCATTTGTTTGGTACTCTTACTACATTTTTGCAGCCTGCAGATCATAGTATGGGTTATCGTCATTGATGTGTGCATCGTGTGGATCAGCCATGGTTCGGAGACTAAGAATGATATCCTGACGTTCAGAGTATTACTTACCTCCCTCTTATATATTAGACTAGTCTCTATATTATATTCGGAGATAAGTTGTATCAGTGTAATTTCATTGATATTTCACTCTTGTTCTCTTATTACATTAGAAGCTCTTGTACTGATACCACCCAGTTCTGAGATTCACTTATGTAATTGATTTTATTTCATTTATTTTGCATTCTTTTCTTTATATTATTGAGTAGTTCATTACTAGCCGTTTTGGACTACGGGTTGGGCTTACGTACTATAGGTTATAGTAGGAGCCATCATGACCTGAGAAATTGGGTCGTGACATAAATTCAATTAAAATTAATACCACGTTCTTTATACATTGAATTCACTTAGCAATTACAAAAAACATAATGGGCCGGCTAAATGAATTTTGGCCTTTCAAATGGAAGATAAATGTATTGTCCTTATTTTTTCAAAATAGTTCAGAATGTTAAAAAAAGATTTTTCATTTTTATAACCTAAAGCACATTTAAGAAGTAGAATTAGTAGAGATCATAAAGAACATCATTGGTTATTTTTGCATGGATTTGATTGTAAGGTTTTTATGGTGGGCTGATTTTATATAATATTTTAAAGTGTATTATTATACTAGTATTATATAGTGAAAGGGAGAGAAAAGAAAATCTGTGAATGGTGGCCATAGAAGTGTCCCACATCAACAAATTTCTAACCTTTCTTTATATGTATATTGATAGATTGATATATATACTATGTATAAATGTCAAATATTACTTTAATATTTATATATCAAACTTAAATGCCTCAAGCACAAATACTAGCTATATACATCAAATCTTAAATACCTTTATGCAACTTAAAAAGGTGGAGCAAAGGGGTTCAGAGCAACTGTATACAATTGTTAAGAGTGTGCATAGTAGCATACATTTTTATGATGCACAAAAGATTAAATAAATTCTGGCATTATGAAATAGCAACCTTGAGTCTTGACTTGCTAAATATATATTCTCTCCAGGCATATCCACTATTGCATAAAAGAGAAGAAAAATTTAATGGAGGATGACCTGATAGTATAAAAGTTAGAAATTATTTACACTAATATTGTAAAAAACATAAAACGTAATAAATATTCTTATATTTATCATACTCTATAGTAGATAGAAATATCCACAATATGGAACATGATCTTATGTGGTTATTGGAATGTAATGACCCTTCAGGTTATATTCTATATTTTCATGTCTTTCCTGTCTTGATGGGGTTACATCAAGGATCGACACTTAGTCCGTTTCTTTTTGCCTTAGTGATGGAAGTTTTGACGCGACATATTCCAGATGAGGTGCCTTATTATTTGCTTTGTGCTAATGATATTGTCCTGATCGATGAGACTCATAGTGGAGACAAAGTGAAGTTGGAGGTTTGGAGGCAACCCCTTAAGTCTAAAGGGTTTAGATTGAGTAGGTCCAAGATGGAGTATTTGGAGTTTAAGTTCAACGAACTGTCTCATGAGTTCGATGTGGTTGGTAAGCTTGACACTCATTCTATCAGTAAGAGAGATAGTTTCAAGTATCTGGGGTCGATGATTCAGGGGAATGGAGAGATTGACGAAGATATCACTCATCGGATCAGGGTAGGGTGGATGAAATAGAGGCTCGCCTTTGGTAACTTGTGTGACAAAAAGGTACCTCCCAAACTTAAGGGAAAGTTCTATAGAGTGGTAGTTAGACCGGCTTTGTTGTATAGGAAAGAGTGTTAGCCTGTTAAGAAAACCCACATACAGAAGATGAAGGTGGCGGATATGAGAATGCTTAGGTGGATGTGTATGTGTAGGTGTACTAGAAAATATAGGATTAGAACTAAGGTTATTCGAGATAAGGTGGGCGTGGCTTCAGTGGAAGCTAAGATGAGGGAAGCGAGGTTGAGGTAGTTCAATCATGTGATGCGGAGGAGCACAGATGCCCCTGTGAGGAGGTGTGGGAGGTTGGCTAGGGATGGTTTCAAGCGAGGTAGAGGTACATCGAAGAGATGTTTGAGGGAGGTGATTAGACATGACATGGAGCAACTTCATCTTACCGAGGATATAACACTAGATAGGAAGTTGTGGAGGAGGCGAATTAGAGTAGAAGGTTAGTCAGAGTTAGGAGGTTGTATGTTTTGGGTGTATACTTGAAGTATCTTTCTTTGGGTATTATTGATGGTGTTATTTTCCATTGTATCTTGTTTTATTTTTATTCCTTATCTTATCGTAGATTGCTTTATTTTATTCTTATCTTATCTTGCTTTAGATTGTTTTATTGTTTTATTTTGAGTCGGGGGTCTATCAAAAACAACTTTACTATCTCACATTGAGGTAGTGGTATGGACTGCCTACACTTACCCTCCCTAGACCCCACTGGTGGGAATATACTGAATATGTTGTTGTTGTTGTTGAGATTGACAGTTTGATTATTGGAGAATTCGTTTGGTTTTTAGAGTCATTTCCCTCTTTTATAGTTTCTAAAGTTGAGAATATAGTCTTCTCAAAACATCAGTTAAAATGACTAAGATTCTAATTATTAGTGGTTTCGATAGCTTCAAAATGTTGACTTTAGTCTAGGAGAATCCTTGGTTTGGGTTTCGAGGCTCCTGGTGTCGTTTTGGGCTATGGGGTAAAATTTGGTTAAAATAGACCCCAGTGCGTGGGATTTATTTTTTGGCAAAACAATCTTGAATGGAAGTTTCAATCATTTCGTTGAATCAGAATGTTAAATTTGATAGGGTAGCATAGTTAATTTGCATTCATAGAATTTCGAATGAATCTCTAGAGCCCGTTTGGAGAATTTTCAACTAGCAAAGGTTTGTGATTGTGAGGGTCCGTGATTTTTGTCATCCAAATACCTAGGTTGAGGACTTGCAGCTTCAATGAAGGAGATCATGTAACTAAGTCAACTTGTTCATTGCAACTGTGTGGCTAGGACACTGCGATTGTCATGGTCCAATTAGTGGGATTCTACAATCGCTACCAGGGGACCTTGCGACAGCGATGAGAAAACTCCTGTTAGTATATGAACTTTGTCCTTTATTTTTTAGCTATTTTTCTAAGTCTTAAACAGCGTTAGAGTGTGTGGGATCTTGGAGAATCACGGGAAAGTGATAATTGGAGATGGGATTTGCTTAGGGACGTGATTGTGAGCATTTTATCATCATTATATAGTAAATATCTGACTCAACTTACGTTTAAATTAGCAGCAAAAAACCTTATTTCTCCGAACTTTGTGGGACAATTTTGGGAATGATATGGGCTCAAATTATTACTATTTTTAGGACTGATATGGGCTCGAATTATGCCTAATTTGGGGACAAATGATCCTTGAGTTGAGAGGGACGTTATGACAATTTTGATTTTGTAATTCCACAAGTGGGTCCAATGGGGGATTTTTTATCTTAGTTTTGACCTAGATCTTAATTAGTAATATAGGTATCGATACTATCATCTTAACTTACAGAATATTATTTTGATAGCATGACAAACATTAGAGGCTTCTCGAAAACAAAAAGTCTAGTTTAGAGGAATATTCATTCTTTTCGTGGTGTCCAAGTAGGCTAGGCTTAGCTTTCTCTGATACTTTACTTTATTATAGTATTAGTATGATAGTTTTATCTATGTGTGATAGTTACAACTCGATTATTATTTTGGAATTCATTTCCTTATTTAGCTTGTTAGGGGCCATTTCAGTTGAATTTGGTCCCGTTTTTACTTATATTAGTCTATCGTTACCCTTTAGGACCAGACTTAGCTCCTTTACTGCCTTGGGTTAGGATTGAGAAGCCTTAGCGTAGTTTTGGGTAGGTACTTGTCTTAGGTTGGGTTTTTAGGACTGGTAGTGCGCCTACTTGGGCCCTTTATAAGATAGAATACCTAGAATAGTTTTCTTTTTGCCCTAAATGACCTATATCCGCTTCCTTAGACAAACCCTTGCTTTTTGGGTTGACTTAGTCATTTTAATAAGACTTTTTAGGTTTGTTACTCGTGTAGGATAGTAATTAACCTTAAACCACATTTTGACTTATTAATTGGAATCTACTACTCCGTTGTAGATCTGGATCCCTATTGGAGTTGATGAATAAATGATTCTGAGGTATATATAAACTTTGGTATATGGATACTAAGTCTTAGATTTGAGTTTTGGATCGAGTTCGATGAACGAATATATATATATATATATGTGTGTGTGTGTGTATATTCTTAGTATTATTATGAGTTCTGGTTCAAGCCCGGCATTATTCATCATTTCAGTTCGACTTTGATATTTACCGTTATGATATTATTCTCTAAGTTCTTATTCGACTTTGGCATTTATTATCATTATTATTACTGATATAGGTCAGAAAATGTCATGAGCCAAATCTGGCCTGGCCGTGATTGGTAATCTCAGGCCCATTATGGACCAGAGATCATCCCCTTATCCTTACCTCGAGAGCACATAATAATAATAAAGCGGAAGTCAACCAAGATAGTAACAAAATAGATAAGTCAAAAGAAAATGCTAAGAGTCAAAACCAACAATCCAACCCACACTTGTCCATAAAGCCTCTAAATAAAGAAAACCAAACTAAGTCGGGACATGCTCCCGACTAGGACAATCACAATTCCCAAAATATAAAAAGAAACCTAATGAAATGACAAGGCCTTTCGAAGGATGGAGGCTCACCACTTCATAGCAACTCAATAGATTACCACACCACCTAACATTGCACAGGAGCAACAAAAAAGCTCTCATACCCTACATTATGAAATGATGAAGCATCTAGGGATGGTCAGTGGGGAAAGCACTGACATGTAACTTAAGGAAAGTGATAAAATAATGCCAATGCCAAAAACCAGTCAAAACCACTTGCATAACAATCATATATACGTATATAGGATTCTGGGATAAGGACAAGGGTCAACTAACATGATAGATTTAAAATATTAACCAGAATTGTATATTTTGCTCCATCCTAAAGGCACCCATGGACTATATGGGTCCAGCTCCCCCTACTGGAAGGGCCTTAGTGCATGTTACCCACACGAATCAAGGAAAATTGAGTAAAGGCTAAACACAGAAAGGTGGTAGCTATCCCAAATCAAATATATAATATGTGTACCAAGCACACGGTCACATAGACCCCCAGCACCGACAAACAGGCTTTCCAGTGTTTGCTCCCCCCCCCCCGAACTTACACCTTCACGGTTAGCTATACAATTCCCTTTAAGTCTAAATCAAAATAGTTGCACATAATCCAACCATTAACCTAGGAGTCATTCATTAAGGTATTTAACCACTTGGTATCGTCATACCAATATGTTTGCAAGCCTATATAATTATGCCCAACCAATCCATGTAACCATTAGACTCCCAAGTTCCATTTTAATTTGAAACCATGGCCACCAGGCTTTCCAAATTTGTCTTTATCCATTCATACTTTAATGTAATGCAACAGTTTCAATAGATAAGTTAAATTATGCATATCCATGTTCAAAACTTATTTACAAGGTGGATTGAGGTTAAATCCAATTTCAAGCCAAAAATTAATTTGGGGAAACCATGTCCCCTATTCCAATCCCTGTAATAATGCACCCATTTAGACCCAAAACCATTATTCAAAGCATTAATAACACATTCAAAACATGGGAAAGCAATTCAAGTGATAATCAATCAAAAGCCCTCAACCCAATTTCAAACTAAATAATTAAATCACATGAATATTGTTCAACATGCCATAAAGTAAATACAAGTTTAAGGGTGAGAGACACACCTAAAATATGAAAGAAATTGAAGAGAAACCAAGGTTTGGAGCCCGAATGGTGAATTTCTTATAAACCCAAGTATCCCTTGTCTTGGGAGTTTAAGAGGAGAGAGTAATATTTTTGATTTAATAATTGAAGGCAAAGGAGACAATTGGAGTGTTTTAAGTCATGGAGAAAGGAAAAGACCAAAAGGACCACAATTAAAATCTGCAGGAAAATTGGTACCAATCGTCACAACTTGGGTAACGACTCGTGAGGTCTGACCATAAGTCGTTGCCTAGACTTATTACCTGAAAGTCAAAAACCTAGTCCTTAACTGTTATGACTATAGGTCTCTCATCATGAATCGTCATCTGACATCACGGGACGTTGCAAGGAAATCATTATCAGGGACTGAACTTCTGGGCAACCTTTTGTTATAACAATAAGTCCCTCCTAACGACTCATTGTGTTCCATAACGATCCATACCCTGGACTCATTGTCAATAGACCAAACCTGGGCTCCCTACTGTTATGGAAACGAGTCCTTCATCACGACTCATTACCTGTGATCACGAGTCATTTCCTGGGCCCGTCGTTACTGGCAGGTTTACTTTATCAGAGTGTTTTTGCCATAACATTTTATCCCAATCTTGGATTAAGGTGAGACCAGCGACATTGGAAAGATAATTTAATTTCTTATCTCATAGAGGGTCTAGGGCTTAAAATCTTAAGGTATTACATTTCCCCACCCTCCATAGGATCATTCATCCTTGAATGAGAAATTTGGGTACCCTTAGCATGATATAAGACAAAACGCGACCAGATTCCAGGGATAATTAATAAAAATGATAAGAGAGAAAAGAAACTCATATCTTAAGTATTTTTATGTACAACTGGAAACAAGAACAAGTACTTGGATTTCATGTCTTCTTTAGACTCCCATGTAGCCTTTTCTACCTTTTGGTTCCTCCAAAAACCTTCATCGAAGCTATATCCCTGGTTCTGAATCTATGAATTTGCCTATCCAATATCTCAACCGGGACCTCCTCATAAGACAACGAATTTTTAATGCCAACACCCTCAACATGCACTATCAAGGAAGGATCACCCATACACTTTTTTCAGTACAGACACATGAAACACGGGATGAATAAAAGCCAAACTCACCGATAAATCTAATTCGTGAGAAACATTATCAATCCTTATCAAAATATGATATAGACCGATGTAATGGGGACTGGGTTTCCCTTTCTTCCCAAATCTCATAACTCCTTTCATAGGAGAAACTTTCAGGAATAACCAACCATTCAGTTCAAACTCCAACTCGTTTTGTCTTACATCTGCATAAGACTTTTGGTGACTTTGAGAAGTCTTAAGTCTTTCTCTAATCACATTCACCTTTTCCATAGCGTTAGGATCAATCAACCTAATCTCACCCATATAAAACCATTCGATAGGAGACCTATACCTCCTACCATAAAGAGCCTCAAAAAAAGCCATTGAATGCTAGAATGGTAGCTTTTGTTATAAGAAAACCTAATAAAAGGAAAATGGTCAACCCAACTACCTTTAAAATCAATCACTTAACCACATCTGAACAATCACTCATTTACCTTCGAAGTCCAAAAGACGAACTCCCAAGTTAGCAAACCTATGAATATCCTTCACTAATCCTCTTTTCTCCTCATCAACATAGGACAGACTCCCTATGGATAACCTGCTAAGAGCATCAATAATCGTATTAGCTTTACCTGGATGGTAGTGTAGGCTCATGTCGTAGTCCTTAAGCAACTCAAGACATCATCTCTGCCTGAGTTTCAATTCTTTCTGGGTAAACATGTACTGCCAGATCTTATGGTCTGAATGAATGTCCACATATACCCCAAAAAAATAATTGTGCCAAGTTTTCAAAGAAAAAACCACAGCTGCCAACTTTAAATCGTGAGTTGGATAATTTCTCTTATGAACCTTAAACTGCCTGGAAGCATAGGCCACAACCATACTATTCTGCATCAACACACAACCCAGTCCCACACAGGAAACATCAAAATACACCACAAAATAATTAGTACCCTCGAGTAGGGTCAGAACATGCACAAAAGTCAACTTATCCTTCAAATTCTCAAAACTACACTCACAAATATCGGACCACAAAAACATAACTTTTTTCTAAGTTAATTTCTTTAATGGAGAAATAATAGATGAGAAACTCTCCACAAACCTCTTATAATACAAGACAAGCTAACATGACCCAAACTGGGGCTTTATCGTAATGGGCAATCTCAAGCCCAACTGGGACCAAAAACCACCCCCAATACCCAACCCAACCAACCAACACATATACCTTGAATTGGATGAACTCCGAACATATTACAAGATAATGTAATGCACGATCTAGGACTTTGGAATTGGTCTGTAACCATGACCAACCCAACCAAGTCCAACCACCTGATATCCAACCAATAACCAAGCCAAAACCAAGACCATAATCCCATACATATATATATATAACATTATCAATCCATACCCAAGTCCACAGTTGTCCATACAAAGCCTCTAAACTAACCAAAGAGTAATAAGTCGGGACACAACCTCGACCATAGCCAAAAACCAAGTCTATGAGAAGATAAAAATATATAAAGTAATCCATTACATGAAATGGATGACTTCTAAACTATGAAATCTCACCACTTCAACCCAACAATAACTGTCCACGAATCCAGTTAATGAGCAAGAGAAGTAGTATGGCCGATTCCTATATAGCATGAGGATACAGCTGCCCGAAGATGGGTGAACGCTAGCATCCACTCAGAATAAGGATAAAATAATTCCAACCTTTAAAACATATTAAACCAACCATATGCATGATTATATATATAACCATGTCGGGAAATAAAATCGGGTTCAGCATGCCTTTAAAACCATTAACCTGGGCATGTGTAACTTAACCATCCTAGAACCACCCACGGGCTATATGGGTCTAGTGTAACCCCCTGAACGGGCCCCGATACGTGTAGCTGCATAAACCAAAGATACTATAGGAGTAAGGGATTCCCAAGTACCCTTCTCTCTCCATGATACATATGTACAAATGTACATAGGGGATTCCTACGTACCCCAGAAGTATCATATATGAGGTCGTCAGGACCTATCCTCATGTCGGCAAACATGAGTTTCATGTGTTCGTCCCTTGGACTCGCACCTTCACGATTAGCTATCAAACCCCACCATTATTATCCAATTAAAACCATTACCATCCAACCAAACCATTATTCTATTATTATTAACCAAGGTTATGAGTAGTGGCATCATCATGCTGAGTATAGCTTGAAAGCAATGTCCCATCCTTAGAGAATTCCCATGTACCCCATAGGTTACATTATTTAGTTTACTTAGAGGATTCCCATGTACCCGCAAGTACATCATTATTAAGATTACTTGGGGGATTCCCGTGTACCCCACAAGTATTTAATTATTAAGCTTTACTTGGGGGATTCCCTTGTACCCCACAAGACATTCAACATTCAAACCAATTCCATCATTTTATTCACTTTAGGGGATTTCTGTGTGCCCTGCAAGGTTTTCATTCAAATTAATTTAATAGCCATCAAGGCTTTACCATTTGACCACTCTAAATCATTCATACCATTTAAACCATGAAAAAACATCCAAATCCATTTAGGGTTCCATTACCAAACCATACCATGCAATAGTTCCAATAAAAGTTCAACAATAAGTAAAAATATTCGCTTAGGCATTTTATCAAACATGTTGAGAACATACCTTTACCAAGATAAAAACCCAAGAATAAACCATCAAAAGAAGGGTTACCCATGACCCATTTATTAAAGCACAACCAACAAGCACCCACATGTGCAAACCATCACCAGAAATATGTGAAAACACAATTTAAACCAACATTTAACAATATGCATCAAAACTCTCAACATATGTTTTCAAAACCACCATTTATGATTCATAAGTCAATGTTAAAAACACATTAAATCATACCTTTAGTTGGAACTAACAATGAGAGAAGGAGTACATGCCTTATGCTAGAATATTCCTGAGAGAAACTTGACTCTTGAGCCCTTTGAAGAACACTTATAGAAACCCTAGCCTCCAATCTTCAAGAGTAAGTTTGAAAGAGAATTTTGAAGTGTTTCTATTCTTCAAACTGTGTTATAAGAGGAAACCAAGGGTTATATAATATGGGGACATAATGGTTTGATGTGGGAAATATCTGAACTACCCTCAGCTTAAAAGCTGAAAACCAAGTCCTAAGAGGGTACGACCCAACCCTCTTAACCGTACCCTGGGGTATGAGTGGTACCCTAACTCATACCCTAGACCCTACCATGGTCCCCTATACTGACCATTATATGACCACCTAGGTCTAATTCGTATCTTAGGGTACAAAAGGTACCCACAAACCATATCTTGGACAGATTCAACTAGACTAGTCCATAAGCTTTATATGATTTGGCATCATACACCTCGTATCCTTCCATACGACTAGTATGATAATGAGTCATACCTTGGGTTGGATCCCAACTAAAATCCACTGCTCGACGTACGAGAGAGGCACCTCAAATCATATCCTAGGGTATGATTGGTACACTTGAGTCATACAATGGACAGATGTCCAAAACCTATGAATTTTTGCAAGGGCCAAGGTTTAGGGAGTTTATTCTCCCCCACTTAGGATCATTCATCCTCGAATGATGGGTAAGGGTGAGAACAAGCACGAGATAACACATTAACACCCATCAAACTTCCTTCCAACCAAATTAGAAAAGAAAGACATAAACTAGGATGAGAAGATCACCATATATCCCAAGCATGATTTACCCCCCAACACCTTCATTCGAGCTCTAACTAAGTTAGAAAACAAAGATGCAGGAGAAACCACTCCTTTCCTTTATCCGGGTTAGAAAACCTAGATGAGACGAAGAACACATACCTTATGCATGAGTTTCTAGAATGAAGAACTAACGCAAATACTTGGACTCTATGTCCCCTTCCGGATCCCAAATGGATTTCTCAGACTTTGGGTGCCACCATGGAACCTTCACTGAAGCCACACCATTTTGTTTGCAACCGGAGAACTTACCAACCTAAGATCCTCACTGGGACCTCCTTAAGGAACAAAGGATCTGAGATACCAATACCACCCAAATGAAATAACTAATGAAGGACCATCCATACTTTACCTCCACACAACCACATGGAATACTGGGTGAATGGAACTTATGCTAGAGAGCAAGTCCAATTCAACTTAGAATTCCCTAGAGACACACCACTAAGAGAGATTGAGTTTAGCTATACACCACCCCCATGTACAAGCCTATCATAAACTAAAAGGGGTTAACTTAGACCATTGGGATCTACTCCTTACATCTATCCCAAAATACTACTTCGCTCTATCACCATTATAATATGAAAACCATAAGTAAATGACATTGGAAAACCCAACCAACCATTTAACCAAAAAACCCAACATATAGTTGAAAACCCAAAACCATAATACAATTATACCATGTAAACAATTCATAAATAATGCCTCCCCAAGACTCTTAAGTACCCAACACAACTATTGGTATATCGATCAATCAGAATATTCAAGCCTACCGCCTATATACTCGTTGTATGATCTATCCTTCCAAAGATCTAGAACCCCTCATAACTTTCACAAAGGTTTTCACCACCTATTCCTTTCCCACCCATTTCTCATGATAACAACCTTACCTCGCCTTCCAAAACCTTAACTCCAACTGTCACCCTAGTCTCTCCCCCACTTAGGGAATTCTACATTCCTCTTTTTCAAAACATCACCATGCTTTCCAAGACACTAGCACCCAAATCATAGGAAGGGTTATTAAGAACCAAATTACAAGAATTATCCATGCCACCCTAGGCAAGACCCCCGAAATAAGTCACGACATCATAGGCACTAAGTACTTCATAGCAACCACCTAGACTATAATGAAGAATTATCCCGATATAACTATACCATAAAAGGAGTCCTTCAGACTGGACACCTAAAGAAATGCAACCACATATACCATAGTTAATGTAATGTAAAGTCAAGACTCATATCCAAGGAACAATACAAATGCAATATGAAAACCCTAGGCATCAGTGCTATAAGAATGCATGCAACACTAGTAGAGTATCCTCTTAATTGAGATAGAAGAGAATTACTAGAATATGCAACCCGACCTTCCCTTAGAGTCCACTGCTAAAAGAAAATTTAAGATTAACCCTCGACCTTCATCCCATGACACCTATAAGCACAACACTCCGCTCTAATGGGTATCACCAAGGATGTACAGTAGGGACACTTGGTTTTCCTATACCTAAAATTTTATTCATCCATATGCTACGTAGAGCTCAGTATAGTCCTAAAAACCCCATGCTTTAACCGATTCATTGACTTAACCCCCAATCCACCCGTCCAACCTGAACTTCCGGCCTATATGTCACAACGTTCCTATTAGTGTATTCCCCAAGCCATTAACCTTACTCTTTTCACACACATCATCCATCCTACCAATTTACCTTCACAATTCTCACATTGTTATTTTCCAGTTAACATACTTTCTTTGCTCAGATCAAGCATCTAGGTTCAAGCCTTGTATCTTCCAACCACTATGTACTACCACCAAAGTAACCCATATAGAATACACATATATGGTCCACCCCATAAGGAGGACACCCTAAAATTCCTTATCACCCACTGACAACCTATTCACTCCCAGGGAATCTATTCCCCTTATGTTCCTTTAACTCATTCAAAACCATTCTATAAAGAAAGAATAGATATTGGACAAGTATAAAAAAAAGACCAATCCCAAACTCAACCTCCCCATTAGAAAAACATAATGAGGGTCATCATAAAGGACCCCAAGAAATTCATGCACTACCAAAATCTAATGCAAAAAAAGACTTGCTGAGTTAGAACCTTTAACCCAAACCAAATAATAGAGACGCCTTCTGGAGACCAATCTCAGTTTTCTAAGATATAATATAACCTTTCCCTTAATATCTAGGGAACAAAACTATCTTTCCACTCTATAGCCGACTCTCCATAGAGTAACATGTATAGACCCAACAACCCAATGAGGCATAGCACGAGTGTAATCAATCCATCCTCTGAATGACATCGAAATCCACCATATTCGAGTCAAATTAATCCACCAAGACCAACAGATACCACACACCCCTATAGAATCTTTCAGCAATCATGGAGTCACCTACCGGGGTAGAAACAGAAAAAAAAATCTAAAATAACCATGGGGCCAAAACAAAAATACACAACCATAAATGGGATCACCAAGAGAGAGGCGACCCTGAACTAATAAAACCATACATATATCATGGAAAAAGAGTTTTTTTAAACATACCAGTGTCAGCATTGGAAGATATATCAAACTATTTAGGGATAGTGAAGTCATTGAGATGATCTTGACCAATGTCAGAGCTAGAAGAAGCACCCCTTGGTGAGAGAGCTAGAGAAGTGGTATCTGGTGTCCTATTTACCCAAACTGAAATCATTATGGCACACTCCTATTGTATATGACCCAATTGACCATAATTAAAATAATGATTCCTCCCTTGCTCACAACAATCACAGTACAACTGACCAAAAACTCTACAACAAGGATATGATGGTGCGTATTGGACCCCACTAGCCTGAGATTGGGCACCTTGTGCCCTAGAAGTAATACCAATCTAAAAGTTCTTGTCTCCCAACGGCTTTAAGTAGGGAGAACTAGCCATATAACAAGATTTAGGTCCCACCCATATCTTCTTCTTAGACCAATTACCATCTCATTGTGGGCTTTCCTCTTGTTTAGAAGATTGAGACCCTTTACCTTGCCTAATTTGTGACCTTGCCTATTCTTCCTTGTATTAATAAGACCGAACTGACGTGATAGAATTGTCACTATCTAGGTCAATAGATTAATAAAATGACAAAACTCGGCATTGGTAACCTCTCCTTGAGGTAATCGAGAATGAGTGTCACCTTTCAAAATAGGGTCAGTAGAGACCGGTGGGACTCCAAAGGGAAAACCAGAAGCTGTGACCCTAGACAAGGTCTGTGTCTCATGAGTTTGACTAGATCTATCCATGTTGTCCTCTAGTGGGATAGGTGAGTTTCCACAAACTTTAGATCATTGATAGGGCATGATCTGAAAGATGAACTAAAAAAAATTAGAGAAGAGTTCAAGACCTTAGACTCCATAGCCCAAAATTAGAACAACAAGAAAGTGGAATAGTCCTAAATGTCTCGTAGCCTCCTGATTATAAGTGTGGCGCACGTCACACCTATGATCAAAACTACTCGACACGACTTAGAGGATAACTCATGGCACCAAAACCTAGGCTCTAATACCAACTTGACACGACCTGAATGGGGCCTTGTTGTACTGGGCAATCTCAAGTCCAACTGGGACCCGAGGCCACCCTCGATACCTAACCAAACCAACAAACACATATACTTTGAATCAGATGAACTCTGAACATATTATAAGATAGTGTAATGTACGATCCAGGACTTTGGGATAGGTCCATAACCTTGACCAACCCAAGAAAGTCCAGCCACCCGATATTCAACTAATAACCAATCCAAAAATAAGACTATAATCCCATGCATATATATATATAACACAATCAATCCATACCCAAGTCCACAATTGTCCATACAAAGCCTTTAAACCAACTAAAGAGTAATAAGTTGGGACATGTCCCCGACCATAGCAAAAAAACCAAGTCTATGAGAAGACAAAAGTATATAAAGTAATACATGACATGAAATGGATGCCTCTCTAACTATGGAATATCACTACTTCAATCCAACACTAACTATCCTAGAATCCAATCAATGAACAAGAAGAGTAGTATGGCTAATTCCTGCATCGCATGGGGATACAGCAACCTCAAAATAGGTTAGCGGGTGAACACTAGCATACACTCAGTATAAGAATAAGATAATGACAACCTTTAAAACCAAGTAAACCAACCATATGCACACAAACCATACATATATATACATACATAAATATAACCATGCCAAAAAAGGAAATCGGGTTTAGCATGCCTTTAAAACCATTAACCTAGGTATGTGTAGCTTAACCATTCTAGAACCACCCACGGGCTATATGGGTCCAGTGTAACCCCTGAACAGGCCCCCATATATTTTTCCGCATGAACTGGAGATACTATGGGAGTAGGGGATTCCCAAGTACCCTTTGCTCTCCATGATATATGAAGTCGTCATGACCTATCCTCATGTCGGCAAACATAAGTTTTCAGTGTTCATCTCTTGGAATTGCACCTTCACGGTTAGATATCACGTCCCACCATTATTTTCTAATTAAAACCATTAACATCCAACTAAACTATTATTCTATTATTATTAACCAAGGCTATAAGTAGTAGTATCGTCATATCGACTATTGCTTGCAAGCAATGTCCTTAGCCAACATTAGGGGATTTCCATGTACCTTATAGGTTACATTATTTAGTTTACTTAGGGGATTCCCATGTACCCCGCAAGAACATCATTAGTAAGCTTACTTGGAGGATTCCCGTGTACCCCATAAGTATTTCATGATTAAGCTTTGCTTGCGGGATTCCCTTATACCCCACAAGACACTCAACATTTAAACTAATTCCATTATTTTATTCACTTGGGGGATTTTCGTGTTCCTGGCAAGGTTTTCATTCAAATCAATTTCATAGCCATCAAGGATTTACAATTTAACCACTCCAAATCATTCATATTATTGATACCTAATTTTTGCCCTCCATGACTAAATTTAGACCTGGGTTTCTTCAATTTTTAATAAAATTGAAATATTTATTTCATCCAGATAAATGTGTTTTAAAATATTTATCTAGGTTAATTGTGTCATTAAACTGACAATTATACGTTTTCATATTTACATATGCAAAATTGTATAAAAATTTTTTTACTTAAATGAACATTTTTTATCAAAGTTAGACTTTTACTGATTATGCTTGAAAATTAATCTAAACGGATAAAGTCTTGATTTAAATAAAATATATTCTCAAAATTAACTTATTTGGAGAAATATTTATTTGATTTTATTAAATCAAGAAGCTCATGATTAAAAGAAGTATTAATTCATATTGAATTTTTAATTTCATTTAGCCAATCTATTATATTTGGCCATAATTGACATCAAATTTGTCATAATTGCAATTCAATCGGCTAATTGATTTTTAATTTGGTCAAAATTAATTAAATTTGGCTAAATTTTAATCCCTATTGGGGTCATATTTTAAATAAGTCTAAATTCCCAAAAACTCTCAGAATTTCTACCCAATTTCCACCAAAATCAAATTCAAATCCCAAAATTTAAATTTTGAAATTCAAAAATTATACTAAATTGTACAATTCCCCCTCAACTTTGTCCTTTTTCCAATTTTGAAATTCAAAAATTATACTATATTGTACAATTTCCCCCACCTTATCTTTCACCTTACCATATCTTTAATTTTAAAATATCCAAAAATACCCCTAAATTCTTTCTCACTCATTGGTGGATTAATAGAATTGGATCCCCATCCTTTTTCTATAAATACTACCATTATTTTGGTAGAAAGCAAGTCTCAAAGTCAAAAAAGTCTCAAGGTTAAAAAAAAAAGATTTGAGCAAAGAAGAGCTTTTTATTCTAGTAAAAATTTTCCTTTTTCGTGAAATTCGTGGGTTAATCGAAGTTCTCGAGTTGAATATTTTTTTGTGGTGATCAAGACTTCGAAGAAAGCTTGTAGTTCCATTTTGCTTCCCTAAAAAGGTAAACACACCTTTTTTCTTTTTTAGTTTTATTATCATTTTCTTCTTTATCTTTTTCTTTTTCGTAGTTCATATTTATAATTTTATTTGTTGGGATTGTTTGTTGTATATGGTCGTGAAGGCCATAGGATGTTATGGTATCGATATTATGGTTGTTTTCATATTCATGATATAAAAAATGAGCTAGCAATAGTTGAACTTTTTTTTTCTTTATTCTTTGATTATTATGGATAAAGTTTTGATCTTTGCTTAAAATATGTACTCATGCTTTATTTAAATTCATTGTTGGCGAATATGTTTTTAGAATGTAAAGTTGTTTCCTTTACATTGAAAAGAATAGTTAATATTGATTGTTTTGCCTTTTGGCATTATTATTTGATTATTATGGGTAAAGTTTTGATCTTTGCTTAAAATGCATGCTCATGCTTTGTTTAAATTCGTTATTGGTGGATGTGTTTGCTTTTAATATGTAACCTTTATATTGAAAAGAAATGGTTACTATTGTTAAGGGTCTGTGAAACTGTTTCTCAATTTAAAATAGTGAGTTACTTATTTTCGTGGTCAATATTATCTTTGATTTTCTTTTTTTTATATTGAAAAGTTGTTAGGGTTATAGGTTTTGTTGAAATGGTGTATAACTAAAATAGGAGTTGGCATAATCGGAAATATTTTCTTAGAATTAATCTTTTACTATTTCTCCTATCTTGTCTTTGAATATCATTTCTCAAGTATGCTTAATATATGATATTTGCTTCACTTCTCTTATTGATTTACTTCTTAAAGTGGTTTTATTTATTTAGACATTCCATTATTATTCACATGCTATAGTGATTTTTTCTTCTGAGTTATAGCTATGTTGATTGATCCACTTTGTATTAAAAAATGTTGTTGCATTAGTATGTCTTGTATTTCATATTTGAGGTGCTATAAAAGATTTCCTCATCTCTTTCTCATTCTCCTATTCTTTGCTTAATAAAAACATGCCTTACACTTTATCATATCATAGTATTTGGAGAAAATATGTGTTAATCTATTTATCCAAATTTTAAGCAACTATGCTTGTGGATTCATGTCTTTTTTCCAGGGCTAGTTAATTATATTGTGCTAGATTCAATTTTTGTAAGATTATTTCGGAGATGGTTAATTTCCTTTTCGTTAGATAATTTGGCTTGCTTTCATATCATAGCTTACTATTTCTTTATGCTTGAAAATGCTATTTTTTATTCTCATCATTTATCTTGTAAGTGTAGAATTCTCGAACACATATTATTTTTTTTTCTTTTATCTTTTTCTTTGCATGAATCTATTTTGGAGTCCAAATTCACTCCTTTCCTCTTGTATTTTGTAACGGGCCCATGAGGCCCATCTCTCCGAGTCAAGTTTGATGTTTTAAACCCAAAGTAGATTATATGGCGTGTGAATGCAAGAAGATGATAGAAGAAGGAAAAATGGGTCTAAACCCATTGATGAGATTTCTAAGAGACTTGAAAAGCCTCAATTTTTGTTATTGTCTTATTCTTTATTTATTTATTTATCTATTTGTTCATTCATATGGGCCTTGAAGCCAAAGTTGTAATTTTAATACAGGTGAAATGGATTTTTGGGCCTTTAAGGTACGAAAATTAGCTTAGGATAGGTTATGGTCCAAAAGCTCAAGGTTTAGATTAGTACAGGTGATGATAGAAGAATCAACCCACAACATGGAAACAAGATACAAAACACAAGAACAAAAAGAGAATACAATACTCAAAGAGGAGACACAACCCATAGGACCTCTTTTTTGTAAAAAAAAAAAACGGCTACTGACTCAACAATAACAAGGAGAAATCACACCAAGGCAGAAACTACACGATATGAACAAAAGGAGTAACAACAAAGATAACATGAACCAACGGTTTCATTAATAACAACAACAAATGATCACAAGAAGTAAAGATAGGTAGTGAGACATTAACTCTTACAGGAACTAAGAACCTAAGTGTATTTCAAATACTAAGACCCTTAATAGATGTAAATATCAACACCTACAATCTTACAATGACACGAGAAGGCGTGAACCACTCAAGCACTAAGGTTTCAAACCAAGTTTTGCAACACAAGTGATTCCACACTAGTATCACCCTCAATTTGGTTTTGGTGGCTTTTCCAAGCCCTAAACTAAGATGTTACACTCTCCATAGAGAGAAGAAAGGTGTTCCAAAATGTGTCTTACAATATCATTCAACAACTAAAGAAATAAAGGCCTAATACTAGTCTATTTATAGACTTATTACAATATAGAGTGAAAGGTCCAAAAAACCCTTAATGAAGGAAGCAAAAGAGGCGTCCTTAGAGTATATGTAGGGGCAACTTTGTTGTGTCCAAATCCCTCTTCACACTTCAACTTGTACACTCCCTCAACTTTATTCCATGCATGCTCACATATGCTTATCTTCATGATCGTGCCCGTATCAGGTGAAGATGGGCCAAAAGCCCAAATTAGCTTAGGACGGGATTTATGGATTTGGGCCTAATGGCTTGAGTCATTTAGTCTCCCCCTTCCCCTTTATATGATAATTGTTCTTAGTTTTCTTAGACTTAGTTAAAAATCCCCACTAAGTCGTTAAATTTGTTTTGCACAAATCTTAAGATAATTTTTTCCTTAATAATTTTCTTTTCAAAAACCAAGTTTCATTTTTAAAGTTAGTCAAAAAAGTTATTTTTAAATAGTTCGGATAACCGCAAGTTAGAGGATACTCTTGGTGCCTTAACAATCTTCCAAGAGTATTAATAGGAATCACTTACTCAGAATTTCTAAACTTAAAAGATTTTTTCTATTTTGATTCTTTTAGGTAACATTTTTAGTTTTTCTTGATATTTTCTCAAAAATCAAGTGGCGACTCTATAATTTCTTAAATTATTTCAAAATTTTCTTTAAATTTTTGAAATAGTTTAAAGTCAAAACCAAATGTTTTCCAACCTTTCGGTGTCAAAAAGGTCCAAAACAGAAATGGCGACTCTACTGGGAAACTTTAACTAGGTTTTATCAAATATTTGAATTAGCTTCTTTGACTAATTATTAAACTGTTTATATGCTTATATGTTTAAATTCTTCAAAATTTAACTATTTTTAATGGAATAATCCCACATGATGATTATTAAACTATTTTGGGGTTTCGTGCATGTCTCGACCCCTGCTGATCAACTCTAAATCAAGTGTTGAGAATACGACTGTTCGTATGTCTAAACCCAAGTTGTCCTCTTGGAAACCTATGTCCAAATCCACTTTATACATCCAGGATAAAGCTAAATCAAAACCTTGTTTAGGCATTAGCCTAGGACGACCCAATATCTAAGGAGGTATTATGCCTATTAGAAAACTTATCTTACGTTTATTTGACCATGAGTCATAACAAACGATCATTCTTTATGTGTTAAATTGAAGGATATAATACCGAATTGTACAAACCAATGTACCTTGGTTTGAATATTTTATTTAGATAGTTTGGTTTAATCAAAATAAGGTCTTCATCGGAAGGATATGCAGACGTTTCAAGAAGTTCAAAGATTGAAGGACTTCTAAGAAGGCTTAATGTAGATTTGCTCCTCTGCGTGTGATTGATATCATGTAATTCCCTTTTTCCTCATTTTGTATCCTTATTTAATATATTAATAAAGTTTGTATAATATTTTGAGGGCAATGTAACGTCTTACAAAAGGTATATATACCCTTCAAACGTTACGCCTACCTTTGGCTTGAAAGGTCCCAAGTATGTAAGGACGCGTTAAAAATTATTTATGTGCTAAAGTGTTTCATTATTTTTCTTTATCCATGTTTGTTTAATTTGGTCAATTATTACAATTTATGAAATAACATTTTTCTTTCTGAGTGTTTTTCCTTTTTTTTTAGAGAGAGGCTGATTTGTGTTGGTAATCAAACTTGCTTGCTTCACAAAGACCAAAAGCAAAGTACTCATTGGCATTATCAGTCAAGGAGAAGAATAAAGCTTTCTTAAAAGCGCACTTTTGACATCCTTCTATCTTGCATGCTGAAGTTATCATTTTCCTTTCTTGTAATTATACTTTTCTTGTAATTGCACTTTATGGTTTTATTTTCTTGTAATTGCTCCTTTTAGTTGTAATAAACTACGTTCGACCTGATTTCCCTAGTGGAATACATAGGTGGCCTATGTCGGCTTTAGTCAATCCCTTAAAA
Source organism: Capsicum pubescens (assembly GCA_030864215.1). NCBI lineage: Eukaryota > Viridiplantae > Streptophyta > Magnoliopsida > Solanales > Solanaceae > Capsicum > Capsicum pubescens. The sequence continues at coordinate 195,455,509 of CM061549.1, read as the reverse complement.
AATTTATTTTTCCATCTTACGGTGGAACTACGTTTGGTATGATTCCTACCTCAATGGAATATGTGAGCACCACACTAGATCAATCATATTCTCCATAAGATTTTGTTTAATAGAATTGTTTTTCAAGTTCCATTGAGATGACATAGAAGTGTGAAACTGGGGCAAAAATTTTTTAGAAGGTCTCAAAAAATTTCACAAGAACTTGACATTTGTTACAAAGTTAAACACCAGACATTGCTAAAGATGAGATCGGTGCATGGTTTTCAAAAGTTCTCAAAGTTCAAGCTACATTACATCAGAAAGAACTCAAGTATTTTGCATTCTAGATTAGGGCAGAATTTTTTAGGAGATCTCAAAAATTCCATACTAACGATGCCATAAGTTACAAGGAAATTCGAGAGTTTCAATGTATAAACTGGGGCAGAATTTTTTAGGAAAACCCTCAAAAATTCCACGAAGACTCCACTTTAAGTTTATAAATCAATGGTCAACAAGGTGCATCAGGAGAGCAAGGCAATACCAACACATCCAGTCTGTCAAAACTGAGAATTTTTTCTTTGGATGCAGGAAAAGTGAAGTTACAATTTTGACAATGTTAAGCATTACAAAAGGCATTATCAAATCCACCGTGCCCTTCCATGATAATCCAGACAACTTTTCTTTTACATTTTCCTTTTAATTTATGTTTCTATTAATTACTTATGATCTTTAAAACTTTCTCTGATTTTGTAGAAAAATAATCGAGCACAACGATTGAGATATAGATATATTATTCAAAACACTAACTCTAATCATCATGAGTCAAACAACTTTATCTCTAAACTTTATCTTCTATTACACTCCTGGCTTAGTTATAACAAATTGTTGTGTTATTAATGAGTGTTGTTTGAGTTATGCAAGTGATGTTATGCAAGACCACCTCAAATTGTCACCCTATTCAAGGTGATGTATCTTATTATATTTGAGCCATCCACCCTTTTAAGAGGACGTAATGGATTGTCACCCTAACTTACCATATTTGGGGTTATCCACAATTTTAAGAGGACATTCCCAATCGTCACTTTATTAGAGGTGACACATCTTATTATATTTGGGACATCCCCTTTTAAAAGGATGGACCTTATTATATTTGGATTTTCCACCCTTTAAGAGGGTGCATCAGATCATCTCTTTATTTGAGACAACATGTTATCATGTTTGGATCGTCACCTCCTTCAGAGTGGCATGTTATTATGTTATAGAATATCACCTCCTTCAGTGTGACATATTATTATGTTATGGATCGTCACCTCCCTTAGAGTGACATGCAATTATATTATAGATCATCACCTTTCTTAGAGTGACATGTTATTATGTTATGGACCATCACCTCATTCACTGTGATATGTTATTATGTTTGGATTGTCACTTACTTCAGAGTGACATGTTATTATGTTATGGACCGTCACCTCGTTAAGTATAACATGTTATTATTTTATGAATCTCACTTCTTTCAGACTAACATGTTATTATGATATGGATTGTCACCTTGATTAGAGTGACATATTACTATGTTATGGTCTGTTTCCTCCTTCAGCATGATATATTATTTATGTTATGGAGTCACCTCCTTCGGAATGATCTATTATTATGTTAGGACAATCACCTCCTTCAGAGTGATATATTATTATGTTATGGACCGTCACCTTCTTTAGAATGACATGTTATTATATGGAATATTACCTCCTTCAGTATGACATGTTATCATGTTAGGGAATGCTACCTTTAGATTGACATATTATTAGGTTATAAATTATCACCTCTATCCGAGTGACACGTTATCGCGTTATGCATTGTCACCTCCTTTAGAGTGATATGTTATTATGTTATTTGACTTCTAGTTTCTTTAGAGTGACACATTAATATATGGATTGGCATATCCTTCAACATAATATGTTACTACATTATGAATTTTCACCTCCCTCAGTATGGCAGACTAAAGCAAGATATGCACTATTTCTCTCATATTGTATTTGATACTAATAAGTTTAGTGTAAGTGATTAATAGATAGGTTGGATTGTCACTCCATTCAATGTGTCATGTTACGTTTAAATTGAGATGTCCGCCCTTTAATGAGACACGTTGGATCATCACTCCATTCGAAGTGGCATGTTATATATAAATTGGGTCGTCTTCTCTTCAATGAGACATATTGGACCATCACTCCGTTTAAAGTGGAATATTATATATAAATTGGGTCATCCGCCCTTCAATGAGACACGTTGGACTGTCACTCCATTCAAAGTGGCATGTTGCATTTAAATTAGGTCGTCTGCCTTTCAATGAGACATGTTGCACCGTCACTCTGTTCAAAGTGGCATGTTGCATTTAAATTGGGTCGTCCACCTTTAAATGAGACATGTTGGACCGTCACTCCATTCAAAGTGGCATATTGCATTTAAATTGGGTCGTCCTCTCTTTAATGAGACATGTTGAACTATCACTCCATTCAAAGTGGCATGTCACATTTAAATTGGGTCGTCCTCCCTTCAATGAGACACGTTGGACCATCACTTCATTCAAAGTGGCACGTTACATTTAATTAGGTTGTCCACCCTTCAAATAGACACGTTGGACCATCACTCCGTTCAAAGTGACATGTTACATTTAAATTAGGTCATCGTCCCTTTAATGAGAAATATTGGACCGTCACTCTATTCAAAGTGGCATGTTACACTCAAATTGGGTTGTCCTCCCTTCAATGAGACACGTTGGACCGTCACTCCTTTCAAAGTGGAAAAATATTTTTAGAACAGGTTGTACAACTTGGTTCATCAACTAGCTTAGCATAGCATGCTCAAACAGGTTTGCGTTAATTTATATTTGTGTAATTCTATATGTACAACTAATCATTTACTTGAGTTGTTTTTGAGAGCATCCAAAAGGATGAAATTCTCAAATAAAATCCACAGGTGTGGACGACTCCAAAAAGGACGTAGCACAATGTGGAACTTTTTCTTAGTATCAAAGTGGGACGTAGTCTAGAGAGGGACATCAAACTCTTTGGACACGAGTGTAATACCCCGTACTTTTCTTAGTCCCATTTGCTCCTAGTGTGTCAAGGGTCAACTTTAAAAATGTATAACTCTTGATATGTGTAGAATTTTCTAGCTATATACCCACCAGTGAAGCACCACGATTATGCCGCGTCACAGTGAAGTCCAAAATCCCACTCGTCCCTTTACAGTAGCTCACTGCAATTTGTCAGTATCACGCTAAAATTCTCGATGGAAAAGACATTGCATCGTAGTGGAGTGCAAAATGATACACATCCTTTTCCAGTAATGCAATGTAATTACGACGCATCACGCCAGAGCCAAAAATGACACTCGTCCCTTTTCTAGTAATCCAGCACGATTGCGCCATGTCGTGTCGCGGTGTAGAATTGGAATTTCCAATTCCGAACTAATTTTTCCAAAGGGAAACTTAGTCTTTTCCCAGGCCACCAAATCATGAAAAACACTAGATTAAACCTATTCTAAGACTAATACGCTCATTATTCACAAGATTTCTCTCCAAGAAAAAACTAGAACTTCAATTATAAACCTCAAGAAAGACAAATTCTACCATTTTTTTCCAAAATAACCCAAAATTCAAGATTCCCAATTCAAGATCTTCAAGAAACAATCTTCAAGAGAATAAATAGGAACTCAAAGTTCAAGCTTCTTCACCCATTCATTAATTAAGGTATGTGGGGTTTTCAACTAGGATAATTCTTTCATCCTTGTGTCCAAAATTAGTTTTTGAAGTTAATTTCACATGTATTTACATAAGTTTCAAATTAGGGTTCATACCCAAATATTTTTATTTGAAGATAATGATCTTAAAATTGATTTAGATGTTGAATTGCATGTCTACTTTCGTATTTTTATATGTGTCACATTATTTCCCAGATTTAGAATTTAATTATCAATACTTTCATTATTAAGCATGAACTTTACGATGATTTGACATGAATTTGAGCATGGCTTATTAAGCCCTAGTTGAATATTGATATTTCAAGAATGATAATGTTTTAAGCACAGTATGATTAGCTATTTTCAAACATTGATCAAGATTTGATTTTTTGATCTCAGCTTAGATACGAAATCCCCTTTATAGTTTTAATTATAGTTTACAGTAACAAGATACACAAGTGGTTTTCATTATAAGCCCTTATAATAGTTTTAAAAGTGGATTTCCTATAGAATGAGCATTCAGATTAAAGGGAGTAGTATTTAGCACTGAATTGGGTATGTTTAGATGCCCCAGAACTATGAACCAACATAAGTTTAGATTATCATATTATTTTTATTTTTATATGGATGACAGTTATATATGTGATCACTTAGCTTAGGTTATACTCCTTGGCAAGAGTATGACACCTCTCCCCAATGTGAGCCATTATTACTTAGCATGCATTGTTTATGAGAAAGATATATGTATTCCCTCACTATTTTACTATGCATTTTACCCCCATATGCTCAGTACATTCCAGAAGTATTGATTCACATATATGTCTATGTGCTACATTGTTTAATAATATAGGTTCAGGTGCTCAGTTTCAATAGTGTGAGTGATTTCGAGCATCTCCATCTATATCCCGACAACTAGTGAGTCCTCATAGTTTGGGGACTCAGTTATTCAGATTTTCTAGCTTATTACATTAGTAGATTTAGTGTTTTTAGTCAGTTCGAGTTAGCTGAGGGCTTGTGTCAGTGGATCTCCAGTTATTAGTAGTAGAGACTTGTCAGACTACTAAATATAATTTAGATTTCTAGTATTAATTTTCCAGACTTTTGAGTCTAATATGTTCAGATAATTTTAGCTTTGATCAGACAGACTTTCGCATTGATTTTATGTTTATATTTCTCCATTATGAGTTTTAGATTTAGTAAAAGGCTTACAGGGTTAGCTTGAGGCTACTCATAGTCTTGAGCACTATGTGATATCTCGGGACCCATTTTTGGGGCATTACAAACTCGGTATCAGAGCCTAAGGTTATAAGAGTCCTAAGGAGTTAGACAAACCACGTTACGTAGAGTCTTGATCACGGGTGTGAAGCATGCCACATTTATGACCAAGAGGCTACAGGACATTTTAGGGAATCATCTCTTTATTTAATGATCTATCATGCTTACAGTGTCTTTATATGCTTTTAATTCGTGCTCATATATGATAGTTGAATATGCCTCCTCACCGAGCTAATGCACGCAGAAATAATAACCAACCACCCCAACCTGCTGACCCTCTGAATGAGAATGTATCCCATGCTGAATTTTGAGATACCTTTCAGGCATTATCCCAAGATGTGACTGCTAATGTTTAGGGCAACCATCAGGCGGCAGTCCCACTTCAGCAAAATAGGGATTTAGCAGCAGTCAAAATTCATGACTTCATAATAATGAATCCGCCTGAGTGCTTTGGGTAAGAAGAAAGTGAGGACCCACATCTTTACATAGATGAGATAAGAAAAAACACCCAGATTATGCATGTTACAAAGGAGAAGAGTGTAGAGTTGGCATCCTATAGGCCAAAAGATATGGTGTATGATTGGGTGGTTATGTGGAAGAATGGTAGAGGTGAGAATGTAGCTCATATGAGTTGGCAGATGTTTCAAGATGCGCTTCTAGATAGGTTCTTTCCACGTGAATTGAGAGAAACTACGGTAGAGGATTTTTTGAACCTGAGGCAGGGCTCGATGTCATTGAAAGAGTACCGCCTTAAGTGCAACCAGTTTTCTAAGTATGCCTTTAATATGATGGTTGACCCTAGGTCTAGTCTGAGTAAGCTTGTTACTGGAGTATCTATCTTGGTAGTCAAGGAGTGTAAGAATACCATGATTATTGGGGATATGTATCTTGCTAGGATGATGATTCATGCTAGATAGATAGAGGAAAAAAAATTGAAGAAGAGAGCGAAGGGAAATAAGAAGGTTAGAATCGGGCAGTTTGATTATAGCCAGACTAAGTTTAGAGGGGAAATCGTTCGTAGTTTTAGAGTTGCTCATCTATGCCAGCGCCATCTTCAGCCAGTGCTCTCGCCCTTAGAGCTAGTCAGGAGTAGTGGGGTAAGACTTTTATGTCCAGATCTCAGAATAGTGTGTGTGGAAAACCCAGTTATCCTTCATGTGCTAAGTGTGGTAAGAATCATCTTAGTGAGTATTTGTTGGGTCAGAAAGGTTATTATGGTTATGGTAAGATGGGTCATGGAATCAAAGAGTGTTTGCATTCTAAGCAGGGAAACAGGGATGTTCATCCCCAGACTCAGGCTACTAGCACACCAGTTTCTCTAGGTCACCCAGTCCCTCCTCAGGGTGCATCATCCAGTATCGGTGGCGGTCATCACTAGAATTGGTTTTATGCTTTACCATCCCATCAGGAGTAGGAGAGTTCACCAGATATTATTACTGGTATGCTTCGTGTCTTTTACCTTAATGCTTATGTGTTGTTAGATCCAGGGTCAAATCTTTCTTATCTGACCCCACTATTTATAGTAAAATTTGAAATATGTCCTGAAAAGCTCCCTAAGCCCTTCTTAGTTTCTACCCCAGTGGGTGATTCAGTTATTGCCAAACAGATCTATAGAAAATATCCTATTACTGTCCCTCATAATATCATGTTAGCAGACTTAATAGAGTTAGATATGGTTGACTTTGACCTTATTCTAGGCATAGAATGGTTCTATTCGTGTTATGCATTTATAGATTGTCGCACACGAGTGGTGAAGTATCAGTTTCCAGATGATCCAGTCTTTGAGTGGAAAGGTAATTCAGTATCTCCCAAGAGTCATTTTATATCCTATATTAAGGCCAAAAATTTAATCTCAAAAGGGTGCATCTATCATCTAGTTCAAGTCAAAGACACTAAGTATAAGGCTCCAACAGTTCAGTCATTCCGTAAAGTCAATGAGTTTCCTAAAGTTTTTCTCGAAGATTTTTCAGGGGTACCTCCTGATAGGGAAATAGAATTTGGAATTGACCTTCTTCTAAATACGCAGCCCATCTTCATTCCTCCATATCGTATGGTTCCATCCCATCTTAAAGATTTAAAAGAGCAACTTAAAGATCTCTTAGATAAAGGTTTCATAAGGCCCAATGTCTCTTCATGAGGCCCTTCCGTCCTATTTATGCAAAATAAAGATGGTTCTTTGCGAATGTGCATTTACTATCGTCAGTTGAATAAGGTCACAATCAAAGCCAAATATCCTCTTCCTAGGATTGATGACTTATTCGACCAACTCCAGGGTACAAGTTATTTCTCCAAGATAGACCTTAGGTCCGGCAATTATCAACTTAGAGTAAGGGAATATGATATTCCAAAAATAGCTTTCAGAACCTGTTATGGTCATTTCGAGTTTCAGGTCATGTCCTTCGGGCTGAAAAATGCCCCAGAAGCCTTCATGGACTTGATGAATAAAGTGTTCAAATAGTATTTGTACATGTTTGTCATAGTCTTTATAGATGATATTCTTGTCTATTCTTGTAGTGAGGATGATCATACAGACCATCTTAGAATTGTGTTGCAAACTCTTAGAGATCACCAGTTGTTCGCCAAATTCAGAAAATATAAATTTTGGCTAAGATCAGTAGCTTTCCTCGGTCATATTGTTTCCAGTGATGGCATTAGATTTGATCCCCAAAAGATAGAAGTAGTAAGAAACTGGCCTAGACCTATCTCTCCGTCAGACATCCAAAGTTTCTTGAATTTAGCTGGATATTATAGAAATTTTGTTGAGGGTTTTCATCTATTATGTCCTATATGTCTAGATTAACTCAGAATAAAGTTAAGTTTCAATGGTCAGATTCCTGTGAGAAGAGTTTTTAGGAGTTAAAGACTCGACTTACTTCAGCCCCAGTTTTAGCGCTACCTGATGGTGCAGCTAGATTCGTTGTCTATTGTGATGTTTTTAGAATTGGACTGGGTTTTTTTTTGATGTAGAGAGGTAAGGTTATAGCCTATGCCTCTAGACAACTTAAGCCTCATGAAAAGAACTACCCTACCCATGATCTTAAGTTAGATGTTGTTGTATTTGCATTGAAACTTTGGAGGCACTATATCTATGCGGTGCATGTTGATGTATTCACGGATCACAAAATCTTGCAATATGTGTTCACTCAGAGGGAGTTAAATCTTTGTCAAAAAAGGTGGTTAGAATTGCTGAAGGATTATGATATGAGTGTGTTGTATCATGGAATTAGTTTGGGAAGTTCACCAGTTAGCTAGATTGGGTGTGAGGTTGGTTGACTCAGCTGAGGAGAACATTTGGGTTCAGATTAGTTCAGAATCTTATCTAGTTTTTGAAGTGAAAGAGAAGCAGGATAAGGACTCTAGATTGGTCAAATTGAAGGGTTTAGTTAAAGACCAAAAGGTAGGGGTTTTCTCTCAAGGAGGAGATGGTGTGTTGAGATACCAGAGTAGATTGTGTGTGCCGTGTGTTGATGATTTAAGGTAGTGGATATGACAGAAGCGCATGGTGCGCGTTACTCCATTCATCCAAGAGCCACCAAGATGTACCGCAAATCATGGGAATTCTATTGGTGGAGTGGTATGAAGAAAGATATCGTAGAATTTGTAGCCAAGAATGCAACTTATCAACAAGTTAAGGTATAGCACCAAAGACCTAGTGGCACATTGCAAGAGTTTGGTATTCCCACTTAGAAGTGGGAAGAGGTGAACATGGACTTTGTGACAGGGTTACCCCATTCGCGTCGGCAACATGATTTGATTTGGGTTGTTGTAGACAGATTGACTAAATCAGCCCACTTCTTGCCAGTTCACATATCCTACATAGCTGAAGATTATGCTAAGTTATATATCAGAGAGTTGGTTAGATTGCATGGAGTTCCCTCATCTATCTTCTCAAACAGGGGTACTTAGTTTACCTCTCGGTTTTGGAAAGCCTTTCAGAAGAGTCTTGATACCTAAGTTCATCTCAGTTTAGCTTTTCACCCACAGACAGATGGTTAGGCAGAGATGACCATTCAGACTTTAGAGGATATGTTGAGGGCGTGTGTTCTTGGTTTCAAAGGAAGTTGGGATGACCACTTGTCATTGATCGAGTTCACCTACAATAACAGTTACCATTGTAGTATTCAGATGGCCCCATTGAGGCTCTTTATGGGCGGAGATGTATATCACCAGTCGGTTAGTTCAAAGTGGGTGAGGCAACTTTGATTGGGACAAATATGGTGTTTTAATATATGGATAAAGTTCAGTTGATTTGAGAGAGATTAAAAGTATTTCAGAGTCATCAGAAATCTTATGCAGACGTAATAAAGAGAGATCTTGAGTTTGAAGTAGATGATTTTGTGTATTTGAAGGTTTCACCCATAAGGGGGTGAAGAGATTTGGAAAAAAAAAGAATCTTAGTCGCTGAAATGTGGGTCCCTACAGGATTTTAAGTCGTGTGGGGAAGGTAGCGTATGAGTTTGAGCTACCTGCAAACTTGTTATTATTTCACCTAGTGTTCTATATGTCCTTATTGAATACGTGTATGGATGATTCAGCTGTTGTAGTCCCTCTAAAAAGCATAGATATTTAGAATAGCCTTTCATATGCAGAACTTCCAGTACAGATTCTTGATCATCAGATCCGTAGACTAAGGAAAAAAAAAGTTCCCTTGGTCAAAGTTCTACGGAGAAATTAGTCGGTTAAGGGTGCTACTTGGGAAGCAGAAGCAGACATGCGTACCAAGTATCCTCACCTATTCAGCCTAAGGTAACAGTCTTCCTTAATTCAGTTCTTTTCCAATCTCAGTTTCAGCCATGTGATTATCTTCATCTCAAGTAATGCATTCGCAGATTAGTTCAGTCACTCAGTATGATTTAGATTCAGTCATGCATTTTTGTTTCAGTTGGTCATTCCAACATATAGCCTCAGTTACTTAGTATCCTTAGTTTAGCTAGTCTCATTTGAGGATGAATGTTCCCAAGGGGGAGCTATTGTAATACCCATACTTTTCTTAGTCCCCATTTAGCTCCTAGTGTGTTAAGGGTCAACTTTAAAAATGTATAAATCTTGATACCTGTAGAATTTTCCATCTACAGACCCACCAAATTGTAGATAATTCAACTAGCTTTCCAACGATACCAATTTCGCCTAAATCCAATACTAGGTTGAGATGTTTTGGCACTTTTAGTGAGAAACAATAGGCCAACGCGATAGCACCATATCACGGTGGAGGGAAGATTCACAATAGTCCATTTTTCAGTGAAGCACCATGATTACGCCATATCACGGTGAAGTCCAAACTCCCACTTTTCCCTTTCCAATAGCTCACCGTAATTTGTCAGTATCGCACCTAAATTCTCGATGGAACAGACACCGCATCACGGTGGAGTGCAAAATATCACTAATCCTTTTCCAGTGATGCAACGCAATTACTCAACATCGCTCCAGAGCCTAAAATGGCACTCGTCCCTTTTCCAGTAAGCTGCCACGATTGCACCACGTTGTACCGCGGTGCAAAATTGGGATTTCCAATTCTGAACTAATTTTTCCAAAGGGCAACTTAGTATTTTCCCAAGCCCCCAAATCGTGAAAAACCCTGGATTAAACCTATTCTAAACCTAATACGCTCATTATTCACAAGATTTCTCACCAATAAAACCCTAGAACTTCAATTTTAAACCTCAAGAAATATAAGTTCCACCATTCTTTTTACAAGATAACCTAAAATTCAAGATTCCCAATTCAAGATCTTTAAGAAACACTCTTCAAGAGAACAAATAAGAACTCAAAGTTCAAGCTTCTTCATTCGTTCATTAATTAAGGATGTGGGGTTTTCAACGAGGATAATTCTATCATCCTTGTGTCCAAAATTAGTTTTTGAAGTTAAGTTCACATGTATTTACATGAGTTTTAAATTGGGGTTCATACCCAAATATTGTTATTTGAAGATTATGATCTTACAGTTGATTTAGATATTGAATTGCATGTCTACTTTCGTATTTTGTGCGTGTGACATTATTTTTTTGATTTAGAATGTAATTATCAATACTTTTATCATTAAGCATGAACTTTATGATGATTTGACTTGAATTTGATGCATGGGTTATTAAGCCCTAGTTGAATATTGATATTTCAAGAATGACAATGCTTTATATGATTAGTTATTTTCAGATTTTGATCAAGATTTGATCTTTTGATCTCAACTTAGATATGGAATCCACTTTACAATTTTAATTATAGTTTACAATAAGCAAATACACAAGTGTTTTTCATTATAAGACCTTATAATAATTTTTAAAAGTAAATTTCCTACAGAATGAGCATACAGATTAAAGAGAGTAGTAATTAGCACCGAGTTGGGTATGTTTACATGCCCCAGAACTACGAGCCAAGATAGGTTCAGATTATCAGATTATTCCTATTTCTATATGGATGACAGTTACAGATATGATCACTTAGCTTAGGATATACTCCTTGGAAAAAGTATGTCTCCTCTCCCGAACGTGAGGTTTTCCTATAAGGGAACTAGACGTTGGACACTATGATAGCTCACATAGTGTATGTTGGTTAGAATAACCTCCCTACAGAAAAGAGTAATCCTAACAGAAAAGAATAATAGAGAAACTTTTAGAAACTAAGTGTAAAGACTCATAATTTTATTCAAACACTGTTTAACATAAGACATTAGCTACTAATTTCAGGTTTCAGTATACAGATTCAAAGGTGAGTCCTTTTACACTTAGCATGTATGCTTTGAAAATAGATTTCAAGTAAAGATTTAGAACTAAGTATGGTGGTTTACAACATTCATGTAGTATGTTTAATCATTCATGATTTATGGTTACAGTTTTCAATTACTCAAGCCAAAGTGAGCTACTATTACTTAGCATGCATTGTTTATGAGAAAGATATACGTATTCCCTCACTGATTTACAATGTATTTCACCCCTATATGCTTAGTACATTCCAGAAGTACTGATCCACATAAATGTATATGTGCTATATTATTTAATAATGTAGGTTCAGGTGCTCAGTTTCAGCAGCGTGAGTGATTTCGAGCATCTCCATCTATATCTTGACAGTTGGTGAGTCCTCATAGTTCGAGGACCCAGTTATTCAGATTTTCTAGCTTATTACAGTAGTGGATTCAGTGTTTTCATTCAGTTCAAGTTAGCTGGGGGCTTGTCCCAGTGGCTCTCTAGTTATTAGTAGTAAAGGCTTTTCAGACTGCCAGATATAATTTAGATTTCTAGTATTGATTCTCCAGACTTTTGAGTCTAATATGTTCCGATGATTTTAGCTTTAGATCAGACAAACTTTCACATTGATTTTATGTTTATATTTCTCCATTATGAGTTTTAGATTTAGTAGAAGGCTTACAGGGTTAGCTTGAGGCTACTCATAGTCTTGAGCACCGTGTGACGTCTCGGGACCCATTTTTGGGGTGTTACAGTGAGCTAAAGGGTGATTGTCACCACCCTCAACCACACCCCTATTAGAAGGCATGTGGGTAACTTGGGATGTTCTGGTTTCAGCTTCACCTTTGGGGTATTTCTACACTCATACAGAGAGTAACCTTCTCTTTCTGTAAATCAAGTGATAGGACACCTAGAGTTGTGGAAATTATGTTCGGGTAAATTCTTGTCGATGGATATGAAGGATCCTACATTCATGGTTAAGAGGTTACAAGCCTCTTTTCATAAATCGAATGACTTGTCACTCATTCTGAGCCAAAGATTGTCTAAAATAAAAGACTATCTTTTATACCAATCAAGTCGAACTACAAATAGTCTAATTCCCTGAGTTTTGAGGATATGTAGGCTGGGCTCTTTGTTGAAAACTCGACTGCATTCCAACTTCCCCCAATTCGCTTATTCTCTGACTTTTTAATTTCACTAAAATTCAAAATCGGAATAGCTAATGAATTTTTTAAAAGTCGTGGTCAAAATAAAGCTTTATGAACTACAAGTGGCATGAATTCTCTTGTAACCCGAAATATGTAGGAATCCCGACATCGGGGTTTGGCCATAACTACTTGTAACTCGTGTGAATACCAATCTCTTTCAGAAATAAAATTTGTGGTCAGACAAAAATTAGGAATGTCAAAATCCCTTTTGCTCAGGGTTACTTGCATCCACCCCACCCAAAGGGAGGGGCCAGTTGCTGACACCTAATTTTTGCCCTCCACGATTAAATTTAACCCTGAGTTACTTCAATTTTTAATAAAATCAAAATATTTATTTCATTCAGATAAATGTGTTCTAAAATATTTATGGGGGTTATTTGTGTCATTTAATTGACAATTATACGTTTTCGTATTTACATATGCGAAACTGTATAAAAAAAATTTACTTAAATGAACTTTTTTTAATCAGAGTTGGACTTTTACTAATTAAGCTTGAAAATTAATCTAAATGGATAAATTCTTGATTTAAATAAAATATATTCTCAAAATTAATTTATTTGGTGAAATATTTATTTGATTTTGTTAAATCAAGAAGTTCAAGATTAAAAGAAGTATTAATTCGTATTGAGTTTTTAATTTAATTTAGTCAATCTATTATATTTGGCCATAATTGAAATTAAGTTGGTCATAATTGCAATGCAATCGGCCAATTGATTTTCAATTTGGTCAAAATTAAATAAATTTGGCTAAATTTTAAATCCCAATTGGGGTTATATTTTAAATAATCCAAAATTGCCAAAATTCTCATAATTTCTACCCAATTTCCACCAAAATCAAATTCAAATTATGAAATTCAAAAATTGTACTACATCCCCCTCAACCTTTTCCTCTTTTCAAATTTGAAATTCAAAAATAGTACTACATTGTACAATTCCCTCTCAACCTTGTCCTTTTTCCGATTTTGAAATTCAAAAATAGTACTACATTGTACAATTCCCCCTCAACCTTGTCCTTTTTTTAATTTTGAAATTCAAAAACTATGCTACATTGTACAATTTCCCCCCACCTTATCTTCCACCTCACCTTATCTTTAATTTTAAAATTTCCAAATACACCCCCAAATTCTTTCTCCCACGTTGGTGGATTAATAAAATTGGATCTTCATCCTTTTCTATAAATACTATCATTTTTTTGGTAGAAAGCAAGTCTCAAAGTCAAAAAAGTCTCAAGGTTGATAAAAAAAAAAAAAAACTTTGAGCAAAGAAGAGTTTTTTTTTTTTAGTAAAAAAAATTTTTTTTCATGAAATTCTTGGGCTAATCGAAGTTCTTGAGTTGAACGCTTTCTGGTGGTGATCAAGACTCCGAAGAAAGTTTGTAGTTCTGTTTTACTGCCATAATAAAGGTAAACACACCTTTTTCCTTTTTTAGTTTTATTATCATTTTCTTCTTCATCCTTTTTTTGTAGTTCGTAGTTGTAATTTGTTTTGCTGGGATTGTTAATTGTAGACAGTCTTGAAGGCCATATGACATTATCGTATCGATATTATGGTTATTTTCATATTCATGGTATAAAAAATGAGCTAGCAATAGTTGAACGCTTTTTTTAACTTTATTCTTTGATTATTATGAATAAAATTTCGATCTTTGCTTAAAATAAATACTCATGTTTTGTTTAAATTTATTGTTGGCGTATATATTTGTTTTTAGCATGTAAAGTTGTTTCCTTTATGTTTGAAAAAAATAGTTAATATTGATTTTTTTGCCTTTTGGCTTTATTCTTTGATTATTATGGATAAAGTTTTAATCTTAGCTTAAAATATGTACTCATCCTTTGTTTAAATTCATTGTTGGCGGATATGTTTGTTTGTAGCATGTAAAGTAGTTTCTTTTACGTTGAAAAGAATAGTTAATATTGATTGTTTTGCCTTTTGGCTTTTTTATTTGATTATTATGGATAAAGTTTTGATATTTTCTTAAAATATGTACTCATGCTTTGTTTAAATTCATTGTTGGCGGATATGTTTGTTTTTAGCATGAACAGTTTTTTTCTTTACGTTGAAAAGAATAGTTAATATTGATTGTTTCGCCTTTTAGATTTTTTATTTGATTATTATGGATAAATTTTTTATCTTTGCTTAAAATACGTACTCATGCTTTGTTTAAATTCATTGTTGGCGGATATGTTTGTTTTTAGCATGAACAGGTTTTCCTTTACGTTGAAAAGAATAGTTAATATTGATTGTTTTGCCTTTTGGATTTATTCTTTGATTAGTATGGATAAAGTTTTGATCTTTGCAAATGTGTACTCATGCTTTGTTTAAATTCATTGTTGGCGGATATGTTTATTTTTAGCATGTAAAGTTGTTTCCTTTACGTTGAAAAGAATAGTTAATATTAAATTTTTTGCCTTTTGGCTTTATTCTTTGATTATTATGGGTAATGTTTTGATATTTTCTTCAAACACATGCTCATGCTTTGTTTAAATTTGTTATTGGTGGATGTGCCTACTTTTAGTATTTTAAGCCGTTTTCTTTATGTTGAAAAGGAATGGTTACTATTGTTAAGGGTCAGTGAAATTGTTTCTCAATTTGAAGTAGTGAGTTACTCATTTTCATGGTCAAAATTGTCTTTGATATTCTCTTATTTAGATTAAAAAGTTATTAGGGTTATAGGTTTTGTTGAAATGGTGTAGAACTAAAATAGGAGTTGGCATAATTGGATGCTTTTTCTTAGAATTAATATTTTACTATTTCTCCTATCTTGTCTTCGAATATCATTTCTCAAGTATGCTTAATATATGTTATTTGCTTCACTTCGCTTATTGATTTACTTCTTAAAGTGGTTTTATTCATTTAGACGTCCCATTTTTATTCATATGCTATAGTAAATTTTTTCTTCTAAGTTATAGATTGTTGATTGATATACTTTGTATTAAAAAATATTGTTGCATTAGTATGTCTTGTATTTCATAATTGAGGTGCTATGAAAGATTTCCTCATTGCTTGCTCATTCTCCTTTTCTTTGCTTAATGAAAACATGTCTTAGACTTTATCATATCATAATATTTGGAGCAAATATGTGTTAATCTATTTGTCCAAATTTTAAGCAACTATGCTTGTGGATTCATGTCTTTTTTTCCAAGGCTAGTTAATTATATTATGCTAGATTCAATTTGTTTAAGATGGTTTAGGAGATGGGTTAATTTTCTTTTCGTTGGATAATTTTGCTTTACTAGATATCATAGCTTACTATTTATTTAAGCTTGAAAATGCTATTTTTTCCATCTCATCATTTATCTATTAAGTGTAGAATTCTCGAACACATATTAATTCTTTTTCTTTTATCTTTTTCTTTGCATGAATCTGTTTTGGAGTTCAAATGGACTCCTTTCCTCTTGCATTTCATAATGGGCCCATGAGGCCAATCTCTCTGAGTCAAGTCCGAAGTTTTAAACCCAAAATCAATTATATGGCGTGCGGGTGCAAGAAGATGATAGTAAAAAGGAAAAATGGGTCAAAACTCATTGATGGGGTCGCTAAGAGACTTGAAAAGTCTCAATTTTTATTATTGTCTTATTCTTTCTTTATTTATTTATTTATTTGTTCATTCATTTGGGCCTCAAAGCCAAAGTTGTAATTTTAATACAGGTGAAGCGAATTTTTGGGCCTTCAAGGTCCGAAAACTAGCTTAGGATGGGTTATGGGCCAAAAGCTCAAGGTTTAAATTAGGACAGGTGAAGATGGGCCAAAATTCCAAATTAGCTTAGGACAGGATTTATGGATTTGGGCCTAATGACTTAAGTCATTTAGTCTCCCCATTTCCCCTTTATATGCTAATTGTTCTTAGATTTCTTAGACTTAGTTAAAAATTCCCGCTAAGTCGTTAATTTGTTTTGCACAAATCTTGAAGACAATTTTTTCCTTAATCATTTTCTTTTCAAAAACCAATTTTTCTTTTTAAAGTCAATCAAAAGAAGTTATTTTTAAATAGTTCGGATAACCGCAACTTAGCGGATACTCTTGGTGCCTTAACAACCTTCCAAGAGTATTAATAGGAACCACTTACTCAGAATTTCTAAACTTAAAAGATTTTTTCTATTTTGAATCTTTTAAGTAATATTTTTAGTTTTTCTTCATATTTTCTCAAAAAACAAGTGGCGACTCCATAATTTCTTAAATTATTTCAAAAAAAAATTTAAAGTTTTGAAATAGTCTAAAAAGTTGAAACTAAATGTTTTCCAACCCGTCGATGTCAAAAAAGGCCAAAACACATACCATTGATTCCATTTAAACCATCCAAATCCATTTATAGTTCCATTACCAAACTATACCATGCAATAGTTCCGGTGAAAGTTCAACAATAAAGTAAAAACATTCTCTTAGGCATTTTATCAAACATGTTGAGGGAACCGCAGGTTAGCGGATACTCTTGGTGCCTTAACAACCTTTCAAGAGTATTAATAGGAACTTACTCAAAATTTCTAAACTTGAAAGATTTTTTCTATTTTGAATCTTTTAAGTAATATTTTTAGTTTTTCTTCATATTTTCTTAAAAATCAATTGGCGACTCTATTATTTCTTAAATTATTTCAAAATTTTCTTTCAAGTTTTGAAATAGCTTAAAAAGTCAAAACCAAATGTTTTCCATTCCTTCGATGTCAAAAAAGGCCAAAACATATACCATTCATACCATTTAAACCATGTAAAACCATCCAAATCCATTTAGGGTTCCATTACCAAACCATACCATGCAATAGTTCCCATGAAAGTTCAACAATAAAGTAAAAATATTCTCTTAGACATTTTATCAAACATGTTGAGGGAATACCTTTACCAAGACCAAAACCCAAGCATAAACCATCAAAATAAGGGTTACCTATTACCCATTTGTTAAACCACAACCAACAAGCACCCACATGGGCAAATCATCACCAAAAATATGTGAAAACACAATTTAAACCAACATTCAACAATATGCATCAAAACCCTCAACATATGTTTTCGAAACCACCATTTATAATTCATAAGTCAACGATAAAAACACATTAAATCATACCATTAGTTGGAAATAAAAATGAGGGAAGGAGTAAATGCCTTATACTAGAATATTCTAGAAAAGAACTTCACTCTTGAGCCCTTTGAAGAACACTTGTAGAAACCCTAGCCTCCAATCTTCAAGATTAAGTTTGAGAGAGAATTTTGAAGTGTTTCTATTCTTCAAAGTGTGTTATAAGAGGCCTCCAAGGGTTATATAATATGGGGACATAATGGTTTGATGTGGGAAATGTCCGGACTACCCTCAACTTAAAAGCTGAAAACCAAGTTCCAAGAGAGTACGACCCAACCCTCTTAACCGTACCCTAGGGTACGAGTGGTACCCTAACTCATACCCTAGACCCCACTATGGTCCCCTATACTGACCATTATATGACCACTTAGGTCTAAGTCATATCTTACAGTACAAAAGGTACCCAATCGTATCTTGGATAGATTCAACTAGACTAGTACATAAGCTTCATACGACTTTGAATCGTATACCTTGTATCCTTCCATATGACTAGTATGATGTTGAGTCATACCTTGGACAAGATCTAAACCAAAATCCACTGACCAACATATGAGAAAGGCACCCCAAATCGTATCCTAGGGTATGATTGGTACCCTTAAGTTGTAGCATAGATAGAATGTCCAAAACCCATAAATTTTTGCAAGGGTCAAGGTTTAGGGTGTTTCACAAGCCCAAGAAGATCATAATGTCGGTTGAAGTCATGGGTCTAGGCCTTATTTTAACTACCTCAACTTTTTGTGGATCCATCTTGACCCTTTCATAGAAATAATATGCCCAAGAAAAAACACAGCACTTAGCCAAAATTCTTACTTTGAAAATTTCTCATACAATTTTTATCCTTAAGAGTCTGTTATACAACTCGAAGGTGATTGGATTGATCCTCCCCACCAAGATGTCATCACTGAGGACTATAAAGAACAAGTCTAAAAACTGCCAAAAAACTCAATTCATAAAATCCATGAAAGTAGCTAGAGAATTAGTTCAACCCAAATGACATAACCAAAAACTCATAATGGCCATACCGGGTCCGAATAGCAATCTTGGGAATATTAACCTCCCTAATCTTCAACTGATGATAGCTCAAATAGAGATTAATATTAGAGAAATATCTAGCACCCTGAAGCTGATCGAAAAGGACATCAACCCTAGAAAGAGGATTCTTATTTTTCACTGTGACCTTATTCAACTGAAGATAATCTATACACACCCAAAGATACACATCTTTCTTTCGCCCAAAAGCATGAGAGCACTCTACGGGGAAACATTGGGATGAATAAAGCCTTTATTAATAAGATTCTTTAATTGCTCTTTATGTTTTTTAGTTTAACAGGAGTCATTCTATAAGGAGGATTGGAAATAGGAAAGGTATCCAGTAGAAGGTTAAACCCAAAATCTATTTCCCTATTGGAAGGAATTTTGGGAAGATCATTGAGAAAAATTTTAGGAAACTCATTGACGACAGGGATAAATTGCAAAGATAGACCCTCAGAGTTAGAATCCTTAACCCAAACTAAATGGTACAGATACTCTTTAGAAATTAATTTCTGGGCTCTAAGATATGAGATAAACCTTCCTTTGGGTAGTAAGGAACTCCCCTCCCATTTTAATACTAGCTTATTAGGAAAGTGAAAACTGACCTTTCAGGTCCTACAGTCCAAAGAAGCATAGAACGATGAAGCTAATCTATCCCCAAGATAACATCAAAGTCTACTATATCAAGTTTTATCAAATCAACCAATGTCTACCTATGAAAGATGGACACCACACAACCCCTATAGATTTTTCAAGCCACTACAGAATTATCCACGTGAGTAGACACAGAAAGGGGTTAAATTTTTTTTAGTACCAAAACCAAAGTGCATAGCACATAAGAGGTCACATAAGATAGGGTAGAAACCTAATCAAGAAAACAATAGACATCACGAGAGAAGAGATATGATATACCAGTAACAACATTTAGGATACTTCAGACTTCTGACAAGTAGCAAGTGCATAGAGGAAATTTTGGCCATTGCCTGTAATACCCCATACCTTTTCCTGGCTAATTTCATCTCAAGAATGTCTAAAATTAGCTTCTAAATTAAATGATGGTTATTCCATGAGGAATTTTCAAGATTTTCACTTTTTGTCATGTGGAAAATTCAATAAGCTTTCCATCGATATAAGATTCGTCCAAATCCGATAATCGGTCAAAAGTTACGACTATTTCAAGTTCCCGTCGTAAAATAGCGCCATATTAGTCAGTAGCGCGCCGCGCCACAAGAGGAAGTAGAATTTGGCAAATTGCAGTAGGGGTCTGCGATTATGGAGCATCACGCTAGGGGCCAAATTTAGAATTGTCCTTTTTCCAGTGTCTCAGCGTGATTTTCCCCGTATTGCACCAAAATTCCAAGTCGCAAAAGAAGGGGCAACATGATGGCTCTGCATCGCGCCATCCCTCAGTTTCCCAATTGTCAAATTTCAGTGACACGGTGCGATAGCATCGCGTCGCGCCAGGGGTTTAGTTCAGGAAAATTTCACTGAAATTAAATGACGCATCCAGGGTTAAAAGGGTCAACTTCCCACCCCTACTTAAGCCCTTTAACACGTGATTCAACCACTTTTCACCTAAAATACGCTCTCTTCTCTCAAAAACCTCTCAAGAACAAGCTAGGATTTTCATAGAAGATCAGATTCCAAGAAATTTTCACCGTCAATCTTCACGAAATCACGAACTAAGGTATGCATAGTGTTCATTCATGAACTCCTTTCGTCCATGAAGTCCAAGAATCCCTTTTCCAACTTCAAGTTATGGATTTTCTTTATGATTTCATGATTGGGTTGTTCTTGTTTATGTTGATAAATGAGAAATTGAATTCTACTCCATGTTGGGTGATAATTTCTATGTGGGTTTAATTATTATAGATATAGATTCATGCAAGCCTATGACTAAACCCTTGAATGATGAAATTAGAATGTGACCATGAAGTTTAATTATTGTACAATGATGTTTACATACACCATGCCTACAATATGTTTGATATAATGCCTAAATGAAGGAAAAGTGCCTAACTAGCATGTTTTCATGAAATCCCCATGTATGTACAAGCTTATGCCTATCACATGTTTGATAAAATGCTTCAGTAAATGCATTATGGTGATTATTATGTATTCAAGCAAGTCATGCTTTGTCAGTTTCCTTCTATTGAGTCCTGGGGGTACTTGTACCGAAAATATTAGTTGTGTGCCTAGAGTCATGTCATATTTTCACTATACTCTCAGTCAAGCTATGATCCTTAGACTTCAGACAGTCTTATGACTCAGGAAATCTCTATGATCTCATGAACCCAGTCAGTTGTTAGATATCAGTAGTATTCCATCAGTCAACGAAATTTAGTAACTCAGTCCATGTTCAGTTTAGTAAATCATGTTCAGTGTCTATTCAGATGGGAGTAGAAATTAGCATCGAGCGAACCCAAGGATGGGAACTCACCTGTTATATGAGGGTGTGATTCTTAGAAGCAATTCTTGCGTTTCAAAACTATGTATCCAGCATAGGTTGATACATCATAGCCTACTATATGAGGGTAGATGAGGTGGATTAGCCTGCTATATGAGGGTTCCCACCATTCTTACTAGAGTTACCTGTTATATTAGGGTCACTCACATGTTATCCTTACTAAGGGCGCGGTATTGACACCTTTCCAATCAGGGCATAGATTAGATCCCAAATTAGCTATAATGCATTATTTAGGGCATGTCAGTTAGATGACTACCTCCCACAGTCTCAGTATCAGTATCAGTAAAAGAACTCAGATAATTCTTCAGAATTTAGGACTTTCAGATACAGTCATGCATTATTTGGAGGAATGCATTATTTGGGGTATGTTGGTTAGATGACTACCTCCCACAGTCTCAGTATCATTCTCAGTAAAAGAACTCAGATAGTTCTTCAAAATTTAGGACTGTCAGATACAGTCAACTTAGATACAAAACGGAACTCAGATAGTTCCAACAGATTCAGTACTATCACATACAGTCACTCATGTTATCAGTTATATCAGTTATCAGTATTTTATGTTATCAGTAGTCAGATTCAGTAATTATGTTATCACGGTATCAGTTACAGTTATGTATTCATGCATGTACTCTCACATTTATGTTAGACCATCAGTTAGCATTGATTATGCATGTAAACCCTTGAATATAGCCTACCTCACATGCATACTCAGTATATTTCATTGTACTGACACATTTATGCTATGGTGCTTTCTTTTTATGTTACACTATAGGTTCAGAGACACGAACTCCAGATCAGCAGTAGATTCTAGTTTCAGCAGTTAGAGTTAGCAGTGAGTCCTCATCTTTCGAGGACATGATCATCATTTTATTATCTCAGTAATTATTTTATTAGTTGGAGTTAGTTGGGGACATGTCCCATCAACTCCTTACTCAGATAGTTCAGTCAGTTAGGGGCTTTCTACACTATCATGTATGTTCAATTTTGTTTTGGGTATTATATTACCCCACACAGATGTTATATCATTCAGAGCATGTTCAGTAATGAACCTTATGGCCTTATAGTTCATGTTTCCGCATTATAAAGTATTTTATGCAGTATACAGGTACAGATATTAGTCGTGGGTTAGCTTGTGTTCCTTCAAAGTCATGATCACCGTGTAGCATTCCGGGTACCAGATTCAGGATGTTACATTGCCGGTACTTAAAATGGTGCCCTTAGGTGCCAGAGCTGAAGAAGTGGAAACTAGGACCTTATTAGCTTCAATTGAAACCCTAGACGAAGGATAATCCCGTTGCATACAACCAAGATGACCGCAATTAAAGTACTAATTTCTCCCCTCCTCATAATATCCCTGGTGAAGCTATCCACAAAATTGACAAGGAGGATAGGGTGAGGCTGACTGACCTCCACTTTTCTGAAACTGGGCACCCTATGACTTAGACCCATTATTAGCCTGGAAACAATGTTCACCGAAAGTCTTAGGATAGGGAGCACTAGTTGTCAAATAAGAACTTTCCCAATTATTCTTCTTAGTCCTGTTCACGCCATCTATTTCATTATTCTACTGATTAGCACCCTGCGCTGCATATATAAACTTATTGTTCTACCTTTCCCCAATCTCAGTTTGTTTCTTTATCTCATCCTCCACCTATACATATAAACCACCAGCCTAGATATATCCATATTGTTATTTAACATAGTATCCTTACATTCTAACACTAAGTTACAGGATAACCTAAAAGCAATCTTTCTCATTTGGGACCTCATATTAGAAACCAACTCTAAACCACAATAGGACAAATGATGGAGTTTCAAAGTATACTCCTTAATGCTCATCTTACCCTGCTTTAAGTTCACACACTCTTCAGTCTTATCTTTCTTAAACTCTTGAGGAAAGAGTGATAAGGAAAGGCACGTAAAAACTCATCCCATACCTTCGGCTCAACATTATCACCTTTTAACTGATCCCACTCCTCATACCATTGCTAAGATACTTCTTTCAACTGATACACAACAAAGTACACACCCTCAAAATTAGTAGCATGCATCACTCGAAAAATCTTATCTATCTCATTAATAAACTCCTGAGGATCCTCATCAACCTTAGAGACTGTAAATATTGGGGGATTATATCTCATAAACTAACCAAGTCGGGTGACCTCAGATAAACTGGCAATAGGACCTACTAGTAGGGATCGGTGGAACCCCATGTGGAGCGGTACAGCAGGGACCCTAGAGCAGGTCTACACTCTATAAATACGGTGAGTCCTCTCTATATTTTTCTCAGGTGGGATAGAGGTTCTAGTAGAATTTCTACAATAGTCAGATCTTTAGGGAGGCATAATTTGAAATTCAAGTAAACCAGGAGTTAGAGAAGTTTCATAATGCTAGACTCTATATCCTAAAATAAAACACAAGAAATGGAAACATTCCTAAATGCCTTGTAGCCTCCCCGTTATGTGCAGAGCGTTACATACTTATAACAGAGATTCAACTCGATATGACTTTGTTGATACCCAATGACCCTGAACCATTCTCTAATATAAAGCTTGTCAATACAAAAATTATGGCCTGGACATGATGGGTAATCTCAGGCCCACCGTAGATCGGAGACCACCCCCTTTGCCTTACCTCGAGAGCACGTAATAATAGTAAAGTAGAAGCCAACCAAGATAGTAACAAAATAGATAAGTTAAAAGAAAATGCTAAGAGTCAAAGCCAACAATCCAACCCACACTTTTCCACAAAGTCTCTAAATCAAGAATATCAAACTAAAATGGTACATGCCCCCGACTATGACAATCATAATTCCCAAAATATGTAAAGAAACCTAATGAAATGACAAGTCCTTTCGAGGTATGGAGGATCACCACTTCACAACAACTCAATAGATATACCACACCACCTACCGCTGTACAGGAATAACAAAAAGCCCTCAAAACCTACATCATAAAATGATTCAACATCTCAAGATGGTCAGTGGGGCAAGCACTGGTATGTAACTCAACAAAAGTGATAAAATAATTCCAATGCCAAAAACTGGTCAAAACCATATAAATAACAATCATATATACATATATAGGATGTTGAGATAGGGACAAGGGTTAATTAACCTGATAGATTTAAACTATTAACCTAAATTGTATCGCTCGCTCCATCTTAAAGACACCGATAGGCTATATAAGTCTAGTTACCCCTGCTGGAGGAACCCCAGTGCATGTTACCTGAACAAACTAAGGAAAAATAAGAGAAGGCTAAAAATACAAAGGCGATATCTATACA
Source organism: Capsicum pubescens (assembly GCA_030864215.1). Classification (NCBI taxonomy): domain Eukaryota; kingdom Viridiplantae; phylum Streptophyta; class Magnoliopsida; order Solanales; family Solanaceae; genus Capsicum; species Capsicum pubescens. The sequence goes on along the minus strand of CM061549.1, from coordinate 195,430,781 downwards.
AAAATAAATATATAATATGTTTACCAAGCACACGGTCTTATAGACCCCCAACACCGATAAACATGTTTTCCAGTATTCATCCTTCTAGGACTTACACCTTTATGGTGATCTCTACAATTACCATTAATTCAGGATTCATATATTAAGGTATTTAACCACTTGGTATCATTATACCAATATGCTAGCAAGCTTATATAATTATGCCCAACCAATCCATATAACCATTAGACTCCCAAGTTCCATTTAAATTTATAACCATAGCCACCAAGGCCTTCAAAGTTTGTCTTTATCCATTTATCCTTTAATTTAATGCAATGGTTTCAAAAGACAAGTTAAATTATGCATATCCATGTTCAAAACTAAATTTACAAGGTGGATTGAGGTTAAAGACAATTTCAAGCCAAAAATCTATTAATTTGGGAAAACCCATGTCCCTCATTCCAATCCCTATAATAATGTACCCATCCAATCCTAAAAAACATTAATCAAAGCATGAATAACTCATTCAAAACATGGGAAAACAATTCAAGTAATAATCAATCAAATGCCCTCAACCCAATTCCAAACCCAACAATTAAACCACATGAATATTGAACCAACTTATGCCAGAAAGTAAAATAAAAGTTTAAGGGATAAGAGACATGCCTAAAATATGAACAAAATTGAAGAGAAACCAAGGTTTGGAGCCCAAATGCTGAATTTCTTATAAACCCTAGTATTCTTTGCCTTGGGAGTTTAAGAGGATAGAGTAATATTTTTATTTGATAATTGAAGGAAAAGGGGCCAATTGGTGTTTTTAATTCATAGAATAAGGTAAAAGACCAAGAAAACCCTAATTAAAATGTGCTGGAAAATTGGTACCAATCATCACGACTTGGGTAACAACTCATGAGGCCTAACCATGAGTCATTGCCTAAACTCATTACCTGAAAGTCAACACCCTAGTACTTTACTTTTATTACAATGGGTCTCTCATCACAACTTTTTATCTGACATTATGGGTCGTTGTGAAGAAATTATTATGTAATATCTCAGGTTTTGAACTCTGAAATTTCTAGATTTTTTCAACACTGCTCGAACTACGACTCAAGTGATGAGTCATTATCACTAGTAACGAGTCGTAGAGTAAGACTCATGTTCTCACTAGTAAGATGGCCCAATGCTTCTACCCTTACCACGAGTCGATGCCATAAGCCATGATATCTAGCAACGAGTCCTGAGGTAATGACTCTTGGTCATAATAATGAGGTACCAGGCTTTTGAGGATCTGGTCATGAGTCTAGGTAATGACTCATGGTCAGACCTCATGAGTCATTTCCCGGCCCATGATGACTGGCCCCTATTTTCCTGCACGTTTTCATTAAGGGCCTTTTGTTATTTTCCCATCCTTTACACTTTACCCATGACTTAAAAGCATTCCTAGGGTCCCTTTAACATCCGATAATCAAATCAAATTCACTTTTCTCCTATTAAACTCCCCAAAATAAGAGAAAGTTAGAGTTTTTAAGGGATTAAACATCTAGGCTCTACTTCGTGATTTCTCTCTACATTCCTTAATGTTTCAGCATGCCTCTGACCCCTAAACTTGAATTTTACTTTATGGCATAATTTTATTTGAGAATCATGTGATTTAATTATTTTATTTGAACTTGGGTTTAGGGATTTTCATTGAAATTACTTGAATTATTTTCCCTTGGTTTAAATGCATTGTTCATGCTTTAATTAATGAATCTTTGGGAATGATTTGGGGAATATTGGTATGGTTTGGAAAGGGGGACATGGTTTCCCCCAAATTGATGAATGTTGGTTTGGAATTGGTATTAACCACAACCCGCTTTTATAACTTTGGTTTTGAATGTGGAACTTGCATGGTTTAACTCCCTTTTGAAACTATTTCACTGCATTAACTAATAAATAGATTTGGAAGGCCTTTATTTTAGGGTTAATAAAACTTGGGAGTCTAATAGTTACATGAATTGGAATGGCATAAATGGATTAGATTGCAAGAATAATTGGTATAACAATACCATAATGGTAAATGCCTTAATAAATGACTCTTGGTTTAATAAATGGGTTTATGTGCATAATTGTTTTAATTTGGGCTAAAAGGGGGTTGTGTAGCTCATTGTGAATGTGGAGGTCCTAAGGGACTGATACTTGAAACCACATTTCTGGCATAGGGGTCTATATTTCATGCTTCAAACTATATATATATTATTGGAATGGTTGAAGCCTTGCTTGTTTTTGCCCTTCCTTGAATTTTCTTGGTTTGTGTGGCTATACGCATTGTTCCCTTTCAGTAGGAGAGCTGAACCCTTATAGCTCGTGGGTTCCCTTAGGATGGATAGAGCTACAAAGTGTAGGTTAATGGTTTTAATCTCTCATGTTCATGAGCTTTTACTCTATACCGATATTTAATATATGTATATATGAATGTGTGTATGTGGTTTTGACTAATTTTGGTTGTGTCATTATTTTATCCCTTTTCCTGAGTTATATGCCAGTGTTTATCCCACTGACCGTCCCTGAATGCTATATCATTTCATGATGTAGGGTCCTAGGATTTTCTATTACCTTATGCAATATTAGATGGTAAAGATATTGATTGAGTTGCTGTGAAATAGTGAGCCTCCATCGTCTGGAAAGATTTACCATTTCATTAGTTTACTTTTCATATTTTGGGAATTGAAGAGTTTTATTGTCATGGTCAGAGGCATTTCCCGACCTAATTTGGTATTCTAATTTTAGAGGCTTTTGTGGACAAAGCATGGGTTGGTTATTATTTTGGATTGTTAGAACCTCCCTCTTTGTTTATATATTATTCTTAATGTTTGGTTTTTCTTTCGCTTTTATTTTATTATTCTCAGGTGGTTAGGCTAGGGATGGTCTTTAACCTATGTTGGGCTTGAGAAACCCATCACGGCTAGGCCCTAGTACGGGTTATAACAAGCTTGGTATCAAAGAATAGTTCAGGGTCATTGGGTATCCATAAATCCATGTTTAGTAGAGTCCCCTCTATGTGTATGTAGCATGCCACATTCATAAGGGAGAGGCTACAAGACATTTAGGAATATTTCCCTTTCTTGTGTTCTAATTCAGGTTGTAGAGTCTAGTGTCTTGAAATTTCTCTAACTCCTAGATTAATTGCACTTTAGATCTTGCCTCCCTAATGATCTAACGATCTTAGAAACTCTATCTCACCTAATGAAAATATGGAGGGGACTCTCCCTATTCATAAAATGCATACCAGGTCTTGGGTCCCCATTCCCAATTGTACCACTCCACTTGGGGATCCACCAGTCCCCACTAGTACTTCTACGGCTGGGACACTCATGTTAAGTCACCTCAAGGGGATATATCTAATGTAGAGTTTCATTGATTTATTCTCTACTTACTCAATTGGTGACATCTCAGTCTTGCTGGTTTGTTCATGTTGGTTTTATTGCTCCTTCATCTGAGGTCACTCAAGTTGGCCAATTCATGAGGTTGAATCCCCCAACCTTTATAGGTTCTAAGGTTGAGTAGGATCTTCATGGGTTTATTGATGAGATGAAGAAGATTTTTAGGTTAATGCATTCAACCAATGTAGAGTTGTAGAGTTTTTTTCCTATTAGCTAAAAGATGTGGCTTATTAGTGGTATGAAGAGTGAGAAGCAACGAGGGGTAATGATATAGAATAGGCAGTGTAGGAGTTCTCCAGTACTTTTCTTGATCATTTCCTTCCCAAGGAGGTGAGGGAGGCTAAGATCAAAGAGTTCATATAGTTGAGGCAAGGTAAGATGAGTGTGAAGGAATATACCCTAAGTTGTTATCTAATATGAGGTCTTAAATGAGAAAATTTTCTTCTAGTCTATCCCGTGACTTGGTATTAGAGTGTAAGGCTACCATTCCAGATAATGATCTTGACATCTATAGAATGGTGGTGTATATGCAGCAGGTTGAGGATGAAAAGAAGAAGCAGATAGAGATAGGACAGAGTTGAAATAAAAATTTTAGGTATTCAGAGCGAGGAGTGAATCAATAGAATAGTGGGAGAGATAGTAGACAGTGGACTAACAAGAAGAATTATGGAAGTTCTAATTCATATTTGTCGGCTAGTAGTCCTTATCTTAAGCCTCCAGGTGATCATTATTTTCAGACTAGCAGTGGTACTAAGGAACAAGGTGCCCAGTCTTAGGCTAGTAGAGCTTAGTCATCCCCACCTAATCCTCTTTGTCGATTTTATGGTCAGCTCCACTGTGGTTATTGTAAGGAGAGGAGAAACATATGTTTCTATTGTGTCGGTCTGGTCATATGCAGCTAAAGTTGCCAATGGAGATAATAAGGTCTCAATTTCTACTTCTTAAGCTACTACACCTAAGAGCACCACTTCTGGCACCAGCACTATCCAAAATTATATCTATGCACTTGCTACTCATCAGTGATGCAAGGCATCCCCATATGTCATCAAATGGTATGTCATAATTCTTCTCTTGTGATATCTATTGTTTGCTTGATCCAGGTTCTATCCTATCCTATGTGACCCCTTATATTATTGTGCATTTTGGTTTTGGTCCTAAAAATATTTCCGACCCCTTCTATGTCCACTCCAGTGGGTGATTTTGTAGTTGCTAGAAAAATCTATTAGGGTTGTGTGGTGTCAATCTTTCATAATGAGACATTGGTGGATCAATAGAGCTGGACATGGTAGATTTTGATCTTATCTTGGGGATGGATTGGCTTCACTCGTGCTTTGCATCTCTAGATTGTAGGACCCAAAAGGTTAGTTTCAAATTTCCTAATGAGTCAGTATTAGAATGGGAGGGGAGTTCCTTAGTGCCCAAAGGGAAGTTTATTTCTTATCCTAGAGCCCAAAAAATAATTTCCAAAGGGTGTCTGTATCAAATAGTTTGGGGTAAGGATTTTAACTTTTAGGTTCCCTCTTTGCAATCTATCTCTATAGTTAATGAATTTCCTGAAGTCTTCCACGATGGTCTTCCTGAAATCCCTCTCAATAGGGAAATATATTTTGGGATTGATTTTCTATTAAATACCGGCCATTTTTTCATTCCTCCTTATAGAATGGCTTCGACTGAACTAAAGGAACTTAAGGAGCAGCTAAATGACCTTCTTAATAAGGTCATTATTCCTCCTAGTGTTTCTCCATGTTATATCCCTATACTTTTCGTGCATAAGAAAGATGAGTCTCTTTGGACGTATATAGACTATCGTCATTTGAATAAGGTTACAGTTAAAAATAAGTACCCTCTTCCTAGGATCGATGATCTTTTTGACCAGCTTTAGGGTGCTAGGTGCTTCTCTAAGATTAATCGTTTCTCGAGGTATCATCAGCTAAAAATTAGAGAGGTTGATATTCCTAATACTACTTTCAAACCCGATATAGATATTATGGATTTTTTGGTTAAGTCCTTTGGGTTGTCTAATGCTCTGACTATTTTCATGGATCTTATGAATCAGGTGTTTAGGCAATTTTTGAATCTGTTTGTTATAGTCTCCATTGAAGATATATTGGTGTATTCCAAAAATGAGGAGGATCATGCCAATCATCTTTGAATTGTGTTACGGACTCTTAAGGATCAAGAGTTGTATGCAAAGTTTTCTAAGTGTCAGTTTTGGCTGAATGTTATGACTTTTCTTAGGCATGTTGTTTCTGGTGAGGGGATCAAGGTAGATCTACATAAAGTTAAGGTAATTAAGAAATGGCCTAGACCCATGACTCCAAATGATAATAGGAGATTCTTGGGCTTGTCTTGGTATTATAGGAGGTTTGTGAGGGTATTTTTGAGAAGCTAAAGAATAAGTTGACTTCTGCGCCTATTTTGACCCTACCCGAGGGTAATTATGGTTTTGTTATGTATTGTGATGCATCCTGAGTGGGAATGGGTTCCTTGTTGATGCATCATGGTATGGTTGTGTCTTATGCTTCCAGCAGCTTAAGATTCATATAGGGAATTATCTGACTCACGACCTAGAGTTGTGGCTATTGTTTTTACTTTGAGGATTTAGTGCCATTATCTGTATGGGTACATGTGGACATTTATTCAGATCATAAGAGCTTGCAGTATGTATTCACGCAAAGGGAATTAAATCTCAGGTAGAGGCGGTGGCTTGAATTGCTTAAGGATTTTGACATGAGCCTTCACTACCATCCAGGTAAAGCTAATAGTGTTCTTAATGCTCTTAACAGGTTGTCTATGGGAAGCTTATCCCATGTGGATGGGGAGAAAAGAGGATTGGTAAAGGACATTTTCAGGTTGGCTAACTTGGGATCCCATCTCTTAGACACCGAGGATTAAAAAGTGATTGTTCAAGATATGGTTAAATCCTCTCTTAGTGCTGACGTGAAGGAGAGGCAGGCCTTGGATCCCATACTTATGTATATTAAGGATTATGTAGGTCAGGATAAGGTTATGGCTTTTGAGATTGATGGAGATGGTATCTGGAGGTATCAAAGTAGATTGTGCATTTTTTATGTTGATAGGCTGCGGGAAAGGATCTTGACCGAGCCTCATGATTTTATATATACAGTTTATCCGGGTTTAACTAAGATGTGTCATGATTTGCAAAAAATCTATTAGTGGAACAATATGAAGAGGGATAGAGCAAATTTTATAGCCAAGTGTATGGTCTGTCAGTAAGTTAAGGTCGAACACTTAAGGCCTAGTTTCATGTCTCAAGAGATAGAGTTTCCCATGTGAAAGTGGGAGGTAATCAAAATGGATTTCATTATGGGTCTTCTACGGTATGGAAAGCAATATGATCAATTTGGGTCATTGTGGATAGGATGATCAAGTTTGCTCACTTCTTTCCTGTGAGAAATAACTACTACGGAGAGGATTATGATAAGTTGTTCATTTAAGAGATTGTAAAGTTTCATGGTGCACTGGTGTCCATCATTTCAGATCGGAGTCTATAGTTTTCTTCTTATTTCTAGCGTTTATTTCCAAAAAGTTTTGGTAAGCAGGTGAACCTTAGCACCGCTTTCCACCCTCAAACAGATGGGAAGCAGAGGGGACCATTTAGACTTTGGAGGATATGCTAAAAGCATATGTAATTGATTTTAAGGGTAGTTGGGTTGATTACTTACCTCTTATTAAGTTTGCATACAATAAAAATTATCACTCTACCATTGGAATGGCTCCTTTTGAGACTGTTTATAGTAGGAGCTGTAGATCTTCTATTGGGTGGTTTGAGGTTGGTGAGACTAGACAATTTGGTCCTGACTTGGTTCATCAGGCCATAGAGATGGTGAAAGTGATTAGACAAAGGCGTAATACTACCCAAAGTTTCCAAAAGTTTTATGCGGAGGTGAGGCAAAGGGAGCTGGAGTTTGAGGTTGGTGGTTTGGTGTTCTTTAAAGTATCTCCTATAAAAGGAGTCATGAGTTTTGGGAAGAAAGGGAATCTTAGTCCTCATTATGTGGGTCTGTACCAGACTTTGAGGAGTGTCAGGACTGTTTCTTATGAGTTAGAGTTGCCCGCGATTATGGCTTCTATACATCCTGTTTTCCATGTGTCGATGCTGAAAAAATATGTGGTTGATACTTATTTGAGTGTCCCTATGGTGGATGTTGGTATTTTTGATTCCTTATCCTATAAGAAAGTCTCGGTTGAGATTTTGGATAGGCAAATTCGTAGGTTGAGAACTAAGGATATGTCTTCCATAAAGTTACTTTGGAGAAATCAAAATGTGAAAGAAGCTACATGGGAAGATGAAAATGATATGAGGACTAAATACCCGTTCTTGTTCCTCGGGGTCGATAAAATACTTAAGCTATGCATCTTTTTTATTCTAACTATATTTCAAATTAGTCCTTGGATTCTGGTTGCATTCTGTCTTGTATCATTCAAAGAGAACACCTAACTCCTCATTTGGGGATGAATGATCCTAAGGAGGGGGCGAATGTAATACCCCAGGATTTGGAATATGAAATTTCTTGATTTTTATCAGCACTGCCCAGACTACGACTTAGGTGATGAGTTGTTATCACTCATCACGAGTTGTAGGGTAAGACTCATGGTCTCACCAATGAGATAACTCAAGGTTTTTTCCCTAACTATGAGTCAACGTCAAGATCCGTAATATCTGAAAATGATTCGTGAGGTAATTGTCACGACTCGAGACTACCCCCTATTCGTAACACGGTGCCTAGAACCATAAGTGATCCCAATCTAACCCATGGACTGGCATGAAACTTAAGCAATTAAATTAAATTAAATATATAAGCTAAGCTTTCTGAATGGAAGCATAATCATATGAAAACTGGAATACATGTGATACTAAAAAGGGTTTAGAACACGATAAATCTGAAGAAAGAATTTAAATTACATAAGTGACTCTAACTAACTATTTAGGAAGCCTCTACTATACTTACTATAGATAGCTGGGACAATACATATGAATAATTCAAACAAATTACATGAACTACAACTAACTGGAGATTCTCAAACTAGGAGAACTCATCACCTGCTGGCTGGGAGCTACAACTGTCTGATTATGATGTGTAGGCTACAACTGGTACCTATATTTTGAGACAATGTAGCACATAGACATATATGTGGATCAATACTTTGGAATGCAATAAGTAAAACTAATTAGGTACATAATCTTAAAACGTAGATGCTTAGTGCAAGTAGACTCACCAAGAGACTAAAATTAGCTGAAACCTGAAGTATCTTAAAACATGAGTAACAAACACAATCTGATAAGCGGGTGAATCACTACACTTAGTTTCTTAAATACTTACTGTTGTAGAACAAGTAGAACTGAAGCTAGGAAGTGGAAGAACATGAATACTGTATGTAAATCTCATGTAAAGTTGAACATGCTGTAAAACTAAATTGAGGATCATGTATGGATACTGAACATAAAAAACATGAACATGTAAAATTGAGAATACATGACTAAGTAAAGCATGTACTGAAATAGTATGAATAACTAAAAATCTGATTACTTGGTCAAGCAAACCTAAACTTGTATAGACTGAGAACTGACTGAAACTATGGGAGGTATCATGTAACCGACATGCCCCAATCTGAGATAATTAAGGTCCAACCTGTAACCCCAGTTGAAAGAGTGTCATTACCATGCTACGAGTACTAACACGTAGTTGATGATGTGGATCCACAAGTCTGATGTCCCGAAGGACTAGGGAGCTAGTCCTAATCTGGCAGGTGACCCCTAAGAGAGTGTCAGTCCTAAAATAGCGGGTGACATCTCATAATCCTACGCTGGCTACGTAGTTCTGGAACTTAGGGACTGCTACTAAGGACCCAGTCCTAACTGACGGGTGATCCCCCATCCCTAGGTTCACTCGATGCTAAATCCAACTCCCAACTGAACTAACACTGGTACTGAGATGAACTAAGTTTAACTGAATGTTACTTCTGATGGTGCTCATCATTACTTTATCAACTGAGTAAAATAATAATAATATCCATTGTTTAACTAAATCATTACTTGAAAATCTGAAATCATGTAAAACACATAGGTATTGGAAGTTCATAACCAGCCAGCACTGAATGACCATAAAAATACGATACAAAGCTTTAAAGCTATAGTATGGGATCATGGTTCAAGAACCCAAAACATAAACATTTCATCAAACATGTGAAAATCATGAACTTGAACATGGAAATGTGTAAAGTATGAGGAAATCAACATGATAACATGACTAAATTCATGATTTAGGGATTTAACATGAAATTCACTTGAATATGACATGGGAAACTGAAATTTCAAAAATGAGACAACTTAACTTTACATGGAATCATACTAGGACATGAATTGAATCAAACTTCTAAGAAAACATGAATTAAATTTATCTTGAACATATAAAACTTCACAATGAAGGAAAAACTCATATTTTAATCAAAGAAGAGGTTTTGGGGCTCCTTGGGTGAAAGGGACCCATGGATAAACACCCCACATACCTTAATTGAATGGATTCTTGAAGATTTCTTGAAGGTTTCTTGAACTTGGAAGCTTTAACTCTTGATTCCTTAGGGAAAGAAGCTTGGGTTTTGTTCTAAGGGAGAAGGAGAGTTTCTTGAGAGTGATTTTGAAAGAAAGGGGTAAATAATGCTCCTAAGAATGCCCCTAATCGTGTTATGAATGAGTTGGGTTGAGGGGAAAAGGACCCAACTGATCTTGGCCTTTTTTCCCATGGAAATAGACCTCATGGAACGACCCCTAATTTAGTGAAGCAGCCCTTGCGACGCGACCTCTAGTTGGGTGGAATAGCCCTCGCGGCGTGGGTCCATCGTGACCCCTTACTTTCTCTCACGAAAATGGTCATAACCTTTCACTCAGGTAACGGATTAAGGAGAAATTGATATTGTTGGAAGATTAAATACATCAAATCCCCCCTCAACTTGTCAACAAAACTTACTTTAGACCCTAAACTAATCCGGCAATTATTTACCCCCCTTAACAACTTTCAAGTAAATTAATTTCAACCTCAAAATCAAAATCCCACTCTCATAATAGAGAGTGCACTACACACGCGCCTAGTCATTGCAAAATCAATGCCACATAAGTTCCATGTCATTGCCGCGTAAGAAATTGTAATTTAAAAAAAAAGTAATCCCACACACATACTTTTTATATATTTTTTTTTTAAAAAGAAAAAATATATATATACTATTTATATATATATATAATATATATCTTTTTAAAATATATATATATATAAAATATACTTTTTAAAATATTTATATATATATTAAATAGACCCCCACACCCGTTCCTTCTTCTTCACAGCCCCCACCCCCATTGCCCACCCCCCACCCCAATTCTTTCTTCTTTTTCTTCAGAAGACGCTCCTCTCCCTTCCTTCTTCTTCACAGCCCCCCACCCCACCCAGATTCATTTTTCTTATTCTTCAGTAGACCCCCTTCCCCGTTCTTCCTTCTTCTTCAAATAGCCACACCTCTTTTTCTGCTCCTTTCTCCATTATTGCAAGCTTTTCAATGAATTTATTTTTCTTCATCAAATGAAAAATTGACTTGAATTAACTTGAGTAAATTCAACAATGGACTAAATACAAGTACATGATCACAAAAACACATCAATACAAAAAATCTCAAATCAATTTAAGATTTTTTCCTCCATTAAAATATTATTTCAACCTTCAATTCTAACTCCCTCAATGTTTTTAACAATCAAAATTAATAAGGAATTGACAAATATTCTGATTCATTGTTGGAAATAAGAAAAAATTAAATTCAATATTATAACGATGTGCTAGGGATGGGGGTGGGGTGAGGGGAATGAGGGGGGTGGAGGGGTAGGGTTGAAGAAGATGAAGAAGACATTTTCTTATTATATATATATATATAAGAAAGAAAATATAAAATTTAAAAGTGGGCCCCACTTTTTCAACATTTTTAAAGCTATTTATGCATTGATTTTTAAAAAATTTGCCACGTCAGCAATTAGGGTGGTAAAAAATTCAGGTGAAAGTTGTTAACGGGGGGTAAATAATTATAAGTTGAGTTTAAGTGCTAAAGTAAGTTTTGGCGACAAGTTGAGGGGGGAAATGATGTATTTTCTCTTATTGGAAAGCTAACTCAATTATAGATCATTTGGTAGGACTTGAGCTACAAAATTCCACATATATCAAAAGTTATACAAGTTCAAAGTCGACTCTTTTAGAATCGAATACCAAAATTTGGCCGAACCAAAGGCTCTTAGCTCAACTTTTCTCTAAGTGATTCCTATGAAAATTATTCACCTAATACACACTCTTCACACTAGGATAAATGATCATGACACCTGTATTCAAAATACAAATCATGGGATTACAGTTTACACAGGTAGGAACGACGGTTTGATTTCTAGCTCAAAAATGTGGGGTGTTACAGTAATAACTCATGGTCATAACTATGAGGTCCTAGGCTTTTGACACTCAGTTCGTGAGTCTAGGTAATGACTCATGGTCAGACATCATGAGTTGTTGCCCGACCGATGATGACTGGCCCCTATTTTTCTTGCATGTTTTCATTAAGGGCCTTTTGGTCTTTTTCCATCCTTTACACTTTACCCATAACTTAATTTCACTCCAAGGTTACCTTTAACATTATTATTCAAATCAAATTCACTCCTCTTCTCTTAAACTCTCCAAATAAGAGAAATCTAGGGTTTAAAAGGGATTAAACATCTAGGCTCTAATTTGTGATTTCTCTCCAAATTCCTTGGTGTTTCGGCATGTCTCTCACCCCAAAACAAGTACTTTAATTTATGGCATAATTTGATTTGAGAATCATATGATTTAAGTGTTGGGTTTGAACTTGCATTGAGGGATTTTCATGGTACTTACTTGAATTGTTTTCCCTTTGTTTAAATGCACTGTTCATGCTTTAATTAAAAAAAATTAGAAAATGAATTGGGGAATTTTTATATGGTTTGGAAAAGGGCACATGGGTTCCCCCAAATTGATGGATGTTGGTTTGGAATTTGTATTAACTTCAGCCCAACTTTATAACTTTGACTTTGAATATGTAACTTACATGGTTTAACTCACTTTTGAAACTATTACACTGCATTAATGAACAAACAGATATAAATGAATTTGGAAGGTCTTGGTGGTCATGGTTTTGGCTTTAATGGAACTTAGGAGTCTAATGATTACATGAATTGGAATGGAATAAATGGATTAGCTTACAAGCATAATTGGTATGACGATACCATAATGGTAAATACCTTAATAAATGACTCTGGTTAATGGATGGATTTATGTGCATAATGGTTTAATTTGGGATTAAAGGGGGTTGTGTAGCTCACTGTGGAGGTAGAGGTCTCTGGAGGATCGATACTGGAAATTATGTTTGCTGGCGTGGGGGTCTATTTGACTGTGTGCATGGTTCATAGTATATATATATATCATTAGAATTGTTGGAGCCTCGATCGCTTTAGCCCTTCCTCAATTCGCGTAACTACATGCTCTGGGGCCTTTTCAGCATGGGTAGCTGAAACCATATAGCCCGTGGGTGCCCTTAGGATGGATAGAATTACACTGACTAGGTTAATGGTTTTAAACTCTCATGTTCATGACCTTTTACCCTATCTCGGCATTTTATATATGTATATATAAATGAGTGCATATGGTTTTAACTGATTTTTTATATGGCATTATTTTATCCCTTTTCCTTAGTTACATGCCAGTTATATCCCACCCAATGCTGCATCATTTCATGATGTAGGATCCTATGGTTTTCTGTTACCTTATGGAGTATTAGGTGGTGCGGATATTGATTGGGTTGCTGTGAGGTGGTGAGCCTCCATCATCTGGAAAGATTTACCATTTTACTAGCTTTCTTTTCATATTTTGGGAGTTGAAGAGCTACATTGACATGGACGGGGGCATGTGCTGACCTAATTTGGTATTTCAATTTTAGAGGCTTTTGTGGACAAAGTGTGAGTTATTATTTGTTTTGGATTCTTAGAACCTCTCTCTTGGTTTATATATCATTCTTATTATTTGATTTTGCTTCTGCTTTTATTTTATTGTGCTTAGGTGGGTAGGCTAGGTGGTGGTCTCCATCCCAAGATGGGCTTGAGATACCCATCACGATCAGGCCCTGGTCCGAGTTATGACACATTATCAGGGACTGAACTCCTAAGAGACCTTTTGTTATGACTAGGAGTCCCTCATAATGACTCATTGTGCTCCACAATGAGTCATACCCTGGACTCATTGTCAAGGGACCAAACCTGGGCTTCCTACTGTTATGGTAGTGAGTATATTGTCATGACTCATTACCTGTGATCATGAATTGTTGCTTGGGCCCATCGTCACTGGTAGGTTTACATTATCAAAGTGGTTTGGCCATAACCTTTTACCCTAATCTTTAATTAAGGTGAGACCAGTGGCATTGGAAAGCTAATTGAATTACCTATCTCATAGATGGTCTAGGGCTCAAAATCTTAGGGTATTATAGAAAATCAGTGGATGACGATAGAAGGTAAATAATAATTAAGAAAAAGGGCCATTAAATATGTCTGTTCTTTGTTCTACATCATTTACTTTCATTATTTCTATATCCCATCCTTACTTTAGTATAATTCTTTGCTTATACTTACCTTGCTTATGGAGGCTCGGTTGGGTTTATTTTTCTTAGTGTGAACCTTCTATGCTTATGGGAGCCCAGTTAGGTTATAGTTAGACTTTTATTTACACTTTTGATTTACTTATCTTATATATATATATATATATATATATATCACTTTTGTCTGGTATAGTTTATTATTTCTTTTTGTGCCCCTTTATTATTAACATTGGTTTACATCCTCGCACTTGATTTATTCTTTTACAATACTTTTGCTTAGTCAGCCAAAGATACCTACTCAGTACCCATTTTTTTATACTCATACTATACTTTTGCATCTCTTTTCTTGATGCAGATTCAAGTACTAGTAACCATTATTGACAACATCCTTAAATTGTGGTGTTGTTCTGAGATAGGGTGAGATTTTATAGTCTAAAGTTGATACGCCTCCTGTTGCTATTTTTGATAGTCTTATTTATATATTCTAAGACTACGATGTATTCTTTACGTTATCTAGTACTCTCTTTATGGTATAGTGGCTCTTATACTAACCTTACCAGGTTATTGGAAAAACTTATTTTTTATATTTTGTCCTCTTCCCTCTACTATATAGTCTGTTCATATGTATATATATCATTATTTTTAGTTGCTTAGTATTTTTGTTGCATGCCTATTTCCTTACTTTTCTTATCTTCCACTGATTAGCTCGTTACGTGCTACTTTGGACTATTGTTTTACTTACCTACAGGCGGATTAAAGTAGGTTCCATCATAACTCAAGAAATTTAGGTTGTGATAGTTTGATATTAACTCCTAGGATCATCGATATTATTTGTATAAAAGCAAGTGTCTAGTACAGCTCCGTGGAAATATAAGATGACATATGTATCCTATCTTTGAAAGGCTACAGGATATTTATAGAAAACTTACAATGTTTGTTCATTTTTGTGCGTTGAGTCTATCTTTGTTTCTAGATTCTCATTTATTTCACCCTTTTATATATGGTTAGGATGAGAGCCACGGTGATCCGGGATGGGACCTTGAGCCTGCAGTTAGAGTACTAGTTAGAGGTCTAGGGTAATCTAAAGGTCAAGGCTTAGCTAGATCTATAGCCAACACAGTAATAGGTGGGTCTGGGGTAGCCCAAGCGCCACTAAAAATAATATATTCTTTAGTTCATCATGATGCTTTAGTGAAATTATTGATCTTGGTAGATGGTCCACCAACAGATGAGGCCTAGACAACATCCAGAGTGGCCTTGATTTAGGAGCACAACATGCAGCTGCGATTCGTAGAGTAGATGTCCAACCAGCATTGGTAGTCCCAGTCCTATAGTCAAAACTATCCCGACTAGTTATGACTTATGACAAGCAGAAAATATTGGGCCAATTTCTTAGATTGGCTCTACCTAGATTTACAAGGGCCTCATGCTTGAATGCATTTGAGTTTTTGAGTAGCTTTAAGGAGAGGTTACATTATTTGGGCCTGGTTGAGTCTCATGGTATTGACTATAGCACTTTTCAGTTTGATCAAGCAATTGATAGTGGTGGAGTGGATATCATGATTCTAGGCTAGTCGAATCTCCCTTATGATATAGATCTAGTTCTCTAAGGCTTTTTTGGAGAAATATATGCCTTACAACTAGCGTGAGCATTTGAGGAATCAGTTTATAGGATTGGAGAAGATTCTATGACCATAGCAGAGTATGAGGTGACGTTTCATGAGTTGGATAGACATGCCATTATGGTTCTACCTATTGGTATAAATGGAATCATTATTTCTTAAGAGTGATGAGACATTACATGGATACTTAGAGTCTGGTAGCTACAACAGGTGTTTTATGCTTATTTTCAACTATGCTCAAACTATAAAAGATATTTATTGCATTCCTAATGAGGTAGTGATAAGACATTATAGTAAGGTAGTAGTGGGAGATAGGATAACTTATAGTTTAGAGGTATGGGTTTACAGGGTTGGTACCCCTTACATTAATCCTACTAGCACTAGGTTCAGTCTAATAGGCTCATTTAAAGAATGCTTTATATGTTAAATGGGGGTCTCCCTGGTTATAGTGATGTTGATGGGTAGAGCAGTAGTCAGTCCTCAAGAGGTGCATAATCAGGGTCTTCAGGATAAGGTGGCCTTCTAATCAGTCGTGCCTTCTCAACAAAGTAGAGTTCTTGGCCATGTTATGATTTTGATATTGTAAGCTATTTCACCAGAGAGTGTTCCCTGTGTGGGATAATTGAGCTAGCCTTATAAAGTATTCCATCGATTAGATCAATGCCGCCACTAGCTAGAGGTGGTGTACAGAGTCCTCGGTGTGGTCCTCGGGGTTGTAAAGGAGGTCCTTAAGTAGGTCAGACAGTCACCCAATCTGGATACGAACGGGGTTATTTTTTCTAGTTAGTAGGTCAAATGTTGAGGCTTTGGATGTTGTAATCACCAGGTATGATTTTAATATATATCATTATCCAGCTTCTGCTTTATTTAATTTGGGCTCCACATATTCATATGTTTCTACTTATTATGCACCATGATTGGGATTGTTTTAGGATCCATTATCTATGTATTTTCATGTAGTCACTCTTGTGCATGATTCTTTAGTATTGGATTAGAATTATAGATCATGTATTATGACTGTTCAAGAGTATAACACTAAAACTGACCTTATTGTTCTACACATAGTGGATTATAATATAATTCTAGGCATGGACTAGTTATCCTCCTATTATGTGGTCTCGGATTACTTTGTCAAGACCGTTACCCTAGCCATTCTATGCATACCCTCAGTTGTGTGGTAGGGTTCTTTTAGCATGCTTCAATAGGTATTATTTATTATACTTAGCCTAAGAGATTTATATCATGGGTTTACGTGTCATACCTTTCTTATGTTCATGATATTAGTACAAAGAGTACTCCGCTTAACTTTATTCTTGTAGTCTATGAGTTTCATAATCTCTTTTTTTTTACCTACCTGGCCTTCCTCCTGAGTGTGACATTTTCTATATATCTTGAGTTGGGGCACCCAACCTATCTCTATGGCACCTTACTATATGGTTCTTGTCGAGCTAAAAGAGCTTAATATTAAACTTTAGGATGTTTCAAGTAGGGTTATATTAGGATGAGGGTATCACCATACATTTCTCCTATTCTATTTTTAAAAAAGGATGCATATATGTGTGTGTATCAATTATAGGCGACTAAATAAGGTGACAGTGAAGAACAAGTATCATATGGCTCATATCAATGATCTATTTGAATAGCTTCATGGTGCGACAATGTTTTCTAAGATTTATTTGAGGTTTGGATACCATTATTTGAGTATTATGGTAGAGTACATTCCTAAAACAATCTCCAGAACTCGATACAACGATTATGAGTTCCTACTGATATATTTTGAGTTGACCAATTCCCCAACAACATTCACGAACTTGATGAACTATGTATTTATGCCTTATTTGGACTCCTTCATGATAGATCTTATTGAAAACATCCTTGTCTATTTGAGGAGTAGGAGGAGCACAAAGAATATTTGAGGATTGTGCTCCATATTTTGAGAGATCATCAACTTTATGACAAATTATGAAAGTGTGAGTTTTGGATCAGTTTAGTTGAATTCTTAGGGTACGTGGTATCCAAGGATGGAATTCAGATGAACCTAGTAAAGATTCAGACCATTTGTAACTAGGCTAGGCTGATATCTCTAATTGAGGTTCATAGTTTTATTAGGTTGGCAGGCTATTACAGGTAGTTTATTAAGATATTTGGTACTATTGTAGCACTTATGACCATATTAACTAGCAAGGAGGTCCCATGTAAATGGTTTAGTAGATGTGAGGTGAGCTTTCTAAAGATCAAGAACTTGATCACTTCAGCTCCCATTCTGACTCCTCTAGTTAAGGGTAAGGGATTTATTTAATATTATGATGCTTCTGGTGTCGATTTAGGTTGTGTTCTGATGTAATAGGGCCAAGTTAGAACATATGCTTCTAGATAGATAAAGATATGTGACAGCAACTACCCTACTCATGATGTAGAGTTGGTAGTTGTAGTTTTCGCACTTAAGATTTAGAGGCATTACTTGTTTGGTGTTAGCTGTGAGATTTTCATTGACAATTATTATCCTCAATACATTCTAACTTGGAGAGAGCTTTATTTGAGACAACGCAGGTGGATTAAGTTATTGAAGGACTATGACCTCTCTATTATATATCGTTCGAGCAAGGAGAATGCGATAGCAGATGCCTTATGTTGGAAGGCAGTGTGTATGGGTATCTTAGCCTTCATTTCAATTTTAGAGCAACTATTTTCCTTGGACATTTATTCCCTATACAACATGATGGTTCTACTTGATATTTATTACCCCGAGAAAATTTTTGCTAATGTTGAGGCTAGATTTTTCTTGTTGGAGAAGATTTGGGATCGTCAGGTTAAGGATGGTGGGTTACGTAGAATTTGGGATTAGCTATTGATAGGTGAGTCTAGGAGGGCTATCTTACATTATAAGGGCATTTTAATATTTGGTGGTCTCATTTGTGTTCCAAGGGTAAAGGGTTTGATTAGTTGATACTTTAGAAGTTCATAGCTCCAGGTATTATATTCACCTCAAGATAGATAAGATGTATAGGGAATTGAGGAAGCACTACTAGAGGAGTGGTATGAAATATGTTGTGAACTTTATGGACCAGTGTCTATATTATCGACAGGTGAAGCCAAGGATTTAAGATGTGGAGGATTTCTTCAAAGACTATCCATACTTGAGTGGAAATAAGAGCTAATTACTATGGATTTTATGTGTGATTTGCATTGTAATCTCATGGTTCTGATAAAATTTGGGTCATTGTAGATCGATTAACCAAGTGTACCTATTTTATGCCTAGTCGAGCTTTCTTTCGAGTCGAGAGGTTGGCTCAGATCTATGTTCAAGAGGTGGTTCACCTTCATGGGTTTCCTATGTCTATTACTTCAAATAGAGGCTATCACTTAACTTTTAGATTCTAGAGGACATTTCAGGAAGAGTTGGGTACCTAGGTTGACCTTAGCACTACTTTCTATCTCAAGACCGATTGGCAGTCAAAGCAGACTATTTAGGTTTTGGAGGATATGCTCCGCATGTGTTTTGAACTTTGGAGGT
Organism: Capsicum pubescens; assembly: GCA_030864215.1. Lineage (NCBI taxonomy): Eukaryota > Viridiplantae > Streptophyta > Magnoliopsida > Solanales > Solanaceae > Capsicum > Capsicum pubescens. Next base: position 195,411,597 of record CM061549.1, on the reverse strand, counting down.
CAGTGGGAGCTATTTTTTTCCTTAGCGGAGTTTATCGATAATAACAACTACTATTTAAGTTTTAGAGGGCACCATTTGAGGCATTTTATATTAGGCATTATAAATCTACAATTTGTTGGTTTGAGACTATAGAAATTAAGCCTCATGGTATTGATTTTATTTATGAGTCCTTAGATAGAGTTTGAGTGATTCAACATAAGATATGGGTAGCTCAGAACATAGAAGAGTTATGTTGACCATAGGCTTCGAGCTTTGAGATTTATAGTTAGTCACTGGGTTTACCTTTGAGTATTGCCCATGAAAGGCATGATGAGATTCGAGTAGAGGTGCTAACTCAACCCCAGGTTATCGATCCATTTAAGATCCTTCGAATAATTATGGAGGTATCTTATGAGTTGGCCTTACCTTTAACCTTTTCAGCCATCCATCTAATTTTTTCATGTATCGGTGCTACGACTTTGTATTTTGGATGAGTCTCATATGCTTCAATGGGACTCAATTCAGTTTTATGAGAGGTTGATCTTTGTGGAGGAGCTAGTTTCTATTCAATCGAGAGATGTCATATGATTATGTTCCAAGGGTTTTCCTATGTAAGATTCATAGAAACACCATCCAATAGAGGAGGCTACCTGGGAGACTGAGCATGATATGCGTACTCGTTACCATCACAAGTTTAAACTTTAAGGAGCTTCTTAAACCTTTACTTTCAGGACCGAAAATCATTTTAGTAGTAGTTGTTGTAATGACTCTCCAGATTATTTTCTATTTCCTTTTCTGTATTTAAAGCCTTCTCATAGATGTCTTAAGTCATTTCTAACTTACTCGACTGACAGTTGGTTACTTGACAGTTTATTTGGTTTTTAGAGACATTTTCCTATTTTTGAGCTTCTAAAGTTGAGAATACGGACTTGGGCCAAAACTTCAGTTAAATATTCTTGAATTCCAATTCTAATAGTTATGTTGGCTCCAGAATATTAATTTTAGGGGTACCCTTGGTCCGGGTCCAGAAACTCCCAAACCTATTTTGAGTTATAGGGTGGAATTTAATTGAAATGGATCCTTGGATGTGGGACCTATTTTGTGTTGAAACAACATCAATTAGAAGTTTTGATGGTTTTGTTGAGTATGGAGTGCCTAATTTGGTGGGTGAGCATATTTTATTTGTGTTCATGGAATCTAATAAATTTTGAGTGCCCGTTCGGAGAAATTGCAACTTGGAAAAGTTGTTGGTGCATCAGCACCTAGTGTAGGCTCATGTCCTTCATTGCTATCACAATGTGGACTCCCACAATCATGAGAGTCTGTGATCATGGTCATTGTAATTGAGAGGCTGGGGACTCATAACTACGATAAAGGACGATGTGGGACTGGGCCAACTTGTTAATTAAAACTGCTTGACTAGGCCACCATAATCAAGATGGTCCTATTAGTTGGATTCTACTGTCATTACCAGGAGACCTTATGACATCGATGAGGAAACCCCTGGCAGTATATAAACCTCCCACTTTATTTTCAAACTAATTTTCTAGTTATTAAACACCATTAGAGAGTGTGAGAAATTGGAGAATCATGGGAAATTGATAACTAGAGATGGAATTAGCTTGGTGAAATGATTGTGAGCATTTCATCATCATTATCTTGTTAATATCTGGCTTAATTTATATTTATATTATTAGCAAAAATCCTTGTTTCTCCCAATTTCATGAGACTATGTTGAGGCTGATTTAGGCTTAAATTACGTCTAATTTTTGGGAAAATGATCCTTCATCCTAAAGGGACTCTGTGGAGGCTTTAATTTTGTGATTCTACAAGTGAGCCTCGCCAGAGATTTTTAGTTTGATTTCTAACTCAGAGCATAAATATAGAATATGGGTATTGATATTATCATCTTGACATATGGAACATTATTTTGATCGCAAGGTTTAGGTCAAAGGCTTCTTGAAAGGGAAAAGCTCCGGTGTAGAGGATTGTTCATGCTTTCGACGGTGTCTAGGTATTCTAGACTTACCTTTCTCCTAGACTTTGATTTATTATGATATTAGTATGATCTTGTGCAAGCTAAGAGTGGGTACTTATGGTTCGATTATTATTTTGGAATTTATGTCCTTATTGAGCATTTTAGGGGCCCTTTTTGGTAGAATTCGACCCGTTTTCACTTGTATTAGTCTATAATTATCCTTTAAGACCAGACTTATTTCCTTTATTCATACTCTTATGTTCCTAAGAAACTAGATATTGTAATTAAAAATCGACCAATACCAAAAGCTAATCCATCCATTGAAGAGCCACCGGTGTTGGAGTTGAAGGAGCTTCTAGGGCATTTAAGGTACGTGTTTCTAGGCAGTGAAAACACGCTTCCCATGATCATTGCAGCTGATTTGGGTGAGTAGCAGGTTAAAGCACTTATTTCTGTGCTTTGGAGGTACAAAAGGGCAATATGCTGGACTATTGCAGATATTATTGGTATTTTACCTAGCATCTACACTCATAAGATACATCTTAAGGAAAACTGTACTCCAACCATTGAGCACCAATGCCTCCTTAATCCACCGATGTAAGAGGTGGTTAAGAAGAAAATTATTAAGTGGATGGATGTAGGAGTGGTTTACCTTATTTCCGACAGTAAATGAGTAAGTTCAGTTTAATGTATGCCCAAGAAAAGGGGCATAACTGTTGTTGCAACTGAAAAGAATGAGTTGATTCCATCCAGGCCTGTAACTGGGTGGAGGGTTTGCATGGATTATCGCAAGCTCAACTCATGGACTTTGAAGGACTACTTCCGAATGCCTTCTATGGATCAAATGCTTGATCAGTTGGTGGGAAGGGGGTTGTATTATTTCTTGGATGGTTATTCTGGTTACAATCATATCTCTATTGCTCCTGAATATCAGGATAAGATGATATTCACATGATCGTATGGAACTTTTGCATTCAAGTGGATGTCGTTTGAATTGTGTAATGCACCCACTACCTTTCAACAGTGCATGATGTCCATTTTCTCAGATATGATTGAAGACACCTTGGAGGTGTTTATGGATAATTTTTCTGTGGTAGGAAATTCATTTGAGCTATGTTTAGTGAATCTCAGTAAAGCCTTGCAGCGGTGTGAGGAGTTTAACCTTGTACTTAATTGGGAGAAATTCCACTTCATGGTGAAGGAGGGCATTGTCCTCGGACACAAAATTTCAGCAAAGGGGATAGAGGTCGATCGAGCTAAGGTTGAGGTTATTGAGAAGATACCACCTCCCATCTCAGTGAAGAGAGTGTGTAGTTTCTTTGGTCATGCTGGCTTCTATTGGAGGTTTATAAAGGACTTCTCAAAGATTGCAAACCCACTTTGCAAACTCTTGGAGAAGAAAGCTAAGTACGTCTTTGATGATGATTTCTTGAAGGAAATTGAATGCTTTAAAGGAAAGTTGGTTGATGCTCCTATCATTGTTGTACCGGATTGATCAAAACCGTTTGAGATCATGTGCGATGCAAGTGGTGTTGCCCTTGGATCTGTGTTGGGACAAAAGAATGACAAGTTTTTTCATCCAATATATTATGCCAGCAAAGCACTGAATGGAGCTCAAAAAAAATACACCATCACAGAATAGGAACTTCTTGCAGTAGTCTATGCTTTTAAGAAGTTCCGAGCCTATTTTCTAGGAACCAAGGTGGTTCTCCACACTGACCACGCAGCCTTGAGATATTTGATGTCAAAAAAGGATACAAAACCAAGGTTAATTAGATGGGTGTTGTTGCTTCAAGAATTTGACTTTGAAGTCAAAGATAGGATGGGTTATGAAAACCAAGTTGAGGATCATTTGTCTAGGATGGATGGTGAGCAAGAAGTTAGAGATGAATTTGAGATCAATGATGCATTTCCAGATGAGAAAATCTTTGTTGATGTTATGGAGAAAATACCTTGGTATGCTTATTTCACAAACTATGTGGTGAGTGAGGTGATTCTGAAAAATCTTTCTTTTCATCGAAGAAAGAAATTTCTTCATGATGTGACACATTATTTCTGGGACGAGCCATATCTTTTTCGGTGATGTGCTAACAATATCATAAGAATATGTGTTCCAGAAGTAGATATGTTGAGTATATTGGAAGCATGTCATGCTTCCCTGATCGGAGGTCATCATACTGGTGACCGTACTGCTAGAAAGGTGCTTCAAAGCGGCTACTATTGGCCGACTTTATTCAAAAATGCTTATGAGTTTGTGAGAATATGTGACCAATGTTAGAGGCAGGGGTCAATCTCCACGCGCCATGAAATGCCTTTGACAAAAATAATAGAGGTAGAATTATTCGAAGAATAGAGAATGGACTTTATGAGGCCCTTCATGACCTCATATGGGATGAAATACATTCTAGTTGTTGTTGATTATGAATTGAAATGGGTTGAAGCCATTGCTTTGGCTGACAACAAAGGGAAGAGAGTAGTTGCATTCCTTAAAAGGAATATTTTCTCTCGATTTGGGGTGCCACGCACATTATAAGCGATGGTGGATCACACTTTTACAATCATGTTTTTTGAGCTACCTTATCAAAGTATGGTGTTAAGCAACACAAAGTTGCGACTCCCAACCACCCATAAACTAGTGGGCAAGTAGAGATTTTGAATAGAGAGATTAAAGCCATACTAGCTAAAACAGTGAATGCTAGCAGACAAGACTGGTCTAGGAAGCTTGATGATTCCTTATGGTCATACAGAACAACTTTCAAGAAACCAATCAGCATGTCATTGTACCAGGTGGTTTATGGCAAGTAATGTCATTTACCAATTGAAATGGAGCATAAGGTGATGTGGGTACTTAGGAGGCTGAACTTGAAATAGAAGGAAGCAGGGGAGTTGAGATTGGGGCATCTAAATGAGATGGATAAGTTCCATCTCGGGGAATATGAAAGATCTGATCTTTACAAGGAGAAGATGAAGAAGTACCATGATCGGAGGATTGCAAAAAAAGAGATTTTCATAAGGGTGATTGGGTGTTTTCCTTCAACTCCAGATTGAAGTTGTTCCTAGGTAAGTTAAAATCAAAATGGTCTGGTCCATTTCAAGTTAATCAAGTCTACTCATCTAGAGCAATTGAACTTGCAAACGAAGATGGAAGTGTCTTCAAAGTGAATGGGCAACGACTGAAGTTGTATATCAGTCCAATGGACTCGATAAAGTGCATAGCTACTATCTATCTTGATGAAGTCTGAGTAATCGAAATGACTGCATCATGCCACGACATAAAATCAGGCGCTAGTGGTAGGCAACCCACCAAGCGTTGTTGTAATCGTAATCAAAGTGTATTTGTTGTTTTTGTGCAATCTGATGTGTTTGTGGAGTGTGCAGGACTAAAATTACTGAAAAAGAAGAGTTTTTACAGTTGATGGGTGGTCAACGGGATAACCGACGGACCGTCAAAGTGCCAATGGACCGCCACTCTAACCGTCAAAGTCAATGTCAAAATTTGATCATTCTTGATAAGGCTTGACGCTTGAGCTGGCAAACCGACAACAAACTGACGAACTGCCGGAGGTACCATCAAACTGAAGCTGAAATACTGAGTTTTTTGAAAGGTATGACGGACCATCGCATCATTTACAGGCCGTCGGAGTGACCGTTGCAATAAAACAGAGTTGTACAGTTTCTGGTAAGCTTCAACGGCCAACCTGGTGGACCATCGAATACCTGATGGACTATCCGGTCAACCATCGCTGTAATCCTAATGTTGGGTCGGGTTGGGTTAAAGATGATGCATATTTAAATTACCCATACTTGATCCAAATGTTTTTTTAGAGATAAAATAAGGTAGTTACATACATTGTAACCTATTCAAATTCTAAAACTGTCCAACTCCCTCTGGATTCCAAGTATCTGAAGGAAGTTACTCCCTTTAGGAATCTCCATCTTCTTTCTTCTCCCCTATTTAAACTAGTCTTTTCCCCTCTTTTCTACTCATCACAACAAAAGAGGAAATCACAGGATAAAGTATTAAGTAGTTTTTCTTTTTGAAGTACAAACAACTAGAGTGAAACTTCTGCATTATCAAGGTATGATTTTAACCCATTTTCTTGCTTCTCCAAAGTGCAAAACATGATTGAAGTGGTTGTTGTATATAAAGGTTCATCTTGTTTCTTTCTGTGGTGTAAATTGTTGATATCTGAGTTTGAAACTTTGGTATACAGTGTTGGGTATACAGTGTTGGGTGAAGTCTGAGTAACCCAAGTGTTTAGAATAGAAAATTGTGTGCATAAACATCAAATTATTGTTGTTGTGTGCTGAAAATTGAATAAGGTAGACCAACTGTTCGACAAAATGTCAAAAAGAAGTCTAAAATTGGAAATAGGGACTGACGGTCACTTTGGTGGACCATCGAATTTATGACGGACCATCAGGTTGACTGTCACAAATGTCCAAAGGAAGTTGCTCACTATATAAGCTACGATGGACAACTTGGCGGACCATCAGTAACCTGATGGACCGCCAGTTCGACCATTGTAAGTTTCTGTAAATCAGATCTCACTGGATAAGGTTTGATGGCCCAACCGGTGGACCGACGCATCATCGATGGCCCATCAGTGTGACCGTCAACCCAATTTTTGTTACTTTCTTTGAAGATTTTTATTTTTGTAACTAAATCTGTACTTCTTTCTAGGTACCATGGCACGAAAACTCACATTGACTAGGGGCGGTGGTTGAAAAAGAGGTCGAGATGAACCTTCTAGGAGCGAGGAGGCACCAGCCTTCAATACTCGCCAAATGGACTGAACACTTTCTACACTCTCCCAGTCTGAAGAGGAGAGTGATGGTAGAACCAGCAGCTCCAGTAGCACTATCTCGAGTCCCGACGAGGCAAGGGTAGTCAAATCTCGCCCTAACCTAGTTGAGGTCAAAATTGCGGCTACCAATATAGAGGCACAAACTAAAGCAGCCGAGGCTGAGACTGAGACTGAGGATTCGAACTTGATTAGGCGAAAGGATCCTCAAATCAAAGATACCTTCAGATAGCAGCTAGGTGGAGCAAGGGATAAATTTTATGATGGGTTAGCACCAACAGTAAGTAGGCCAATCAAAAGTCCATTTACTGAGGAGTATCAGATTGTAATGATGGAGTTGCACAAATATCCTAAGATAGAGCATCATTTTAATGAGTACGAACTGGCATGGATGAGCAAACCCCCAGGATCATATCAATTGAATCTGGTAAGGGAATTTTTTCTAACTATTTGGTATTGGTAGAAAAAGATATTCCAAAGGGCTCGAAGGTTTTTAATCTGCCGAACAGGGAATCAGTGCCAGTACGGGGAGTTACCATTGATATATTAGCCCAAACCATAAACAGGATGTTGTTTGGGCCAGATTATGAAGCCCAACCTGCTATTCCGAAACTTGAGTACCGACTACATAATGCATCTGCCCAAAGATCCTGGTTGGGTGGAGTGTTGTTTGATGATGGTAATCCTTCCTGGGACATAAACCATGTGAGCGCATAGAGAAGTCATCCCTTAGATTTCGGCCTAAATTCTGGTGGCCTGTGGTTCGATTGAGATTTATGCCAATGAGAGGTGACGCTAATCTGGATATTCACCCGGAAGTACTTGTTGCTAGTTTGCTGTCACGACTGAAAATTGATTTTGATCAGATCATTGCTGATGAGCTGTTTGTCAGAGCACATAAGGTAGAAAGTGCTCTACCATTTCCTTGCTTAATCACTGAATTATACTGGCAGGCAGGTGTGCCTCTGATTCGTGGGGTAGATAATGAGGTTCGTACGACACATAGGCAGGATATTGAGAAGTCCAAGGAAGACTCAAAGTTTGAAATGAGGTTCACCAAGCCACCAGCCTATCAAACTCAGTCAGCACCATTCCCAGATACTTCAGAGAATGCAACAGGTATGTCGTTGACGATTACCACTTATGTACCACCTGATTATGTGCCATCAAGTATGTCTGTAGGGTCAGAATCTGCACCACCAATGGGTGGGCAGAATTTACTGAATATAGGTTAAGGCAGGAAAACTTTGCCAAATCTGTGAAATTGCAAAATAAATTCAAAAGGCAGCCGGACACTTAGGCTGTAGAATTCAAGCCTTTTGTTAACAGAATTGTAGCTAATGCAATCCGTCCTTTCTAAGACATTCAGATGAGGATGGATCACATGGAAGAGAGAATCAACAAAAGGCTGGATTCACTGTCTATTCTATACCTAGCAAGGATCATGGCAGAGTTTAAAAAAGCACAGGCTGACATCAAAGAGTTGAAGAGAAGGCAGCCATAGCAACCCACTTTTGATCCATCTTTGGTATTAAGTGATGATGATGAAGGAATTATTGATATGATGGGGAGACCTGTGAAACCTAAAGGAAAGCAACAGGTAGATGATCGTACTGAATGGAAAGCTGAAAACAGAAAAAAGAGAGAGGCTATGACTCCGGAGGAGCGAGATCATCATGACATGAAGAAAGTCAAGAAAAGTTCTAGGAAAGATGAAGAGAAAAGAAGGAAGAGAGTAGAAGACGAAGCGGCTGGAGTGTCTACCAGTTCTACCCCAGTTAGGGGGCAAAATTCAGACCCAGTTCGGGATGTTATACCTCCGATTCCAGAGGGAGAGTTTCTGAGAACCCCCGCCACCATGGGGGTCAACATTTCAGTAGGTGAGGACACAGGTTCCTCACCATACTTCACAAACACCTCAGATGAATAAAAGGCAATATAAGTATACCCACTCCTTTGTACTTTTATTTGATGCTTTGAGGACAATGCATATATTTTTTTGTGAGGGGTGGTGTACTTGTACCATGGGGGATTGTGTTGCCATATTCTTATCCTCCCATGTGCTATCTAGGAGAATTGTCATGTCTAGGATTATTTTTAAGTTCGCATTTTTTTTCTTTTCTAGGATTAACTTTAGGTTTGCATCTTTTCTTTCTTAAGTCCTGTTCTATTGTTAATGATGGTCCATTAAATAAAAGTGTTGTTTATGTTAGCACCTCGTTGTGAATATGGATGATGAATGATGTTGGCATCAGGCTATGGCTATGTTTGTATGATTGTTTACATTTATCTCCTAGTATATGTAATCAATTGTTAGTGAATCTGTGGTTGGCATTAACTTGTAGCATATGCATGACATGTGGTGTAAATCTTAAGAACAGTAGAATGAGTTTGACTCAGTTGCCTGTGTGTAGGAGTATTTGTATTAGTTCTTACATAGTGTAATACCTAGAACTTTCCTGGTTCAATTGATGTTGTGTTGTAGTTGATGAAATAAGAAGAGATAGCAAGCCGCCTTATGTTTTTAGTCCACTTAGCAAAAATAATTAACCCCACCAAAAACAATTTTCCATTTTTGAACCCTTTTTTGAGCCTATTTAATTTTTTTTCTTCATCACCATTGCTATCGAAGATTCAAGAATTAATTCTTGTAACCTTTGTAAGTGAACTTTGAATTTGTTTATGAATAATACAAGTATTCTTTCTCTTTCTTCTATGGAGATGAGTGGCTAAGCTCCCATAACTAGTGTAATGGGAGCCTTGATGTAAACAGTTGATATGGGTTGTGATTCCAATTGAGTTTTTATAGGTAATTGATGTTTCATAAACCCTTCTTCACTCTAATGACTTTTCTTGGTTGCAAACTTGAAAGGTGAGCCTAAGAACAATTACGTGTTCGAATAGAAAAGTGTTTTTTGGGAAAAGAAAGGGTTTACATGAAATCTAGAGACCTAAATATTTATATTAACGGAAAATGCCTTAACAAGGATTAACCTACATAAGAAAATGGTTGAATAATCAATATATTCTTTAAGTTTGAGAGAGTTAAAGGATAAACTAACCATTAAGGTTGAGAAACTAATGGGTAAACAATAGAATTCAGTTGCTCTTACAATTGAAGTTATTGAGTGTAACTCAAAAGTGATTCACAACCCTAACTGTTTAAACATCTTGGTAAGTATAACTCTAGTTTGTTTAATATCATTGAATTATTACTAGCAGAAAGAATAATTAGTTGGAACAACTCTGTTAGAATTACTTAGAATACAATTTATAAATCAAAACCCCTCTTATTCAGGAACCTTTGATCAACAGTCTAATAAAAATCACAATACCTAGTGAACACAGTATTCCCTTGGGATTCAACACCCAACCTAGTTGGGTTCTATTTTTGATAGTGACCACTTATTCTCTCAGAAGAGAGGTATAATTTAAGTGCATCATGTACCATTATTGGCGTGAGTTCTCTCATGAGCCAGTTAAGGCTAAGGGAGATGTTCTCAACCAATGAGGACCCCTCTAACTTATGGTGTCACGTAATTTAGGACGTGGGCTATTTGGACCCTTTTCCTCTTGGTACTAAGTACTATTCCCAACTGAAAGTAAACTAATATACAAAATGCTCAACAATAATGATAATCTCAAACTGAAAGATAAGTGTTTTTATATGAAAGCACTCTAAATCATAAAACTAAAGAACTGAATATTCAATTGACAATGCATGATATCTTTGGGCATCGGGTGTTTATAACCCGCCATCTTTGAAGAATGCAACTAATTAGAAAATGCTATAGTCTAAACATAACAAGGAATTTCATAACTCGAACCCAAAATCAACACTTTATCAAGATAATGAGATATTAGAATCATGTTTTTTGAAAGATGCTCAAATATATGGTAAAATATGCACTCATGGTTTAGTCAAAGAAAGAGACTAAAAACTTAAAAAATTCACACTTTTTAATGAAAACCCTATACTTGAAGGGTTAATTAAACATAAATAATTGAGTTAACTTTGGGACTCAATGGTTGAAAATAACTCATTGATGAAATCCCACATACTTGGGTTTGAAAACCTTGATGACTCCTTTGAATTTGGAGCCTGAAAATTGAGAACCCTAGCCCTTGCTTGAAGGTGAAAAATTGCTCATTTTCTTTAAATTTTCTTAGTTTCAAGTGAATTATGATAAATGGGGGACTTGGAAGTGTTTTAGAATTGTTATTAAGCCCTTGGGTAAATTAAATGACATAGTAATCGTGTTTAAAAAGTGGGAAAAAACAAACAACACCTTTGAAAATGTTATAATAGCGCAGAACAGCTCCGACTAGTAGTTTAGGTGACGAACCATCAATCCGTTGACTAACCACCATTTGAACTATCACAAAAGGACCATATTTTGATCTTACTACTTAAGCCAAATGGCTTTCAGATGAGTGGATTCGCACCCAACATTCGTACACATTACCTTTTTTTAATGAATAAACGAGACATAATTGTGATTAAATTCACTAATATCCACTTTTTAAAGGCATAGAGTTGAGGGGATAGAAAGATGTGGATCGGAGCTTAAAATGATCAAAAGGAGAGCAAGAAAGTGCAGTTGAAGACCTGGAGCAGAAGGGCCTCACTTACCGTGATTGCGGTCTGCTGACCGCGATCGTGATAGTCAAGCAGGGTCAATTAACCACAGTTGCATAAGTCTATCGCTGTCACAAAGGTTGAGGTCGTGGCCAATCTAGTGCGATTGGGGTTTAGCGGAAGATTTCAGCCCAAGGACAAATCTAGAAATGCACATTGATGGTCCCAATTTTGACAAAAAGGATCAAACCCTAGAATGATGGATCAGATTACATCTTCCCTAATTTTTTTTGGTTTATCTCTTGGGTTCATAGCCTCCATACTTGGAGAGTAAAATATTGTATAAATTTTGGGTGAATAATACATTGGAGACCTTCTAAGAGGAGGAATAGATCACTTCCATTGTTGACTAGTGGGAGTGCAAAGTTTGAAGTAACATTCAATTAAGCTTCAATAAATTATTTTAATGGAGATTATGGGTATATCTTTGCTTATTTATCTTATGTGTAGCTAAATCTCCCTCTTGGGGTTCTGTGTGAATAGGGGCTAAAGTTGTGTGGGTTGTTATTCTTAGCCTTTATTTGGTAGTTCATACTTATTGCTATGCTAACATGGTTGGGATTTGTGAGTGAAAGCCTCAAATACCCACATGGGTTTTGATGAGTAAAAACTCAAAACTTTAGAAAGCACAAGGCAATCTTCGAAAGAAGGGTTTTGGGTGAACTTTAGGAATCCACATCATCCTTGAAAGAGGGATGTGGATACCAAAGCAATGATAGACAATTATGTGTAATTTTCTAAATTTTCACTATCTTAGACATAAAGATGATTGTGAAGTTAACTATACCATGGGTATCATCCTATAAATAGGGATGCCTATATTGAGGATTGGTTACCAGTTGTTGAACACATCCGTTAGGTATTCAAAAGAATTAATGGGTGAAATCTTGGTATTTTGTTGAAAGACTAGCATCAAAATCTATAACAGAACCTACCTATATTTGATTTACTAAATTGATGTTGATTACTAACACCCACATGTCATTCCCTTAGTAATGAATAATCCCAAGATTCGTGCCTAATTGTTGAAACTCTAATTATTCATAGCCCCGAATTTATACGAGAAAAACCCAAAAAAAAACATTATTATTGATACTTTCCTCACCCCCCTTTTTTATCTTCTTGTAATATTGGTTTGAATTTAACTTGTATCTATTATTTCGAATTAACTTGATTGCCACTCACATTGTTCCTCGTGGATTTGACCCCAACTCCCAAGTTGGGTAAATATATTGTCAACGATCGCCTTGCACTTAAATTAATGTGTAATTTGAGCATTATCACTTTCCATGATAGGTCATCACAGGTGTGATAATTCGTTACCCGAGCCGTCACACTCTTACTGACACACCCTTTGGAAAACTTAGCATAACTTTTTACTTTGATATTGGATTAAGGAAAAACTGTATGAGTTTGAAAGATAATTCAAATATATACCATTTGGTATGTATTGATCTCAAAAATACTTCAGAATCAAGGATTTAGGATCATTTGAATTTGGCTGTAGCAAGATACTTCACAAGAAATCAATTGATAAGGGAGGTTTTGACTTGGCTATGATGTAGGAGTTATTTATGGCATTATAACATGACTAGATCGCTTCTCATACAATTAAAATATGAATTTTTATTCTACATACACTTGAATCGTGATTCTAATCATGTATTAGATTTTTGGGATGTTATAATATTATTTCTCTCTGGGTCATTCATCCCCGAATGAAAACTAACTAATCTAAAATATTAGGGAAAGAGATGCAATTCCCATACTAAATTTCTAAGAGTTGAATACTGAAATTATAAATTAGTCTATAATAGAACATAGACTGAACCAAACTCATGAATTCATGTTATTACATGAGAATTGTTGGGTCACATGAGACAGAAAGAATTAATTAAGTGAAAACTATTACCTAGAGCTGAAATTGAGTTCAAAGAGATATGATGGGGGTACTTGGTCATAATGTTTGTCTTTATTTCCCAAGTAGCTCCCTCAACTAATAGATTTTTCCACAAAACCTTTACTAAAGTGACCTTCTTATTTCTCAACTGACAAACTTGACGGTCAAGAATCTCAATTGGGACACTATATTCACACCTACACTCTCCAAAGGCACAATCGATGTTGGATCACCAATGCATTTCTATAACAAGGACACACAAAAAATATAACTAGTGTTAAATCTACAGGTAATTCTAACTCATAGGCTACATTGCCACAGTGACCCAAAAACTAATAAGGACCAACATAGCAAGGACTGACTTTCCTTTCTTGTCAAATATCTTTACTCTTTTCATGGTTGAAACTTTTAAGTAAACCAAATTACCAATATAAAACTCTAGTTCCCTCCTTCTAATATTTTCTTAGGATTTTTGACGACTCTAAGATATTTTTAACCTCTCTCTAATCAGCTAAAATTTCTTGATAGACTCATGAACTAAATTTGTTTCTATCATTATAGCTTCACCAACCTCAAATCAACCAATAAGATATCTATATCTCGTACCATAAGTGCTTTAAATGGGGCCGTTTGAATACTGGAGTGATAACTATTATTATAAGCAAACTCAATCAAAGTCAAATGACTATCCCAAATACCCTTGAAATCGATCAAACACTCTCTAAACATATCCTCTAAAGTCTGAATAGTCCTCTCTACTAACCATATATATGTAGATAAAAAGCCTAACTAATATAAAGCTGGGTACCAAGACCCTTCTGAAAGATCTTCTAGAATAGAGAGGTAAATTAACTACCCCTATTTAGAGTGATGATCATAGCGACATCATGCAATTTTACTAACTCTCTAAGATAGAGTCTAGCATAATTCTTGACTGAATCTAAGATGTTAACTAGCAGGAAATGGGTCGACTTAGTCATTCGATCCATAATAACCCAAATAGAATCATGATAACTAACAGTATGAGCCAATTCGATAATGAAGTTCATATTCACCACTTCCAACTTCCAAGTAGAAATATTGGTGTCCTTAACCTAATGGAAATTTGGACACTTAGCCATAAATTTTGCAATATCCATTTTCATGCCATTGCATCAATAGACTTCCCATAAATCATGGTATATATTAGTAGCTCCTGGATGAATAAAATACCTACAACCATGAGCTTCTACTAGCACCTGTTGTCTTAAGTCATCTATATCCAAAACACATAGTCTGCCCTGATGACAAAGAATACTATCTCTCCCTTTGGAGAAAACCTCAACCATCTAACTGTGGAAAGTTCCTTTTAACTTAAGCAAAATAAGTTAATTATTTCGGTCTAACCCACATGGAACAAGACACTCATATCATAATATTTTAACAACTTTAGCCATTTTCTCTTATGAAGATTTAGATCTTTCTAGTCGAACATATAATGAAGGCTCTTTTGATCAGTTAACACATCAACATGAACCCCATAAATATAATGGCTCCAAATATTTAAGTCAAAAAAAATTGATGCCGACTCAAGATCATGAGTCGAGCAATTCTTCTCATAAGGCTTGAGCTGTCTAGAGGAATATTCTATAACCTTGCCATGTTCCATCAACTCACAATCAAGTTCAACTATGGAAGCATCACAATAAACCACAAAACCATTTGAATCCTATAGCAGAGTCAAAAATTTTCATGACTTGAGACTACCCCGCAGTCATAACACGGTGCATAGAACCACAAGTGATCTTAAGCTAACCCATGGTATTGGAATAATGCATGAGAAAATTATTAAAACATATATAAAATATAAATTGACTAAGCGAAAGAATATTCATGAGAAAAATTATTTCTATACATTTATAATTGGAAAGTTTAGTTATAATATCTGTATTCTGAAAAGAAAGAGAAACTGATTACAACTATTCTAACTATCTATGAAACCACTATTAATACTAACTATAGGTAGTCGGTACATGACCCTAACTATCCCAAAGAAATACATATGAATAAGAAAATAAAGGACAAGAACTGCAATTGACTTGAGCCCTTAAAATATGAGGACTCATCCCTTACTAGTTAAATGCTATGATCCGTTTGGTTATGATCCTGTAGTAAGGACCTAAATCTATATCACATAAAAATGTAGACAGAAGAGGTATGTTATCAGTACTTTGGAATGTACTAAGTATGTGAGATATGTACTAGTCATGAAAATACTCAAAATATATTGTAAAACTAAGGACATAAGCCATTTGCTGAAATATGCATTTGAAACATGTTTGTACGTAAAAGTTGTAAGGCATAATGAAATTTCTAAATCATGAGCTAAGGCATTTCTGTAAACTGGTATGCGGTAGAAGCATGTCTATTATATTTAATCTCAAGTTAAGTTTGAATATGTTGTAAAACTATACTGAGGATCATGTATGACTACGGGATCTAAAATTGTAGGATGTGAACTGATGCAATGACCAAGTATAGACATGTACTGAATGAAACTTAATAACTGAATACAGGTCATGCATAATCTAAAACATAACGTGAGGACTATGGGATTAATTAATAATTGATATACCCTAATCTGCAAATTGGGGTCCAACCTGTAACCTCAGTTGGAAAGGTGCTAGTACCTTGCCAAGGGTACCAACACTGGCTGGCATGGATCCACTAATTTGATGTCTCGAAGGACTAGGGTGTTAGTCCTAGCTAGTGAATGAACCCTTATAACCTATAGTAGTGCCCTAGTTCTGAAACATAGGGACTTCTACCGAAGGTCTCATTCCTAACTAACAGGTGAGCCTTTATCCATGCGTTCACTCAGTGCTAAGTACTACTACCAACTGAACGACACTAAAATTGATATATTTTCTCAGTATAGTAATAGTCTTGAAAATAGTAACATATGCATAATCTAAAGTGCTCAAAATATGTCAACTAATACATACATGAAATCCTAGGTATCGGGTGTTCATAATCCACCATCTATGACAAATGCAACTGAACATGATAATATTAAAATCTTATCATAATTGAGAAAAAAAAAATTCATAGCACGAGTCCAAAATCATGAATTTAGTAACATATCAAGGGTTCATAATTCTAAGTCTGTGAAAACACTAAATTTCATGGGAAAACATGGTATGAAAATTAATATAGATTAAAATCCATAAAATTATGATAAATAGTGCTTAATAGTCTTGAAATTGATAAATCTCATATAGCTTGATCATATGCTTGAAATCTTATCTAATATCATGTAAAACATGCTTGAATTTGAGAATAGCGTGAATAATATGATACAAGCCTAAAAAATCATGAATAATCATTAAAACATACTTATGAGTGACAAATATATCATGGGGAATTGAATTTAAGATTGGAGTAAAAATTTGGGTAAAGCCCTAGTTTATGAAGATCATAAAATTCATGAACAAAATCATAATTTAGGCATGAGCATGAAAAGAGATCCTTATTGAATACCCACATAACTGATTATTACTCTCAATTCTTGAATTCCTGGGAGAATTTTCTTAGAATTTGTGCTTGAACTTGAGGCACCCTAGTTGCTATTAGAGAAGGGAAAATCACCCTTTTTCTTGTTGTGGATAGAATTTACGACTTAATGAGGAATTTGGGGAATTTTGGGCTCATATACCACCATTGGGGAAGGTTAAACAATGTGGGTTAGGAGTACAAAAAGTGTAAAAAGACCAAAAAGACCTTCTTACAATATGCAGGAATTTCTGGGTTGCAGCCTTCATGGCTCGAGTAAACTCGTTATATCAGGTCACAAGTCATTACCTGAGTCCTGAATTGAGGACCAAAGGCTTGGATCCTTCACTATTATGAAAATTACTTCACTCATAACAATTCATTAGGTCTCCTAACTAGTCATTATCAAGAACTTGATTTCCTGGTTTCTTTCTGTTGTGACAATGGGTCCACCTAATGACTCATTAGGACTGATAACGAGTTGTTGTCTAGACTCATCGACACTGGGATAAATTTCTTGATCATTTAATTCTATGGTTATTAGTGTAGTCCATGACTCCTTACGTCTGATAATGGGTCATTGCCGGAGTCGTTACCACTAGCAGTTTAACAGTGCCTCAAACAAAATACCATAACTTTTTGCTACGATATCAAATTAAGGAGAGACTGGTGGCATTGAAAAGGTGATTTAGTGGCCTAACTCATGGTGAGTCTAGAGCTAAAAAGCTTAGGGTATTAAAATATCTCTCTCTTGGGATCATTCGTCCTCAAATAAAGACTGAATTAGTTGAAAGGATAGGAAATGAGTTACAATTCCTGACACTGAATTCTAAGAGCTGAATATGGACATGATGAGTAGATTTCCAAAACTCTGACTAGATTAAAAATTAAGAAATCACTAGTATCACCTGGCTGAATTCTGTAGTTGGATAACTAACATGATTCTGGTTTTTGAATCTAGATATCTTTTATGATTGGGACTAATTTAGACTAGGAGTAAGGACTCAACTGAATTCACAATTAGCATGAATGTAAATAATTAACATCATGAATAGGCACATGAAACTTCAGATAGTAAGACTAGATGAAAAGATTGAAAACTATAGGAGCTTATCTATCTGATTGTTAAACTTAACTATTGGTTATACGGACTAACTCATACTGAAAGTTTATAACTCAACTGAAGTATTCCTGGCATGAACAAATATTTAGAACTGTAAAATGATACCTAATAACATGAAGTTTCTAAGAGCCTTTGGGAAAGTAATATGTGTTACCTTCAACACGCATTGTCAGAAGTTCTAATAACATTAAGGAGCAAAGAATTTTGGGCATGATTTGAATGAGATAAATGGATAAGGATTTATAATATGGTTTAAGAATCCAAGTTTGTTAGTCTAAGATCATAGAATAGGACTTAGAGTTGAACATGAGACACCTCGGGTCTGAATCTACCTATCATGAAATAAGAGTATATTATGTCAAAAGTGAGGATAGAAACACTCTGATTTTAGCAAAAATACTAACAACTTCTAACTTAGCAATATTTCTTATCCATGATTCCTTCTTACGGACATACCACCCTTATCTAGCTGAAACTTCTAACTTTTTTATGGGTACACTATATATGACTGCTAAAAGCTATGTCTAGCCTAACTGAATGCTCTCACTCTATCCAATCTTAACTCAGAGATACAAGGCTCCGCCACTTAAAGGACTATACTGGTCTTAACCATAAAAATACAACATTTTATATTTACTTGGATCTATCACCCTCAAAGATACACTTCTTCTTGCCACCTTAAACAATCAACCTTAAGTACTAATCAAAGAGTCACTAATCACCATAAGCCATCATCTGAACATATATCAACAAATTATTTAAGCCTATCACTCAACTGCCAACAATATCCCCATCAAAGTATAAGAAGGGTCACTAAAGAACTAGAACATAGGGATCTAATATAAGAGGGATACTGTGAAATCTGGACTTACGTATTTTCATAAATTCAGCACATAATTGAGGCCTGATTGGTAAAATATAATTTGAATAAAATCATTCAAGAGATATAATATGAGAGCATACACGATTTAGTGTGATCTCACTAGTAATTAAAGATGTATCATATGTACCTATAACTGAGCATTTTGTAAAACATGAGTACATGAGTCATAAGTTGCATGACCTGAGATTGGAATTCATAAATTCATGGAATATGGTTTGTACTTTTGAGTGAATTGACGCTCCTTATACTATGAACTAGGAGTGGACATAATTCTGTATAAAGTGAATGAATATGAGCTATGATCATAGAGCTAACTTGCAAGGCATGAGTAGAGTTCCATAATGACTGAAGCACAAAAATTTATACTGAGATAATAATGGGTCAGCTTTCTCTCTCCCCTAGTGTTGTTCTAGAACTTACTATCATCACTACTAGAATCAAAAAACTTGATTTGGTTCTTTGTTCTATCATCTCCCCCTTAGATTTAAGTCATCGTTCTAAGTCTGTGGACCTCTGTAATAAACTTTGCACTAAATTGCAATCACTCTACTATAAGCCCAGGATATAATCAGTACACATAAATACTAAACTACTCCTGAAAGACTATACATTAAAGAATAAAACCCGTTGCTAGTACTTCCTTCTGAGATACAACTCTTAACTTTAAATAGACACAATAGTCATTATTTAATAGCTTAAATGCTTATTAACTTAGAATATTCTAGAGTATTACAATACCCCGAGTACATACCTTTTCCTTTCATAATTCCAAACTCTTTTCGCTATTAGCTTGATCATCAATAATTCAATCTTAGATTGTAACACTTAATATGGATATCCACACAATTTATCATGCACTAATACCCACTTACTACTATAGGATAGGAATCATGAAACACTAATCCATACAAAATTTTATGAACATACTTAACCTTTACAAGCTTTTCTATCTTTCTGGTCGCTGCCTAATCTCTATCTTGTCTAAAGCATTAACATACTTTAAGTCCCCCTTAACTGGTAAATCTCTCTCAAAGTGCTATTATACAATCTACACAATACCTTTCTAGACGCATGGACACATAATATACTAAATTTGGATAAACACTACCCCTACTTCACTGTTGCTACACTTCTAGGCTCATGTTACTAACTCTAGGTCATTTTGTCATAGGATTCTAAAAAGGTATCTGGGATCACATCTGACTTTGTCTCAGTGCATGATTTTCATGAATAGCAATGAACTCTTTCAAATTTTGGAACTTAAAGGCACTAATGGGATCCTTTAAATCTCGTGATCAATCTCATAATTATCTACAGGGACTATCTCAGAAAACTCTATCAATTGAAATTTAAGCTTGACAGTTTCTACTACCTCAAAATAAGGTATAGTTGGCATGAATGAATGTAAAAATCTGTATAAGTTTCTTTGAGATTATCTCTACTGCATGATCTGAGATATGAAAGAAGGGAAACATTTCTTAAATGCCCTTTGGCCTCTCTAAGAAAGGTACAAACATCTTCGTACCATTCCACAAGACTCTATTAGACACGACTAACCTATGGTACTAGCATAATGCTTGAGCAACTGATTAAAGCATAAATATATATATAAAGTAAATTGACTTAGCGGAAGCATAATCATGAGAAAAACTATTTTTATTCATTTACTATTGGAAAGTTTAGTTACAATATTTGTTTCTGAAAAAAAAAATAATTACAACCATTGTAACTAACTATCTATGAAGCCTCTAATAATATTGACTATAGGTAGTCGGTAAATGGCCCTAACTATCCCAAATTAATACATACGAATAAGAAAATAAAGTATAAGAACTGTAACTGACTTGAGTCCTCAAAATTTAAGAACTGATCCCATACTGGTTGAATACTATGATATACTTGGCTATGATCCTGTAGTAAGCACATGAATCTACATCACATGAAAAATGTAGGCATAAGAGGTATGTTATCAGTACATTGGAATATACTAAGTATGTGAGAGATGCACCAATCTTGAAAATACTTAAAACATACTGTAAAACTAAAGATATAAGCCATTTACTAAAATATGCATTTAAAACATGTTTGTATATTAAAGTTGTAAGGCATAGTGAGATTTCTAAATCATAAGCTAAGATAATTATATAAACTAGGATGCGGTAGAAGCATGACTATTATATTTAATCTCAAGTTAAGTCTGAATATGTTGTAGAACTATACTGAGGATTATGTATGAATACAAGGTCTGAAACTGTGGGATATGAATTGATGCAATGACCAAGTATAGACATGTATTGAATGAAATTAAATAACTGAATATAGGGTCATGCATAATCTGAAAATTGAACATAATTTAAAACATAAAGTGAAGGTTGTGGGATCTAACAATAACCGACATACCCCAATCTAAGCAAATTGGAGTCCAACCTGTATCCCCAATTGGAAGGGCCCTAGTACCTTACCACGGGTACCAACACTAGCTAGCGTGGATCCACTAATCTAATGTCCTAAAGGACTAGAGTGTCATTCCTAACTAGCGGGTGACACCTTATAACCTATGGTGGCATCGTAGTTATAGAACTTTGGGACTTCAACTAAATGTCTCAATCCTAACTGATAGGTTAGCCTTCATCCCTGCATTCACTCGGTACTAAGTACTATTCCCAACTGAAGGACACTAAAAACTGATATATTCGTTCAGTATAGTAATATTCTTAAAAATAACAACATATGCATAATATAAAGTGCTCAAAATATATCAATTAATACATACATGAAATCCTAGGTATCAGGTGTTTATAACCCACCAACTCTGACTAATGCAACTGAACATGTTAATATTAAAAGCTGATCATAATAAAGGAAAAGGAAAATTTCATAGCATGAGTACAAAATCATGAATTAATCAACATATCAAGGGTTCATAATTCTAAGTCTATGAAAATACTAAATTTCATATGAAAACATGATTTATCAATTAAAATGGATTAAATTTCACAAAATCATGATAAATAGTGCTTAATAGTCTTGAAACTGATAAATCTCATATAGCTTGATCATATGCTTGAAATCTTAACTAATATCATTTTGAACAAACTTGGATTTGAGAATGGCATGAATGATATGATATGGGCCTAAGAAACCATAAATAATCATTAAAATCATGCTTATGAATAACAAATAGATTGTGGGGATTTGAATTTAAGCTTGGACTAACAATTTTGGTAAAGCCCTAGTTTATGAAGATCATAAAATTAATGAATAAAATCATACTTTGGGCTTGAGGATGAAAGGAGATCCTCATTGAATACTCACATACTGATTACTCTTGATTCTTGAATTCCATGCAGAATTTTCTTGGAATTTGTTCTTTAACTTGAGGAACCCTAGTTGTTATTGGAGAAGAGATAATCACCACTTTCTTGTTGTTGATGAAATTTACAACTTAATGAGGAATTTGGGGAATTTTAGGCATATATACCACCCTTAGGAAATCCTAAGAGACGTGGTTTAGGAGAAAAGACTGAAGATGGACCAAAAATCCCTTTTTAAAATATGCAAGAATTTCTGGGATGCATTCATCATGGCTCAGGTAACGACTCGTTATGTCAGGTTACGAGTCGTTCCCTGAGTCAGACATGAGGACCTAAACCTTAGGTCCTTCACTGTTATGATAATGAGTTCCCTCCTGACGATTCATTCAATATCATAATGAGTCATTAGAAGGATTCATTATGAAGAACTTGATTTCCTGGTTTCTTTCTGTTGTGACTACGGGTCCACCTAATGACTCGTTAGGACTAATAATGAGTCGTTGGATGGACTTGGCACCACTGGGCTAAATTTATTTATAATTTACTACCATGGTAATGATTCTAGGCCATGACTCATTACATTTGATAATGGGTCGTTGCCTGAGCTGTTACCACTCGCAGTTTAATAGTGCCTCAAATAAAATGCCATAACTTTTTGTCACGGTATCTAATTAAGGCGAGACTGATGGCATTGGAAAGCTAATTTAGTGTCCTACCTCATGGTAAGTCTAGATCTGAAAAACTTAGGGTATTACAAAATTAAAGTGGTGGTGAGTCAAGTCTTCAACTCCTGAAAACTCTTCTCACATGAATTAAATCACTAAAATTTAACTTTCTTCACAGTCAATATAGACATATGAAAATCAGTAGAGGAAATCCCTTTAATAAAACGTCTGTATTAACCAGCTAAACCTAAAAACTCCTAAATATATGATAGAGAGATGGGTCCAGGCTAATTTCTAACTCCTTCAGTCTTTTGAGGATCAATTCAAATGCCTTTACCAGAAATAGTATAACCAATGATTGATACTAATTTCAACCAGAATTCACACTTATTAAACTAAGTGAATAACTAATGATCTTTGAGAGTCTGCAATTTAATCCTTAAATGGTCTGCATGTTTATCTTCGAGAATAAATGAGGATGTCATCAACAAAGACAATGATGAACATGTACAAGTACTTCTTCAACACCTTTTTCATGAAGTCCATAAAAGTTGCAAGAGCATTCATTAGTCCAAAAGACATAAAAACAAGTTTGAAGTGACCATACCAAGTTCTAAAGGTTGTTTTTGGAATTTCACATTCTCTGACTCGAAGCTAATAATAGCCTGATCTAAGGCCAATCTTAGAGAAGCAATTGACAAAAGTTGGTTGAACAAGTCACCAATCCTAGAGATGGGATACTTATTCTTGATTGTGACCTTGTTCATCTAGCGATAGCCAATGCATATTTTAACAGAACTGCCTTTCTTGCGTATGAAAAAAAACTAGAGCACCTCATGAAGAGATGTTAGGCCTATTAAAAACCTTGTCTATGAGATCTTTTAACTATTCATTTAATTCCTTGACCTTGGCTAGAGCAATTTCTATAGGGTGGAATTGAGATAGGCTGGGTATCTGGAAGGAGATCTATTCCAAAGGTAATTTCCCATTCAGGAGGAACTTTAGGTAGATCTTCAAAAAAAAAACTTTAGAAACTCTTTAACTACTGGAACTGACTCAAGAGTTGAGGTTTCAGAATTTGAGTCCTTAACCCAAATAAGATGATAGATACACTCTTTGGAAATCATTTTTCTAGCCTTAAGGTAAGAGACAAATCGACTAATAGACACTGTGGTACTACCCTTCCACTCTATGGCTGGATTATTTGGAAATTAAAATTGGACTACTCTATTTATGATTAGACACTGTGGTACTACCCTTCCACTCTATGGATGGATTATTTGGAAATTGAAATTGGACTACTCTGTTTATACAATCAATAGAGGCATAGGAAGAGTAGATCCAATTCATGCCAAGAATAACATTGAAATATATCATGAATAACTCTAAAATATCAACTGAGGTGACTTTCTGAGAAATTGTGCCTGGGAAATTTATGTATATCCATCTACCTATGACAAAATTATCAATTAGAGTAGAGACTGAGAAAGTCTCCAATAGGATTTCAGGACTAACACCAAAGTTTACCACTATATAAGGAGTCATGAAAGAAAGTGTGGCTCCAAGATCTAATAATACATATCCATGAATATGAAAGACATGTAAAAATACTGTGACCATATCAGGATTTAATCCTGTAGAGTTTGAAGGTCACAGAACTTGTTCTAATGTTTCCTGCTAACTTCAAAGATGATGCACCCTGCTGGTTTGAGTAACCTACTGGAGAAACTGAAGAAGTATTGCATCCACAATTATCACCTCTCTTGACTATTAGACAATATTAAAGTTTATGACCTATCTTTTCACAACCAAAACACCCATCTTTACCGATCAAATATTATTCAAAATGGTGTTTCCTACACTTCTTATGAATTGGGACATACGACCACTAGAAACATCAAAATGAGACCTATATTCTGGCACTCTAACTTTCTAATCCTACCTGGGTTAGGAACATAGAGCACTTATAGATAATGGTGATGGGGCTAAAAATCACTATTAAAACTGAGAGAGATTACCACTACCTGACTTTTGTTGAAAATAATCAAAGTTCCTTGTTCTCTCTTATTCATATTTCCCTTATTTTTCCTTAACCTCCTTCTCCTTAATTTGTTGGTCATAAACCATCAACTCGGAGATATTTATCTCCTTGACAAACATTGTAGTCCTATACTCTTTGTCCACATTCTCAAAAATACCTAACATGAACTTACTCATTCGGGACCTAGAGTCAGCAACCAAGTTGAAGCATATTTTGGTAGCTGAGCGAACTTAAGTGAATACTTATTCATTCTCATAGTACCATACTTTAGAATAATGAAATCCTGCACTATGGCCTTCCTTAACTCAAGTGGGGAGAACATATTCAGAAATGCAACAAACTCATCCCACTCTATTGATCCTGTGTCCGCACATCTATTATCTTTCCACTGCTTGTACCAGGTATAAGAAACTTCTTTCAAATAATAAGCAACCAAATTAGTGCTTTTAGTTAGAGTAATACCCATGATCTTAGTAACTTTCTAAATACTATCCAAGAAAGCCTGTGGATCCTCTTTATATTTAAACCTAAAGAATAGTGGAGGATTAATCCGAGTGAAGTCTCGAACTCTGATTATTTACATATTCATTATTGGATTGACTGGTGCAACAACTTGTTGGTTATTCTAGGTGGTCATGGAATGGGCTAACGTTGTGAAAGTAGACTTAAATTTAGCATGGGAGAATTATTCACTCAAAGAGTTTACTGGAGATAGTGGTGATGCTTGTTGATTCCCATTACTATTGCTATTTCCATTCCTCCTTCTATTAGTTCTATTGGGAGGCATTTTCTGAAAACGTGTATAGCACGAGTTAGAAGAGGGTTTTAATAGAGTTCACACTCTATCGCACAATATGAATATAAAATATGTGAAGTTTTTCCTAAAATATTTCATAGCCTCTCATTCATAAGTGTGGTGCTCTTCACATCCATAAACAAGACTCTACTTAATGTTGCTTTTGAAAACTCTCTGGTACAAAGTTTTTCACGATCTGAGACTACCCCTTAGTCGTAACATGGTTCTTAGAGTCATAAGTAACCCCAATATAATCCATGGCCTGGCATGACACTATGAATACTGTATAGACTAAATAATACTGTGCGAAAGCTAAAGTCTGCATAATATGAAAACAATCAAACCAAATGTCAATGATAAAATAAAAATGAAAATATCTTATCATAACATAAAGTTGGACCTCTATTGTCTGTCTGAAAGTCTCTACTAAGGTGAGTTGCTGGGACAAGCCTCCAGCTAACTCTACTATCTAAATATGAAATAGAGAAAATATGAAATACTGATAACTTGTTATCGAATGATGAGGAGTCACCGAAATAGAGTTTCTGAAGTGATGCTACATCAAGCTAACCGTGATTGAAGTGTTGAATGTCCAAACGTATATTATAAGAAAGTACAGCACAAAGAAAAGTATGCGGTCGTTACTTTAAATGTACTGAGAATGTGAGATATGCACTTTACTATGTAAATAAATATGCTAAAAGTGACATGAAGACCTGAACATAGAACTGAAATTTATAAACTGATGTTATGACCAAGTAATATACACGTAACACTATAAGATGTTGAATAGACTGGAGACAAGGTCAAAAGAGTACTGGGATTAAACCATGGGAGGTTTCTATAACAGGCATAGACCATGTAAGCAACACAAAATCCAACTTGTTACCCAAGTTGGGAGGGTATTTTGTACCTTGCCAAGGGTACGAACCATGATTTACGTGAATTCACTCATGAGCCCACTAAGGGATAGGGAGATACTCTTAACTAATAAGTACCCCTTTAACCATCATATGTAGTTTGGGACTTGGGTTATTTGAAC
This sequence comes from Capsicum pubescens, assembly GCA_030864215.1. Classification (NCBI taxonomy): domain Eukaryota; kingdom Viridiplantae; phylum Streptophyta; class Magnoliopsida; order Solanales; family Solanaceae; genus Capsicum; species Capsicum pubescens. Next base: position 195,384,901 of record CM061549.1, on the reverse strand, counting down.
CCTTGTTCTTTTGGTGCTAAGTACTACTCTCAACTGAAAGTAAACTGATATACTAAAATGCTCAACAATAAAGATATTCTAAAACTAAAACATAAATGATTTATCTGAAAGCACTCTAAATTACAAAAACTAAAGAATTAAATATTCAACTGATAGTGCATGATATCCTAGGTCATCGGGTGTTCATAACCTGCCATCTTTGAAGAATGCAACTAATCATAAAAATGTTATAACCTAAACATAAAGAGGAATTTCATAACTCAAGCCCAAAATCAAGAATTTCTTAATATAATGAGATGTAATAATCATGAGTATGCAAAGATGCTCAAATTTATGGGAAAACAAATACTCATAATTTAGTCAAAGTAAGAAACTGAAAACTAAAAGAATTCACATTTTTTCTTGGAAATCCAAAGCTTGAAGAGTGAATTAAACTTGAAGAACTGAGTTAAATTTGGGAATCAATGATGAAAGGAAATCCATTGATGAAATCCCGCATACTAGAGGTTGAAAACCTTGATCACCCCTTTGAATTTGGAGCTTGAAGTTTGAGAACCCTAGCACTTGCTTGAAGGAGAAAAATTGTCTCTTCTCTCTAAGTTTTCTAAGTGTCAAGTGAATAATGAGTTTGGGGGACTTGAGGGTGTTTTATAATTACTATTAAGCCCTTGGGAAGATTAAACGACATATTTTTTGTGTTAAAAGAGTGAGAAATAATCAAATAACTAATCAAATAACCCCTTTGAAAATATTATAACAGTGCAGAACAGTTTAGGCTGACGGTTCATGTGACGGACCATTAATCCCTTAACTAACTGTCATTTGAACCTTTACAAAATGACCAATTTTTTATCTTTCTACTTAGTCCTGATGGCTTTCCCTGATGGATCATCATAGGTGTGACGGTTCGTCACCCGAGCCGTCATACTCTTGCAAACAGACACCTTTGATAAACTGAGCATAAATTTTTACTCTAATATATTATTAAGGAAAAACTGAATGAATTGAAAATATAATTCAAATATCTATCATTTGGTGGGTCTTGAGCTCAAAAATACTTCAGAATCTAGGAGTTATGCTCGTTTAAAGTTGACTACAACATGATACTTCAAAATCAATTGGTAATAGAGGTTTTGACTTGGCAATGAGCTAGGAGTTACTTGTGGTGTTAATACATGACTAAATCACTTCTAATACTATCAAAAAATGAAATTTTATTCTACATGCACTTAAAGAATAGTTCTAATCTTGGCTTGAATTTTTGGAGTTTACAGTTGGCCCCACTGACCCTTTCATAAGATAGAATGCCTAAAATAGTTCTCTTTTTCCATAAATGACCTTTATCCTCATTCTTGGACTAACCCTTGAGTTTTAGGCATACTTATTCATTTTAATGAGACTTTTTAACTTTGTTATCCATGTTGAGTAGTAATAGGCCTTAAATCTCATTTTTTGGCTTATTAATTGAAATCTACTTCTCTTCCATGGATCTGACTACTTATGTATTGGAATTTATCAATAAAAGGATCTGGGGTAGGCTTAAACTTTGGTATATGGATACTAAGGTTTAGGTTATGAGTTTCAATTCGAGTTTGATGTACAAATATAAATAATGAGAATTTCTTTACAGTTTCAATTTAATTTAAGTCTAACATATGTATATTGATTATTATTTATCAGTTTCACGTTGAGTTTGGTATTTACTATCATAATATCATTATCTTAGTTCTGATTCGAGTTTGGCATTTATTATCATTATTATTATTGATCTAAATTGAAAAACTGGTGAATATCGATAGAAGGGGGGTTATGACTGAAAAAGGGAGCATCAAGTATGTGTGTCCTATATTCTAGATCATTTACGTTCATTATTTCCATATTTCGTCCTTACTTTAGTATTATTCTTTCTTTTTACTCACTGTGTTTATGGGGGCTCGAATGGGTTTATTCTTTTTAGTGTGTGTTCGTTGGTCTTATGGGGCCCAGTAGGGTATAGTTAGAATTTTACTTCCGCTTTTGAGTTATTTATCTTATATATATATCTCTTCTGTGTGGTACAATCTATTATTTTCGTTTCTGCCTTTTATTACTAACTTTGGTTTATATTCTCCCACCTTTTTATTCTTTACTGTAATTTAGCTCCATTAGCATATGATGCCTATTGAGTATCCATTTTTTGATACTTATACTACACTTATGTATCTTTTTTATGCAGATCCGAGTATGAGTCACTATCGTTGACGACATCCTCGGGTTGTGCTATTGTTTAGAGATAGGATGAACTTTTAGAATCTAGAGTTGATCCTCCTTTCTGCTATATTTGAATGTCTTATTTGTATATTATGAGATTATGATGTATATTTGACTTTGTATAATACTCTCTTTTTAATTTAATGGCTCTTGTACTGACCTCACCAGGTTGAGATGAAACTCATTTTGTATATTTTGTCCTCTTTCCTTTACTGCATAGTATGCACATATCTATATATATCGGTGTTTTTCGTTGTTTAGTATTTCTTTGCATGCCTATTTTCTTACTTTTCTTATCGTCTAGTATTTTCGTTTCGTGTTACCTGACTCCTATGTCTAAAGTAGATATTTTGATCGATTTACTTTTTCATTTGCGCAAATCAATTGGGTTTTATAACATTTTCTTCATACTACCTTTAAATTAAATAACTATATAAAGTAGTAGCAGTAGTCAAATTTAGAGTCTCAAGCAAAATCAATAAGGTTAATATGGTAAAATACACCTCTAATTAAAATTTCTTAAAGGGTATGTCAAGTCAACATGTGCCAAGTAATTGAAACAGACGGAGTATTAGTTTTTGATGTTGCTTGTTGGACAGGAACGCTTACTTCGAGGTGTCTTCACGCTTATTAAAGGGATCGATTTGTAAGATTGATAGGATCGCTTTTCCATTGATTGAGTGAAGGTTCGAATCATAGTAAAGGGGAAAAAGTCTTGATAGGAAGTAATATTTGTTGTGTGATTCTAGATTAGTTGAAAAAATAAATGACTAGTTATGTAGTCCAAAATGAAGCACACTCATAATTAGTTTTACATTTAATAAAAGTTATGCCAAATGACGCTCATATGCTGGAGCATAAGGCAAATAAAGAAGAAATCTTTACTACATGTTGTTCGAGATGCAGGATGAGGTATCAAAAATGAAACTTTAGTGATTCTCCTACTTTAGAGTAGTGACACAACAAGAAACAACACAGGTCAAATTCTCGATATATATACATTACAAAATAATTCACGTGTGTGACAAGTGAAAAATAAAATGGGTACTAATTATTCCTTATCATCAATAGATTCTCAGAGAAAATTGGCTCAATGGGGCGAAAAATGTTGGTTGATACCTTGAAAGGCCAATTTTCATTTGTCCAATTATAGAGGGCATAATATCTTTCTTTTGTAGTTACCTCGTTTTTTTGGGCAAATCGCAGGTCATGTCCGAGGATAGATGTATATCTTTTTGTAATTATATTGTATCTCATTGCGTTATATGGAGAGGGGTGTACAGGTTAAACTGTCTCAAGTCAAATCAAAATAATAATTTGACGTGTGATTTGATTTGGTTGGTTTGGTGTTAGAAAAAAAATAATTTTTCTTGATTTAATTTGGCATTAACAAAAAAAAAAAACTCAAACCAAATCGGCATAATACATATATAATTTTAATTATTTAATACATAGAAAATATTAATTATAATCTACTTTATAAATATTTTTAAGAATATTTTAGATATATTACGTGCAAATATTGGATCTTTTGCCACTCCAGTTGGGAATCCACAAAACTTCGGCATTGCAGTACAAAACAAGAGATCCTTTGAGAAGTTTTTTTTATTTTAGATTCGAGAAAAAAGAATACTCTTTTAAATATATTATGTTTTTGCTAGTATTTGCTTTCTAATTTGTTAGTAGTTTCTTGATTTTTCAGTTGTTTGATTTTTTTTAAAGCTTGTATAATTCAATTACACTTTCATTTATAGTGTAATTACAACAAACGATGAAATCGAAAGAATCGAAAACACGGAACCTACTAAAAGTCAACCCAAAAAAACGACATTATGTTGGTTTGATTTGGAGTTAATAACTCATATGGTCACTCAACTATGAAATGTTATCCCAGAAAGTCACTTAATTTTGGTCTTAACCTCAAAAGTCACTCAACTATGAATTTTTATCTCAGAAAGTCGCTCAACTTTGTTCTTTACTTCAAAAGTCACTCAACTATTACATTTTTACTCAAAAAGTCACTCAAACTATTTAATTTTTAAAAAAAATAGAATTTACTTCTATGGAATTTATATTTAAAAATAAAATTCTAAAAAGTAAAAAGTATTTCTTTAATGACTGTTTTATCCTTATTCCCCCAATTAATATTTCTCCCTCCTCTTTCTCAGTTTTCTTCTTCTTTTCACTTTCTTCCCATAAATTTTTCATAACTCTAACATTTATGGTATAATCTAGAAATTAAGAATTATAATTATACAAAATGAAATTACTATTATATTTTATCTTTGTATTTTATTTTTCTTGTCTTTGAAAAGGAAAAAAAGAAGAAGAAAAAAAAATAGGAAAAAAGAAGAAAAAATAAAATAAACCAAAATATCGTGCACTTTCCTTTTTCTCCTTTTTCTCTTTCATTTTTCTTCTTCTTTTTACTTTCTTCCCATAAATTTTTTCATAAACCATACATTATAATCTAGGAATTGACAATTAAAATTATATGAAATGAAATTACTATTATATTTTATATTTGCATTTTATTTTTATTTTGTCTTTAAAAAAATTAAAATAAAGAGATGGCAAAAGAAGATAAATAAAATAAACTTATAAAGTATTAAAAAGGAGAAAAAAGAAAGTGCACAATATTTTAGTTTATTTTATTTTTTCTTCTTTTTTCCTTTTTTTTCCTTTTTAAAGACAAGAAAAATAAAATACAAAGATAAAATATAATAGTAATTTCATTTTGCATAATTATAATTCTTAATTTCTAGATTATACCATAAATGTTAGAGTTATGAAAAACTTATGAGAAGAAAGTGAGAAGGAGAAGTAAAATGAGAAAGACGAGGGAGAAATATTAATTTAGGGGCATATGGATAAAAAGGTATACTTTTTATTTTTTAAAATTTTATTTTTAACTAGAAATTCCACATAAGCAAATTCTATTTTTAAAAAAATAATTAAATAGGTTGAGTTACTTTCTGAGTAAAAATGTGATAGTTGAGTGACTTTTGAAGTAAAAGTCAAAGTTGAGTAACTTTCTGAGATAAAAAATCATAGTTGAGCGACTTTTGAGGTAAAGATTAAAGTTGAGTGATTTTCTAGGATAAAATTATATAGTTGAGTGACCATTTGAGTTATTAACTCGTTTGATTTGATTCATAGATTGAATAAACCGACATAACTAGTTTAGTAATTTTTTTAATAAACAACCCAACCAAACCAAATCAACCTATGTACACCCCAACCGTATCCACACAAGAACAATATTTATATTTATGTGTGTAACCCTGCCATAATATACTTCTACTTATTATAGCACCAACAACTGAAGTCAAGCATACATAAGCATACATACAACACCAACAATCGAAATCAAGCATGCATACGACGATTCGACGATCTTCGTGTGTGAAAGCACGCACACTCTATCTACATCTTGATCAAGGGGGCGGGCAGAGGTCTATTAGGCTTCTTTGTTGGACCGGCGGTAGGAAATTTAGTAGTACCGGACTTAGATTGAACCAACTCGAAGTTGAATCTTGACATATCTATTGGTGGTTTTCTGCTAACACTATATAGTCTTCTCCTACAAAAATCATAAACCAATTCAAATTTGAATCTTGAAACGTAGGTGATTGTCAACCTAAGGCATTTTGCCAAGAAGCTAAGTTTCTTCCCAACAAAAGAATTACAGCTTTAACCATTTGTTGGGATCTTGGAGAACCAACTCTTTCATTGTTTCTTTTACTTATTTCTTATGATGAACCTTCTTATGCCTCCCTACGCAAGCAACCGTTCTGGCAAAGATCAATGAGTAAAACTTCAGCTCTATTTGTTAAAGAAACTTTTAGACCAAATTATTACGTGTCGTAAAATAATAACATGAAGTAATAAGGTCCACGTACTAGTTGAAACAAATCAAGGACTGGAAATATATCACAATTTACAGAATTCAAAAATACATACCAACCCTTATCGGAAAAGGATAAGAAAAGACTATTGTTAACCTTAGTTTACGCCTTAGATCCCCTGCTCCCCTGCTAACTTCTTCCTTTGTAATTCCCCTTGCCTCAAGATATAAAAAGATACAAGGCGGGTGCCAAAAAAGGAGGTATACGTAGTTTCATGTTCTAACACTCTTCGGTAGAATGCTGGTTAATACACCAGACACCTTTAACTGGAACAGGAATCAAGTAGAGATATACTTGCGTGTTCACATGGCCAAGATGTGAGCAAGTAAAAAGCATAGGTACCACAATTCAACAAATTGGAAACGAGGAACCCACAGAAAATTCTTGGTATTCTACCACAACTTGTAGGGATATATAAATAGTTAATAGGCAAAGTATTGCTCGAGTTCATGAAAGGGATAGAAATATGAGAAAATAGCAGTCTAGCATATCGAGTCATTGCAACCAAGCATGATAACCCACCATGCAAAAAAAATGACAATGAAAGGGTGTACCGGAAAAGACAGTAACCCTTAATTTGGAATACGAAAGAAAGAAGTATGAGTTATAACAAAACAGAAAACCAAATCCATAAGGTTAGGATTTGGTCCTCCTATAGCATTGTAGAAAGACAAAATGCATTGGACTCTAGTGACTTATGACACAAATGGATCTGTTGCTAGATCGGTTTGTTGTAAAGCATGATATCCATTGAGCTATCATGTTGCCGTAAATACTTGTTCCACATAATATAAGTCAAACCTATCAGGCTGAACTTGGAATAAGTGAGTTATAGTGCTCTCCAAGCCCAAAAGCATGCTTGTGGTAAGATAGCATTATACTGGAAGCTGAATAGCCAGAGCCACTGCCGGATTTGTATTCCTTTCCCATCTCTACATCAGGAAATGACCCTGAGAATATCATTATATGTTTATTTAAGATGTGAGTTAGAGCACCAAGCTCAAGTTGTCCTCCCCATGCAGCAGTTGACTCCACTTCTCTACAGTAATTCTCGAATCTTTCCACCAGAGAATCATCTGATTCTCCCCCTTCTGCATTCTCAGAGAGGAAAAAAGGGAGAAAGTCAGTTGCATGTTTCCTCATGTAAGCTGCCACCATCTGTCGCAGTTCAAGATATGTATAAGGAGATGAACCGCCAGTGAGGATGGCTAACTGATTCTCCACAGCTCGATAGAGACAGTGTCCATCAGGCTTTATTTCGTTAACAGTCAATCCAAGGGGCTCAAGCTTTCTTTCTAGCTTTTCATTCTCAATAACCCGATCACTTATGATATTACTCTGCTCTTCTTGTATTCTCTGCTCTCTGGCTGCCTCTTGTTGAGCTCTTTTCTCACGTCTTTTCACACTCTTGCTGGGCTTTGAATGGTCATTTTGACTACTGACAGAAACCCCAGCAATGGCCTTCACCAATGTATCAAGACTCCCTTTTTCCTTCCCATTATCATTATTACTACCACCACTGTAACCTAAAGAAGCAAGTTCCCCAGCATGCCTTTCTTTTAGCTTTGCAGAAAGTTTAGATACTTCTTCGTCCACTTGTTTCTTCTTCGCTTTCTGTTCAGCTTTGCTGCCTTTAGCGGCTGCCTTTTTCATACCAATTTCTTTGTCCTGTAGCTGAGAGATTTCTTTCCTGCATACATCGATATGACATCTCAATAAAGAAATTCCAAGGATTCGAAAAAAATGAACAATTGAATCTATCTCCAACGGATTACACCTAGTAAAAGAGAAGTTTTTTTTAGTTTGACCTGTCGTCACATATGAGATATCTATTTGAAGTGACACATTAAGCTCCCATAGTCTAATTTGACGCGATAAATTAAGCAAGTGCTTCACAATTAATGCTTAGACATTCAATAACTGAAAACCTTGTTACAAGCCAACTGCGATATTGGTAAACACGATTACCTATCACAGGTCAAAAATTGAAAGCCTGTGCATGATCCAAAAAGCCTGTTATAAGCTATCTTCTCATATAGACTTCCAATCCTAATTAGTAGCGCCTGTAATATTCATTTCTACAATTAGAAAAACTTCCAGTTCTTTTTGTGGATCAGCATTATAGAAGGTTGGTAATCCTTCCATATGCTCATATTTTAAGCAATAAGAGCAATTGCGTACAACGTTGAGAGAATTTCCATATAAAAGAGCTAGGGATACAAGTAGAGTATGCTGGTCTTACAAGTCGAACAATGTAATAATCATGTGGAGGGTTATGTAGAGAATATTAAAGGGGAGAGCAAACCAAAGGCCAAATGTCTCCTCAGGGCCTTATAAAGTACCTATGCCTAGAAAGCATCTCCTCGAGGCTTTCTGGTATCTTTTGAGGCGCGCTTTCTGAGGCCCCCTCAGGCAACTGATCTTCTGCTTTAGGTGTATCCTCCATTTCAAAACCCTGAAACAATATGAACATCAAATAAGCATCCCCATATAAATGGCAAGATTTTACAAATCAATCATAATGAATAAAAGGTCGACATCAAACTGAAAAGAAAACAAATAGATAATTTATTAATGAAAATAAATAGATTAGTAATAATAACTATTGTTTTTGTTATTATTATTGCTTAGATAATAGATGTCCATCAACATGGTCACTATTAGTTGAATAAGTGCTGAATCGCCCAGAAAATCAAGATACCAGGGAATATTTAGACTTTGATTTGTATCAATAATCAAGCTCTCTTTTATTTCGGGACATCAACAAACTACCAGGGAAGCAGTAAAATTTTGTATCTATCACCCAGAAATGGATGATGGAGCTTCAACTAGCCAAATCTCAAGTGTTCGGGAAAATGAGTTTCAAACAGTCGTTGGCAGATTCCAAGAATTTCTTCCCTCTTTATCTCAAAGGAAGAAAAAAAGAATTTTCCTTCTTTATTCACACCAACCGACAACACCTTACCAGATGCTCACTAGCCAGTGAAAATTTAAAATTACACGGGGAAATGCAACAGTCTTAATTTGTTTTGCAGGCTTTAAGGCATGATCATTAATATGATTGAGTTGCACCTTGACTTTAGGTTGGGTTCATTATCCACTCTTAAAGCCATATGGGAACATAATACATCAGAAAACTGCACAACTTTGCCCCAATAGAACTCTGAGTCTAAATTTATAAACTTCTGCCAAAAATAGTGAAAACAGTAGAAGTGGCATTTAAGCTTCACCTTCCACACAAGTCATTTTTTCAACAGCCATCTTCATAATCCTCATTATCCTCCTCTATTCCAATTCATTTTTCTATTAAATGAGAAAACTCATACATAAAACACCAAGAAGGAGTCAACAATATAACAGTACTACAGTAGCGCATTGCAGAAGCTTTAAATGACCCACAGAATCAAGCAAACAGTCAACAAGCTGGAATTTTTCCGCTATACAAAAAATACAAAAAATAAATAGAGCTACACTCAACAGGTATTCAATTCATTCAAAGATTCTCTAATTTCTTTCTTTTCTATTGACCAATAAGACCACAAGGAGCGGTCTTCCAACTGTTCTTGCTCCTATGGTATGAAACACTACTCTCCAATTAACTAACTTACAACAACAACAACAACATACCCAGTTTATTCCCACATAGTGGGGTCTGGGGAGGGTAGAGTGTACGCAGACCATACCACTACCTCAGGTGAAGTAGAGAGGTTGTTTCCAATTAACTAACTTATCTCCTTAAATTTTCCTCAGTTAAAATGACTCCCCAAGAAGCAAACGAAAGTAAAAGATGCCACCTTCATTTGGGTCCTATATTGTAATATGGTTTAACCATTGTCTCGTGTACAACATTTCTAAGAAAGGTTCCACCTCATCGATGATTTTATAAGAAATAATCCAAGATCAAGGATCTTCATATTTCTTCAAGACCACAGTATTTTTTATGCTCTAATCATCAGGCAACAAGGATAGGTACGAAAAATCATCTTCATGATACTGTGATACCATATACAAGCCAGAGGCAGATCCTTCACAATTATGAACCTAAAGAAATCCATTTTCTCTGGCATTAGTTTCTCCGGAAGCATGTTCCATATAAGGAACTCACTTCTCATATAAATGAAGTATCATATTTGCTACTCTACTTCACTGTGATTGCTTCTACTTCACTGTGATTGCTTCCTCTATGTGTCTTCCTCTTTCATATGCAAATCTCTACGACTATCAACACTACCCCAAAAGGCTCAGTAACAGGTCCTAAAAATAGCACTCTTTCATATGCAAATCTCTACGACTATCAACACTACCCCAAAAGGCTCAGTAACAAGTCCTAAAAATAGCACCAAAGGGTGTGGCCTAGTAGTCATTAAAGTGGGTTGAGCATCATGAAGTCTCATGTTCAAATCCCGAGACAAAACATTACAAGATTTCATCACATTTGTTCCAGCATTGGTGGAGGGAGTTACCTGTTACTTGCTGCTGGTTGAAGGTAGCAAGTATCCCCTGGAATTAGTCAGGTACACACTAGCTGGCACGGGCACCACGGTTATAAAAAAAAGAGTCCTAAATCTCCTAAGCACCCTACTTCAATGTGAATCAAAATCATTTTTTCAATAATCAGCAACTGTAAAAAGGATTTGAACTCCACTTGAAGCAGGGGTTTAATGGTAGTTTGACTCAAAAATTGATATGGCATACTGATTACTAGAAAATAGAATAGCTATTGCCTACTGGAAAAAATAAAGACTGTAATGGCAAATTAAATTAAATTAATAACTGAAAAAATAAAAAAATAAAAATAGATAAAACAATGAAGAAGAAGAAATAAGGAGCAAGAAAAGCCGAAGAAGAAAATACATGGCCAATTTCGCAATTGAAATTAAATTAAATTAATAACTGAAAAAATAAAAACAAATAAATAGATAAAACAATGAAAAGAAGAAATAAGGAGAAAGAAAAGCCGAAGAAGAAAATACCTGGCCAATTTCGTAATTGAACCCTAGGCAGTGGATGCGGATGATAAACTTGGAGTCGACAGCCGAAAGTCCGAAAGGTAGAGATGTATATGCTCCTTAACTTTTTTAAAAAAAGAAACAGGTCCCAACTTTTCTTTTTTCTTCCACTTTGATCTCTTTCTTTTACTAATACTCACTCCGTCCTAATTTCTTATATTACTCGACATGTTCACTAAAATAAAAGTTATCTCAAAATAATTAATATTTTTAAATAATCAAAACATAATTAGATATTTTATCCAATTTTATCCTTAATAATTTAATGAAAGAATAACTAACTCAATAGGTAATGATAATATTTAATGTGAGTTTAATAGGACCATATTAGTCAATTTGCACCCTTATTAATTTTCCGTTAAGAGTTGTACAAAAAGTAAATATGTCAAATAATATTAGACAGAGGGTGTATAAGTTAGTTTGACTTGACACGGAGTTTAAGAAAGAAAAAATAGATTTTTGAAACTTGTGATCTAAAAAAGTCATAGATGTTTGTGTGACTATAAATTATTTTATTAAGGATAAAGTAAATATTTTAAAAATAAATTATTACTAAATTTTAAAATATTTCATTTCATTTTAGACCGAATAAAAAGAAAAGTGAGTTATATAAACTGGAACAACGGGAGTAATAAAATAGGGATGTTGTCACCTAGGGGTGGGATGATAATGTAGATATAATAATTTAAATTTTTAAAATATCACGATATTATGATATTTAATAAATATTTTTAAAAAATTAATATTGTTACCGTATTCAATATTTATTAAAAAATCAAATATTGTATCGAAATATACAGTTGCATATACAATTTGTATAGTATGATATTATAATATCAACTTACATAAAACAGTATTAGTACATAATTAAATACTTAGCATTTTGATTACTCTATCTTAATTGAAATATCATTTTTGTGTAATTATTACCAAAGAGAATTACTGATACATTTTTTTTAAATATTTCTATATGTCTAAGGTGTTAATATGATATAATTGGAGCTTTTTTTTCGCTAGAGAAATTCCTAATTCTCCATTATATTATTATATGTAAGTAGAAGCCGAGAAAATCATGGTTACTGCTTTACCGTATCACAAAATGTCATAATCAAACTTTGAAATACCTAACCACATTGAATTAATTTGGTGTGGTAATAATATAATATTTTTTAAAAACTTAATATTGTACCATGTTGTAACACCCAAAAGTTTCAATGCAAAATTGGTATGAACTTACAAGTCAAGTCACAACTCTTGCTCCCAACCTACGACTCGTGATCTGAGTCTCTATATCAGACGCTAACAACTTTTTATGCATTTTAAAGGTTTATTTGGTCATTTTTCAGTCTTTAAAGCCCTACATACGTTGTTTTGACTTTTTTAGGGAATTAAAGGGAAATCAGTTTACTCAACCTTCATTATGATTGATTCAACTCCCAAACATCATAAAAAAAAAAAAACAATTTTAAGGCTCTCAGGTCTCTTCCAAAAGCTAGAAACTAAGTCTGTATTTCTCAAGAAAATTAATTGTTAGCTTAGATTCTCTCCAACATCAGGTATGTGGGTATTCAATAAGGGATTTCTTTCACCCTTATACCAAAAATCTAGTTTTAAATTATGATTTTTATGAACTCATAATCTAAGGTTCACACCCAATTATACATAATTCTCAAAATTTAGCTCCCTTGTGTTATTTTATGATAATGATCCCCATTCATAGTTACTATGCACGATTTCGATGACTTTAACTTAGTTATTTTAAGACTTGAAGAAATATGCATGTGTTATAGACTTCGGCTAATTTTAGAATGAATTACGCATGATTTGATGGATTTCAGACTATTTTAGTATGGCATGACATGTTATGAACACATGATCAATATTTAGTATGACTAGTTTCACATTACAGACTTCAGTAAAACAACAATTTGAACTGGTTCATGCTCTATTTTGCAAAACATCAATTTTAATGACTATAAGTATATTATTAGTTTGAGAGTAGTTGTAACAACCCATTCATTCATTACTAAAACATCACCTCGTTACATGTACGGGTTATAGGAATTTTAAAAATACGATCTTAAATTAGTATGAGATAACGCTGCTAAAAATTTCAAAATTTAAATTTTTTGTCGGGTTGACGTCATCCTGCTATAGTGGATGGTAGGTTGCTACAGCGGGATGGTAGGATCAGAACCTTAGATCTGTTTTTAATAATTCCCTCTTCTCCTCTTCAGTTGTAAAAAGAACGAGGTTTGCTCTCAAACTCCTTTTAGGTTTACCTCATGGGTTGGGTGTAATGGAGAGGAGGGATTTTGCTTTAATGGGATACAACCCATGGTTTTGTCGCCAAATTTAGATCAAAATTCACCTTCACGAAATCAAAAGCTAGCATTCATAGCAGTTGATTGGAGTCCAGGTAAGCTAGTATTAACTGAGTAGTTTTGACTCGGATTAGAAAGCATAAGCATGACATAGATTGACACGAGATTTCATGCTTAGGCCTTTAGACATGGTGTTTGGACATATAAAAAGAACAAAAACCTAGTTAATTGGGGTGAAAATTTGCTATTATTTTATGGTATTGAACTTGTGCATTAATTATAGTGTTTACCTTGTTATTGTTGTTCATCCTTGCATGATTAAAAATGGTTTTATATCTAAAAATTCGATTTAAGGGTGGTTAAATGTAACGCCCCGTAATTGGGTCCCGAGACGTCACACGGTGCTTAGGGTCACAAGTGACCCCAAGCTAACCCTCATGCTGGCATAACTCATAAGCAACTGAATAAAATACTTAAATCTCTATACAATCAGCGAAAACATAGAACTTCTCTAACTTGATCAATATAAATGTGAACTTTGCAAGATCACAAATCTACTTTTATAAAATGAAACTGAAACTGAATATATCAACTTCTACTGTCTGTCTATGAAGCCTCTACTGGTACTGACTTTAGATAGTCGGGTCATGACTCCCAACTATCCAAGATCAATATGACTAAAATAAGAAAATATAATACTTCTCGAACTGTATAACTATCTCAAGCCCTTGAATCAAAAGGACTCGTCACCTGTTGACTGGAAGCTGCAAACTGACTGAATTCAGTACCTGTACTACAACTTGTACCTATATTACAAGACACTGTAGCATAAAAATATATGGGGGTCAGTACTTTAAGAAATGTACTGAGTATGTGGGGGTGTATGCAACATTTTTAAATAATATCATAATTTTAAAATAAAATCATGCATGCTGACAATAATGACTCTCTTCGCTTGAATTAAACTGTAATATAGTTTCTCATAAATCATCAACAGTAACACATGCTTCATAAATCTCACAAATCATTGGACTCAACTCAAACTCTTTGACTCATGACTTAGAGTGACTCGGTAACTCAAGAAACTTAGACTATTATGGACTTGGGAGATTTTTATAACCGACATAAACTATGTGAGCCGCATGGAGTCCAACGTTTTACCCTCCTAAGGAGAGAACCCCACATTGGCGGGAACGTCGTACTCTTGCCAGGGAGTACAACCTCAACTTTGTGATCACAATCTCATACTTGGCCTCTGACCCATAATTATCAATATCAATCCTACGGTGGCACGTAGTTTCGGGGAAATACCACATTTCCCGCTCGGTGCTAAATACTCCTCCCAGACTCAACTCAGAATGCGTTAGGAAATCCACCACAATCAACTCAAGAGTCTATTATAGAGACCAAAATCATAAATATATATCTCATCTGTAAATCATAATAACTTGTGGATTCCTAACTCGACTCAATCTCAAAATAATCTTTCTCATCATCAAGTACATTTGCTTATCAAATCATATCAAGTATCAAAAGCTTTGAGAAAACATCATGGGACTCATTCTTTACTCTCAAGCTCAAATGTCAATATATATTCAATGATCAACTTCTCATGGAAAAGCTTAAAATCATGACTCTTATCATTTATCACATGGAAATCATCAATTCATAATAGCAATATACAATTCATAGCATAAATTCTCAATTTAAGAAATAAAACAATGGAATAGTCATGTATATCAATCTTGAATAGATCAATTCTCATAAATCAATGATAAAGTAATTTCGGTATAAGCCCACTTGCAAAATCATGAAATTCCAATAGTAAAAATCAATTCTTTGGGCACAAGAATGAAAGGATATTCTTGTTCAAGCCCTACATACCTTGATTATGATTTTTGAGATGAAGAAACTTGATTGGAACTTCTTTCTCGCACTTTTGAGCTAAATTGTTTGATGCCTTGACTTAGATATCTTAAATCTTGAACCACTTCAAAAGTATTTATGGAAAGTTCTTGAATTTTCTTGGAGAAGATTGGATTTTTGGGTTGAGAGAAAACCCTAGCTTCTTGAATGTTCTTGGAAAGAAATTGGAGAAAAATGAATTTCTCTTCTCTACTTGGATATATATATAAAGGGTAAGAACGGGTGGAAAAGACCAAAATATCCTTAAGCAAATTCTAGAACTGGAGCCCGATTTTTTGCCCTGGCGCTACGCGCCAGGATCGCGGTCCTTCACTGGATTTGGACAATTGGGAAACTGCTCAGTGGCGCGACGCGGTGAAATCGCGTTGTCACCTTGTTTGTGACCTGGAAGGGCATCGCAACGCGGTGGTGCACTGGAATTCGAAAATCCTAATATTGAGCCTTGGCGCGACGCATCAATATCGCGGAGGCTCACTGGAAAATGAAAATTGTCATTTTGGCTAGCTCCGCGACGTGCTAAAGTGCTAGGTGGCACACTGTCTCACTAAAATGACTCTAACTCATCACCCGAGTGTCAGATTTGGACGAATTTGGTATCGATGGAAAGCTTATTCAATGCTCTATAGGATAAAAATTCAAAATTAGGGAAATTCTACATGGTTCAATCATCATTCACTTTGGAATTCATTTCCATATACTCAAAAGACGGATTTAGACTTAAGGAATGATCGGGGTATTACATTAAAGTTGGTGGATTTCGAATAATCTACGGTGGTAACCAGAAGAATAAAAAATTGGTAATGTATGAAATGTTAGGATGAACAGTTGGGGTGGGTTATGGCTAAGTCTGTCAAAAGAGTCGGGTCGGGTCAACCCGGAATCGGCCCATCTTGTTTTACCAGTTTTTGGGTCAAGCCGGTTCTGATCCCTTTTTAACGGGCTAGTCTAGTACCGGGCCCAACAGAAATTTTTTGTAAAACAACCCGGGATCGACCCGGTTATACGTAAATCGGTCCAAACCGATCAAAGCTAAAAACAAAAGAAATTTGAAATTAAATGTTTTTTTCCAATATACACTATATATACCCACCTATATACATTTTAAATACATTAAACAATATAAATATAACATATATACGCTTAACATAGACTACTTTAGAAAATATATACACATGTATACATTAAATATATACTACTTTAGAGTGTATAGAAAATATATCACATATATACGTACAATAAAATATAGGTACTACTTTAAATAATATACATACAACATATACAAACTATATATATACTACTTTTGAAAACATATACACATGTATACGTTAAATATATATACTACTTTAGAGTCTATAGAAAAAGTATATACACATATATACGTACAATATAATGTATGCACTACTTTAAATAATATACATATAACATATACACACTATATATATACTAATTTAGAAAACATATACACATGTATACGTTAAATATATATACTACTTTAGAGTGTATACAAAATATGTACACATATATACGTAGGTTGTATGTATATTGTTTCAACTTTCAAGTGATATTTTAAGTAGTATATATTCTACATATATGTCTATATATTCTTTATATAGTAAAATAGTATATATTTAATGTGTATATGTTTTTAAAGTAGTATAATATGTAGTGTATATATGCTATATATGTATATATTTTCTACAGACTCTAAAGTAGTATATATATTTAACGTATACATGTGTTTATGTTTTCTAAAGTAATATATATATAGTGTATATATGTTGTATGTATATTATTTAAAGTAGTACATATATTATATCATACGTATATATGTGTATATATTTTCTATAGACTCTAAAGTAGTATATATTTAACGTATAAATGTGTATATATTTTCTAAAGTAGTATATACATTGTGTATATATGTTGTATGTATATTATTTAAAGTAGTACATATATTGTATTGTAAGTATATATGTGTATATATTTTCTATACACTCTAAAGTAGTATATATTTAATGTATACATGTGTATATGTATTCTAAAGTAGTATCTATATAGTGTATATATGTTGTATGTATATTATTTAAAGTAGTACATATATTATATCGTACGTATATATGTGTATATTCTATAGACTCTAAAGTAGTATATATATAACGTATACATGTGTGTATGTTTTCTAAAGTAGTATATATATAGTGTGTATATGTTGTATGTATATTATTTAAAGTAGTACATACATTGTATTGTATGTATATATTTTCTATACACTCTAAAGTAGTATATATTTAATGTATACATGTGTATATGTTTTCAAAAGTAGTATATATAGTGTATATATGTTGTATGTATATTATTAAAAGTAGTACATATATTATATCGTACGTATATATGTATACATATTTTGTATACACTCTAAAGTAGTATATATATTTAACGTATACATGTGCATATGTTTTCTAAAGTAGTATATATATAGTGTGTATATGTTATACATGTGTATATGTATTCAAAAGTAGTATATATATAGTGTATAAATGTTGTATGATTTGAGGGTTGGCGGTAATCCGCGCGGCCATCCAGACATATAAGTTAATATCGAAAAAACAATCAAAATATATAGGAATCTCATATAGCTTATTGACTGTATGGAATATTGAATCTTTTTACCCTAGAAAAGGGCCAGTTAGAATTAAATACCTACTTGAGTTAAGCCCATGTGTCTAGCGATTCGAACTGTGAAGAGAGATGCCTTTTTTTTTCTCATCTTTTAACGGGCTTGAGAGTCACGGCTTGCTAGACGTAGTCACTAAGTCAAAGCCAACAAAAGCAGTACTAACATCGACTGTACCACCATCTCGGAACTAAATCAACAAACTATAGAGAAATTCCTTTATATTTTGATAGAGTCTGGATCTTTCATGGCTACTATACAAGAGAAATTAGATCTTCAGCATAGATATGAAATTACTTGGCCGGACATAGTCACGGCCAGAGAGGGAGAAAGAGTAATATATAGACTTAAATTAAAAGAACTAGTAAATACCTTTAGTGGCCGTATGCAAGGCCGAAGTAATATTTAACAGCAAACGTTTATTCAAACTTGGAGAGAAATTTACAAGAGAGAAAAGAGAGTACTTCAAGCTAGAGAGAGAAATGAAAAATAAAAATTGAAAACTTCTGCCTTCCCTGACAAATGAAGGCACTTATTTGTGGGAAGAAAAACAAGCTATAAATAGTATTATGGGTCCCACATCGGGGTCCTATGTACAGTGGATCAACTGTGTAGAAATAGTACTAAGTGTCCCATATCTGGGTCCCTTGCCAGTAAATATACCGTGTGTATCACACTTTATTTTTTTCTTTTAATTTTCTAAGTAATTCTACATTTCTTGCTATGGCATCATCAGATAGTGGTTTATCCGTGGAGACAGGCTGAGAATTCTAAACTTCTTCATCGGCAATATCATCGCTGGTTACTCTCTTCATGGAAGTATCTGACTTATCATGGCAATCAACTATTTTCATTAGATTTCTTCGAACTTCTTCCAAATAATTTTCAATCATTTCGATCCTAGCTCCATCATGGACAAATATCCTTCTAGCAATATGTTTTAATGATGTATCCTCGATAATATCCTTTCGAAAGGTTATAGAATAATCCTGAATAATTTTTCTGATAGTATCCAGGAGTTCTTGTCCATACAATATTTTTGTTTTAGGATCCTTGCACATCAGTTTGTCCCAAAAATTATTATAAAAGACCCTATATAGAGAAGGGATTTGCTCTTTAGTGAATGTATCACCCTTTTGAGCTATCAGATAAGCTTGTAATTGCTCGTATAAAGGACTGTCTTCTGGAATATCATCCAGATAAATTGACTGGGTTAATGATGAATATTTGCATTTCTGTGGCACCTTAGAGTTTATCAAACTCCTATTTCCCATTTGTATAACTGGGGAATTAGAGGAGGATCCGTATGACGATCCTGAATATGATCTAACTGTTGGGGATAATCTCCCCTTCCGACGGAGGCTGATTTTCATCCCGATCTACCCTGACCTTTTCCTCTAGCTATCTTCCATGGTGGATCAGTAGCCATACGACAAAGAAGACAATTAACCAGATATTTCCAGATCATACCTGTCAATATCTCTGATCTCTTCATAATTGAAGACAAAAAATTCTTCTTCAACCATATCATGGATGATTTTATCAATTTTGAGATTTTGAATGTCTATGTATAACGGAATTACCTTTAATATAGTAATCAAAGCTTTTTCAGTAAGAAATAATGTATAAAAATTCATTTTAACTAAGATATTCCCTAGATAGAAAATCAGGGAGGGAATTATCAATTCCTTTTTTATTCTGAATCTCAAAATCAAAAGGGGCTAATTAGGTTTGCCACCTTGCAAATATTAACTTTGAAGCATCATGTTTAAAATCTTTATCAAACATATACTTCACAGATTGAGCATCAGTTTTTATCAAAAAAATTTTATCATAAAGGTCATCCTGAAATTTAAAACAAATTTAACAATGGTTAGAATTTCACGAGCTACTGTAGCATATTTCTTCTGACTATCATTCCATTTGCCTGAATGAAATCTTATCAAGTATTCAGTTTTATTATGGGGATTAACTTGTTTCAATATTCCACCATAATCAATATTAGACGCATCTATCTCAATTATTTTTTGCTGGGCAGGATTGGCTAATGTTACACAGGGTAAGGTTTTAACCTTCTGTTTAATTTGTTTAACAAGATTTGTATGACTATCCATCCATGCTCCTTTATAGTCCTTTTTCAGCATATCATATAATAGGGCTAAATCACGAGATAAAATCTTATAAAAAGGAGAAATATAATTCAAGCTTTCCAAAAATCTTTGCAATTGAGTCCTATCAGTTATAACATCAGAAAATTTAGAAGCAAAATCAAGGGATCTTTGAATACTAGTAATCTTCCCTTGACAGATATTATGTCCTAAGAATCTAACATTTGTTTAAAATAAACTCATTTTTGGCTTAGATATCTCTAAACCATTCTGTATCACAATTTTCTTGAAAATATCAAGATGCTTGATATGCAGTTCGAATGTTTTAGGAAACACAAAAATGTCATCAAAATAAACGATGATGAAATCCATATAAGGATTAAATATCTCATTCATTATCTTCTGAAATTCAGAAGGAGCATTTTTCAAAACAAATGGCAAAACATTCCATTCATATTGCCCAAAAGGCACATTAAAAAAAGTTCTATAAGTATGCTCTTTAAAAATTTAAATCTGCCAATATCCAGATTTTATATCTAATTTTGAAAATATATTGGCATCATATAAACGGGCTAACAAATCTTTTTTATTTGGGATGGGATACCTAATCCATTTTAAATATTTGTTCAAAGGTTTGTAATTTATTACCACCTTGGGAACACCATATTCTTTTTCTGTTGCGTTATTAACATAAAAAGCAGTACAAGACCATGGAGATTTGGAAGGTTTTATCAAACCTTTTTGTAACAAATTATCAATCTCTTTTTTGAAAAATTCTACTAATTCAGCATTCATCTAACAATGTTGTGATTTTGTTGGGATATTATCCTCACAAAAATTTATTCATATGGAAGAGTAACAATACACTCTTTGCGATTCCAAAAAGCACTAGGGTGATCGGCACAAATATCAACAACCATTTGTTTAAAAATTAATTTAATTTTTCTTGTATCTTATCAAACTTCATAGTATCACAAATATTCATGCTAAGCAATTCAAGCTGTAAAAAATTAAGATATTTTTGCTTTATATCAATTAAAGCATTAATATCTCTAGTTACGGGATCTGTAATAAAAGGATAGGATATCTCCTTATTCTTGTAAGTAGCCATAAATCCTTTTGCATCAATATGCGTATAAGGATAAATAATATTTATAAAAGGAGTTCCAAGTATAATTGAAGGGTATAACTGATTTTTTACCAAAAAGAAGAAATACGGTATGCATACTTTATTCTGGAAAATATGAGTGTTTGACAATTTATACTCTATATCAAGAGCATGTCCAGATGCAGATTTAACTACATGTGTAGTTTTATGGAAATATTTTGTAGAAATTAATCCTTCCTGAATAGAGCTAACGTCAGCTCCACTATCAATCATAGCAATATTAGTTACTGAAAAATAAATATCAATCAAAATAGTGCATTTAATAGACCATTTATGAGCAGTAACAATTTGCATCATTGCCAAAAAATAATTATTTTTTAAATCAAGAGAATTTTGAATATCATCCGATTCACTTTCTTCAGAATTTTTTTTTCCTTTAGAAATTTGTGTTGGAGAAATATCTTTCTCACTTTGTGAAATTCTGTGATCACAAATCATTTTATTTTGTTTAAGAGATTTAATTTATTTTTTCAAATTTTCAACTTCAATCTTTAAAGCATCAAAAGAAGTATCTTTACCAAGAGCATAACTCATAGCAAGACGTCTATTAACATCTACTATAGAATAAGGCATAAAATAATTGTTATCAGCAGTTTTAGGCGTAAAGGTATTGTTATCAGCAGTTTTAGAAGTACTAGGTATTGAACTAGTAGACAGATTAATAATTTTTTCCTATAGTTTCTCATCCGAAACTTCTTTCAAAAGTTCTACCACATTATCCGAAGTAATGGTTTGAATGTTTAAATCTTCAAACTGGGATTGCAAATTATAAAATGCGTCATCACAAGTGCAGGTATCACCTTGGCAATCAGAACAAGCATTAGCATTATCACTATCAGATAAATTAGGCAACTCAATATCATTTTCTGATTCAGATTCAACATTATGATCAGATTCTGAACCTGAGGTGTATAACAAACCATAAACTTGATCATGCATACATCAACAAGACCTAAAAATTTAAGCTTCTGAAGCTTACAGTTTGGAGCAATACGCTCGAAGTTACCACATCTTTAATACTTAATCTTAGCAAGATCGCGCTTAGACCTATTTTTGGCAAATCTAGTAGATTTTCTATAGGCTTTTCTAGTTTCACGCTCTTCTTTCGACCTATATATAGATCTTCTTTGCCGATAAGGCTGCTCACCTTTGGAATATCTAGGGCCTTTTTTCCTAGAAGTGGAAGCTGGTTCAAGTATACCAAACTGGGTACAAAAGTCTCTTATTTGAGATTTTTCTCTAAGCTTATCAAGCTTAAGTTGTCTAGATATTTTTAACTCATTACACAAGTTTAATCCTTTTTGCAAACAAGCTGCGATCAAATGCCCATAGGTGTAATTTTCCCAAGTAAGTTCACCATAGGAACCTCTAAGAGTTTTTCGTACTCTTTCAACAAAAAACATAGGATGCCCATCTATAAACTTCGTCTTCCAGTGCTCATTCCAATTTTCGGGTAATTCCATGACCCGACTTAAAAAAGTATCTTTATACCACCTAAATTCTCCTAGGGTCTTGCATCTAAGCCCATTTAAGAGAGTTCAGATATTTTCATACTGATTGATAAATCTACTATTAAAATGTTATAAAATTGTAAGAACAAGTGTATAAACAACATCTTCCCTATTTGCAACTAGGGCTCTTCCTAGGTTATCACGCCCTGGTATCATAGCTATAACATTAAAAATTGACTCTATTTGATCATTAGTTAGAAAATTGTCCCATCAGCCACAAAGTTTGCCAGTAAAACCAGCAACTATCATTTTACAGATAACTTTATCTATTCTATTATATGTATGACCACTGGATTTACACACCGTTGAATACATCATCATGCGATGTACGAGGATTTTTAATTGCCTCTCAGTTAGGCCATCGAGATTCCATTCAGAAATATCGTCTCTACTATAAGACGTATTAGTCTGATTCCAATCCTTTTTTTCTACCAGAACATCTTGAGGAGTGGGTCGCGAATAGTAATAAGTTTGCATGCGGGGTAAATCAACATATCTGGGATTTTTACCTGTCTGCTTTTTAGTCATTCATCTAAACTTATTAAGCTTTGATTTGGTCTGATTTTTCAAATCAGGAGAGGACTCAAGGCTATCAGTGAAAGCATTAGACAAATCAATAGGTCTAATAATTAAACCCGAAAGCTTTTTATCAAGAAGCTATTCTAAATCATGCAAAGGCGATTTAAGTAGAAATCCCTCAATATCAGGGGGCCTTTGAATACTGGTTTTAGTCTTCAAATTTTCTGTCTTACTTTCGGAAGAAGAATCAATATAAGTAGAATTTGGACTAACATTCAATTTTCTTATCAAATCAATTAACTCATCGAGCTTTTTATCAAGAGAAGAAATATGTTCTCCTAAGACTTTCTCATATAAGCTCAAATAATTATTTTAAGAAATCAAATTATTAATTTCTGCAATAGTTACCTTAGCAACTTCATTATTAATGAATTTTTGAAATGTTGTAAAAGTAATACCCATATTATTTGGTAATATAAAAGGAGCTTGGGGAGCAGGGGTGTGCATCGGTCGGTTCGGTTCGGTTTTGCATGTTATTGGTTTGGTTTATCGACTTTTGGTTTTCAAATATATAAAACCAATAACCAACCAATAAGATATTTTCTTATTGGTTTCGGTTTATCGATTTTTGGTCCTTAACGATTCGATTTTCGGTTTAATCAATAAAAAAATACTTATAAAATAGAAATAGTAACAACTAGCATAAAAAAATGAAATCTTAATTACCGCCAAAACCTACGCAATGCATTTTAGTTTACAAGAATCTTCAAACTTGAACTGAATGTTAGTTAGGAAAAAAATTGAATCCTAATTGTTGGAAGCTATAAATGCTTCAAGCTTTTTATTACGATAATAGCCGAACTTTATATTATACCTTTGCTGCCCTGAATAGGTTAATACTTTGTGAATCACTGAATTATGAATTAGTAGTGCATATAATCTATACACATACACACACACACATATATATAGGGAGAGAGAGAGAGAGAGATAAAGAGAGAGAGAGAGATTTAAATATATAACATAAATAGGGATAAAATAATAAATTAGTGTATCCTTATTGGATTATCGGTTTAACCGATAACCCAAACCTATACCGAACCATTTACTCAATAATATTTTTTATAAAACTAATAAAAAATCGTTAACCGGATAACCCAATAACATTTTTATTGGTTCAATTTATCGGTCGGTTCAATTTTTGCACAACCATATTGGGGAGGGTAAACAATTTTAACAATGTTACCACTATTATCTTGATATGATCTTTCAAGCACCTTAACATACAATGAAAAGTATGTGGTTATAAACCAAGGCACAACATATATAATTTGATTATGCAATGCACACGTTTCATAGAATTATTGAGAAATATTATTCATCTTATCAGGACTATAAGTCTAAAAAAACCAAGTTCTAAACTGGTTTAATTTTTTATCAAAAAATTCTTTTTTAATATAATTTCTTGCCTGGGAGCCAGGACTAAAATTAATCTAGTGTGGAATCATTAAATATCATTTGGATCAAAGTTTATTTCAAAAGCAGTAGGAATATTTCTATCAGAGATATTGTCATTAGCTTGAACAATATTTGTTCGAGGATTAACTTTTACTTTCTCCACAAATCTTGTAGACGCTGAGTCAATTGTTTGCAAAGAAGCTGAACGACTTCTAACTGGATCATATGATGGTTCTACAGGAGAAATATGGTGCATAGCAGGCAATAATTTAGGCATGGAAAATGAATGTTTGTTATAAATAGTAGATCTTTCATCGAATTAAATACAAATCCTACCATTGGATTTTGGGTCACATGCGATAATTCACTATTAGTTAAATCATCAGTGACTTGATTCGGAGATATAACATAATTTAAGGTCCAAGTAGTGGGAAAATCAATCTCATCCCATTTAATAGGTCTCCTTGTGGTGATCCTAAACCTTGCAAAATTAGTCTCGACTAATATAGTCTGATCCGATGCAGCGTATAATCTACATTGAGGATTTAAAGTAGTTAATAACCTGTAATAAATTCTGTATGATAGACAAATAAGTTTAGATCCAAGCGTATAATTATAACCATGCGTTTTCATATTTAATGTCAAAGCATCAAGTATATTTGCATCAGTCAAACATAATTGTAAATTTGGCTGAGTATTGAAATAAACTGGACCATAGGCCACAGTGGATTCAATCAAACCCATTAAAGACTGTCTAAAATTCAGATTTCTAGCATCTCTTAGAGCTGCTAGGAATGTCTCTAGTAACCCTTTAAGAGTTAATGGTTTAAAAGCAATTTGAATCATTCCAATATGCATAAAGCTATAATGATTTTTATATAAATCAATATCTCATTTATTTAATAAACAGATTATCTGTTTTGACGAGTTTAATGCCAAAGGCCGTTCAGTCGTCTTTATAATTTGTTTTGAACGAACTTTATCAAACAAACCATAATCATAAATGGTTTTAATATCAAGCTTTGGAATAGTCCACTTGTTTAACAAGTTAAGATTTTGAGGTATATCTACCTCTTCAAGTCTATGAGTAGGATATAGACTTATTACATATCTATGAGTAGGAAAATTCATATCTATGCTAAAAATTTCTCCCATTTCCATGAGTAGGAAAATTCATATCTATACTGAAAATTTTAGATCTATTACATAAGTACCATAAAATTTCCTAGGCTTTGATACCAGATTACAGGATCTGAAAGCTGGCGTTAATCCGCGCGACCCTGTATCTGAAGGCTAGCGGTAATCCACGCGGCCATCTAGACCTATAAATTAATATCGGAAAACCAACTAAAATATATAGGAATTTCATATAGCTTATTAACTGTATGAAATATTGAATCATTTTACCCGAGCAAAGGGCAGCTACTTGAGTTGAGCCCATGTGTCTAGAGATTCTAATTGTGAAGAGAGATGCCCACAAAGCTAACAGAAGCAATACTAACTTCGACT
This sequence comes from Capsicum pubescens, assembly GCA_030864215.1. NCBI lineage: Eukaryota > Viridiplantae > Streptophyta > Magnoliopsida > Solanales > Solanaceae > Capsicum > Capsicum pubescens. The sequence continues at coordinate 195,358,537 of CM061549.1, read as the reverse complement.
ATACCACCATCTCGGAACCAAATCAACAAACTATAGAGAAATTCCTTTATATTTTGATAGAGTCTGGATCTTTCATGGCTAAAGAGAGTACTTCAATCTAGTGAGACAAATGAAAAAGAAAAATTGAAAACTTCTGCCTTCCCTGACAAATGAAGGCACTTATTTGTGGGAAGAAAAACAAGCTATAAATAGTATTATGGGTCCCACATCCGGGTCCTATGTACAGTGGATCAACTGTGTATAAATAGTACTAAGGGTCCCACATCCGGGTCCCTTGAACAGTAAATATACTGTGTGTATCACACTTTTTTTTTTAATTGTCTAAGGAATTCTTCAGTTCTTGCTATGGCGTCATGATATAGTGGTTTATCCGTGGCGACAGGCTGAGAATCCTAAACTTCTTCATCGACAATATCATCGCTGGTTATGCTCTTCATGGAAGTATCTGACTTATCATGGCAGTCAACTGTTTTCATCAGATTTCTTCAAACTTCTTCCAAATAATTTTCAATCATTTTGATCCTATCTCCATCATGGACAGAGATCCTTCTAGCAATATGTTTTAATGATTTATCCTCAATAATATCCTTTCAAAGGGTTATAGAGTAGTCTTGAATTGTTTTTCTGATAGTATCCAGGAGTTCTTGTCCATACAATATTTTTGTTTTGGGATCCTTGTGCATCAGTTTGTCCCAAAAATTATTATAAAAGACCCTATATAGAGAAGGGATTTGCTCTTTAGTGAATCCCAGTTCCGGAGCCCATTTATGAATCCAGGGAATAGAAAATTCAATAAGGAAGTAAATTTGGTCAATTTTTTCCAAATTATAGATATGATCTTCATGATATAATTCATTCAAATGTGGAGATACTTTGGTCTATTCCTTGTATAACTTGAGGAATGGATCAGGCAATATCTGGACGGTCGAACCATGATAAGATCACCAATTTATGAACTAGTTAGGGATAGGTTCTGTTAATATTTTTTACGCATACCTTTATAAATCAAGTATGCTTATGCATGTCATTATTATATTAAAGAGCTTTAGTGAAATCTTGAATGTAGTCCCAATAAGTGAAATTTATCTTGGAACCTTTAAGCAAATTATGTTTTTCCATCGTTGTGGTCATCCTCTAATCTTCGATAGATATAATTTTTTTAATAACAATTTTTGTGAAGTTATAAACATTCTCTTCTGAGTTATATCCAAAAAAGCGCTCAAATTATGCACTACCTATGGAAATGAGAATAGTCTCATAATAAATACGGATTTTGTATGACTCACCCAGAATATATAGATTGTCTATCAAATATTTATGGAGTATCTTCCACAGTTCATTTTGCCTCTAAATCTCAAAATTTTCGACAAGAAATATCATTTCTTTGTTTTCAATTTGTTCATAGGACTTGATATCATAATTGTTCTTTTATTTCACAATCGAAGCAAATGTATCACCCTTTTAAGCTGCCAGATAAGCTTGTAATTGCTCGTATAATGGACTGTCTTCTGGAATATCATCCAGATGAATTGACTGAGTTAATGATGAATATTCGCATTTCTGTGGCACCTTAGAGTTTATCAAACTCCTATTTCCCATTTGTATAACTGAGGAATTAGAGGAGGATCCGTATGATGATCCTGAATATGATCTAATTGTTGGGGATGATCTTCCCCTTCCGATGGAGGCTGATCTTCCTCCCGATCTACCCTGACCTTTTCCTCTAGCTATCTTCCATGGTGGATCAGTAGCCATACGGCAAAGAAGACAATTAACCAGATATTTCCAGATCATACCTGTCAATATCTCTGATCTCTTCATAATTGAAGACAAAAAATTCTTCTTCAACCATATCATGGATGATTTTATCAATTATGAGATTTTGAATGTCTATGTATAACGGAATTACCTTTAATATAGTAATCAAAGTTTTTTCAGTAAGAAATAATGTATTAAAATTCATTTTAACTGAGATATTCCCTAGATAGAAAATAAGGGAGGGAATTATCAATTCCTTTTTTATTCTGAATCTCAAAATCAAAAGGGGCAATTGAGTTTGCCACCTTGCAAATATTAACTTTGAAGAATCATGTTTAAAATCTGTATCAAACATATACTTCACAGATTGAGCATCAATTTTTATCAATTTTTTTTTATCATAAAGGTCATCCTGAAATTTAAAACACATTTAACAATGGTTAGAATTTCACGAGCTACCGTAGGATATTTCTTCTAACTATCAGTCCATTTGCCTGAATGAAATCTTATCAAGTATTCAGTTTTATTATGGGGATTAACTTGTTTCAATATTCTACCATAACCAATATTAGACGCATCCATCTCAATTATTTTTTGCCGGGCAGGATTGGCTAATGTTACACAAGGTAAGGTTTTAACCTTCTGTTTAATTTGTTTAACAAGATTTGTATGACTATCCATCCATGCTCCTTTATAGTCCTTTTTCAACATATCATATAATAGGGCTAAATCACGAGATAAATTCTCATAAAAAGGAGAAATATAATTCAAGCTTTCCAAAAATCTTTGCAATTGAGTCCTATCAGTCATAACATCAGGAAATTTAGAAGAAAAATCAAGGGATCTTTGAATACGAGTAATCTTCCCTTGACAGATATTATGTCCTAAGAATCTAACATTTGTTTAAAATAAACTCATTTTTGGCTTAGATATCTCTAAACCATTCTGTATCACAATTTTCTTGAAAATATCAAGATGCTTGATATGCAGTTTGAATGTTTTAGAAAACACAAAAATGTCATCAAAATAAACGATGATGAAATTCATATAAGGATTAAATATCTCATTCATTATCTTCTGAAATTCAGAAGGAGCATTTTTCAAGACAAATGGCATAACATTCCATTCATATTGCCCAAAAGGCACATTAAAAGCAGTTCTATAAGTATGCTCTTTAAAAATTTAAATCTGCCAATATCCAAATTTTATATCAAATTTTGAAAATATATTGGCATCATATAAATGGGCTAACAAATCTTTTTTATTTGGGATGGAATACCTAATCCATTTTAAATATTTGTTCAAAGGTTTGTAATTTATTACCACCTTGGGAACACCATGTTCTTTTTCTGTTGCGTTATTAACATAAAAAGCAGTACAAGACCATGGAGATTTAGAAGATTTTATCAAACCTTTTTGTAACAGATTATTAATATTTTTTTTTTTGCAGAATTCTGCTAATTCAACATTCATCTGACAAGGTTGTGATTTTGTTGGGATATTATCCTTAGAGAAATTGTCTTCATATGGAAGAGTATCAATATGCTCTTTGCGATTCCAAAAAGCATTGGGGTGATCGGCACAAATATCAACAATCATTTATTCAGAAATTAATTTAATTTTTTCTTGTAGCTTAGCAGACTTCATAGTATCACAAATATTCATGCAAAGAAATTCAAGCTGTAAAAAATTAAGATGTTTTTGCTTTATATCAATTAAAGCATTAATATCTCTAGTTACATGATCTGTAACGAAAGAATGAGATATCTCCATATTCTTGTAAGTTGCCATAAATCCTTTTGCATCAATATGAGTATAAGGATAGCATTTATAAAAAGAGTTTCATGTATAATTGAAGGGTATAACTGATTTTTTACCAAAATGAAGAAATGCGGTATGCATACTTTATTTTGGCAAATATGAATGTTTGGCAATTTATACTCTATATCAAGAGCATATCCAGATGCAGATTTAACTACATGAGTTATTTTATGGAAATATTTTGTAGGAATTAATCCTTCCCGATGCAGCCAACATAAGCTCCACTATCAATTATAGCAATATTAGTTACTGAAAAATGATTATTAATCAAAATAGTACTTTTAATATACCATTTATGAGCAGTAACAATTTGCATCATTCCCAAAAAATAATCATTTTTTAAATTAAGGGAATTTTAAATATCATCCGATTCACTTTCTTCGAATTTTTTTTCTTTTACTTTAGAAATTTGTGTGGGAGAAATATCTTTCTCAATTTGAGAAATTTAGTGATCACAAATTATTTGATTTTGTTTAAGAGATTTAATCTCCTTTTTCAAGTTTTCAACTTCAATCTTTAAATCATCAAAAGAAGTATCTTTACCAGGAGCATAACTCATAGCAAGACGTCTATTAACTTCTGCTATAGAATAAGGCACAAAATAATTGCTATCAGCAGTTTTAGGTGTAAAGGTATTGCTATCAACAATTTTAGAAGTACTAGGTATTGAACTAGTAGACAAATTATTAATTTTTTCCTATAGTTTCTCACCCGAAACTTCTTTCAAAAGTTCTAACACATTATCTGAAGTAATGGTTTTAATGTTTAAATCTTCAAACTGGGATTGCAAATTATAAAATGCGCCATCACAAGTGCAAGTATCACCTTGGCAATCAGAACAAGCATTAGCATTTTCACTATCAGATAAATTAGGCAACTCAATATCATTTTCTGATTCAGATTCAGCATTATAATCAAATTCTAAACCTGAGGTGTATAACAAACCATAAAATTGATCATTCACATCATAAGCAAGACCTAAAGATTTAAGATTTTTAATCTTACAGTTTAGAGTAATATGCCCAAAGTTACCACATCTGTAACACTTAATCTTAGCAAGATCTCGCTTAGACCTATTTTAGACAAATCTAGTAGATTTTCTATAGGCTTTTCTAGTTTCACGCTCTTCTTTGGACCTATATCTAGATCTTCTTTTCCGATAAGGCTTCTCACCTTTGGAATAACTAGGGCCTTTCTTCCTAGAAGTGGAAGCTGGTTCAAGTATACCAAACTAGGTACAGAAATCTCCTATCTAGATTTTTCTCGAATCTTAAATTGTCTTGATAATTTTAACTCATTACACAAGTTTAATACTTCTTGCATACAAACTGCGATAAAATGCCCAGAGGTGTAATTTTTCTAAGTAATTTCACCATAGGAACCTCTAAGAGTTTTTCGTACTCTTTCAGCAAAAAGCGGAGGAAACCCATTTATAAACTTAGTCTTTCAGTGCTCATACCCACTTTCGGGTAATTCCAAGACCCGACTTAAAAAGATATCTTTATACCACCTAAATTCTCCTAGGGTCTTGCATCTAAGCCCATTTAAGAAAGTTCAGATATTTTCATACTGATTGGTAAATCTACCATTAAAATATTCTAAAATTATAAGAACAAGTGTATAAACAACTTCTTCCCTATTTGGAACTAGGGCTCTTCCTAGGTTATCACACCCTGGTGTCATAACTATAGCATTAAAAATTAACTTTGTTTGATCATTAGTCAGAAAATTGTCCTACCAGCCACGAAGTTGGCCAATAAAACTAGCAACTATCATTTTACAGATAACTTTATTTGTTCTATTATTTGTATTACCAGTGGCTTTACACACCATTGAATACATCATCATACGATGTACGAGGATTGTTAATTGTCTCTCAGTTAGGCCATCAAGATTCCATTTATAAATATCGTCTCCAGTATAAGATGTATTAGTCTGATTCCAATCCCTTTTCTCTATCAGAACATCTTGAGGAGTGGGTCGCGGATAGTAATAAGTTTACATGCAGGGTAAATCGGTATATCTAGGATTTTTACCTGGCTACTTTTTAATCATTCCTCTGAGCTTATTAAGCTCCGATTTTGTCTGATTTTTCAAATCAGAAGTGGAATCAAGGCTATCAGCAAAATCATTAGACAAATTAATAGGTCTAATATTTAAACCAAAAAGCTTTCTATCAAGAAGCTATTCTAAATCATGTAAAGGCGATTTAAGTTAAAATCCCTCAATATCAGGGGGCCTTTGAATACTGATTTTAGTCGTCAAATCTTTTGTCGTACTTTCGAAAGAAGAAGCAAATCAGTAGAATTTGGACTAATACTCAATTTTTTTTCAAATCAGTTAACTCATCAAGCTTTTTATCAAGAGGAGAAATATGTTCTCCTAAAACTTTCATATATAAGCTCAAATAATTATTTTTAGAAATCAAATTATTAATTTCTACAACAGTTACCTTAGCAACTTCATTATCAATGAATTTTTGAAATGCAAAAAATGTAATACCAGTATTATTTGGCAATATAAAAGGGGCTTGGGGAGGGTAAATAGTTTTAACAACGTTACCATTACCATCTTGATAAGATCTTTCTAGCACCTTATGTAACGCCCTGAATCTGGTACTTGGAATGCTATACGGTGTTCATGATTCCGAAGGAACACAAGCTAATCCATGAAGGATATCTATACCTGAACATTTCATAGTATACTGTATAAATGCAGAAATAAAGGCTTTAAGGACATAAGGTTCAAAACTGATAAAATAATCTCTAAATGATATGGTATCACAATACCAAAACAAAACTTAAAATAAACTGTCTGAACATGATAGTCTAAAAAGCCTCTAACTGACTGAACTGTCTGAATAAGGAGTTGATGGGACATGTCCCCAACTAACTCAAACTACTAAAATAAATTAATTAATGAGATAATAAAGCAATGGTCAGGTCCTCGAAGGATGAGGACTCACTGCTAAATCTGATGGCTGAGACTGGAATACTACTGATGCTCGTGCTTCTAAACCTATGGTATAAAACACCATAGCACAAATGCGTTAGTACATTTGAATGTACTGGTATGCATGTGACGTAGGTTGAATGCAAAGGGTTCACATGGATGAACTATACTAACTAACTGAATAACATGAGCGTGAGAATACATGCATAAATACATAATAACTGTAACTGAGTTCGTGATAACATGAGGTACTGATAGTTGTATAACTGAAATAACTGATATTGAGCGACTGTATCTGACAGTCTAGGTTCTGATAGAACTAGCTGAGTTACGTACTGTTCTAAGTTGACTGTATCTGACAGTTCTGAAATCTAAAGAACTATCTGAGTTCTTTTACTGAGACTGAATGACTGTATATGACAGTTCTGATCTGTAACTAAAATTGTAGGAAGTAGTCCTTTAACCAATATGCGCCTAATAAGTTTTATAGCTGAGTTGGGGTCCAATCTGTAACCCCAATTGGAAGAGTGTCAATACCGCGTCACTAGTAAGGACAAAATGTAAGTGACCCTCATCTAACAGGTACTCTAATGAGAATGGCGGAAACCTCATCTAATAGGTTAAGCCACCTCATCTACCCTCATCTAGTAGGTTTGATGTCTCAACCTACACTGGCTACGTAGTTCTGGAGCATAAGGATTGTTCTAAGAATCACACCCTCTACTAATAGGTGAGTTCCCATCCTTGGGCTCACCCAGTGCTGAATCCTACTCCCATATGAATAGACATTAAACTAAATATACTAGACTGAACTGGTCTGAGTTCACTGAATTCCCTTGACTAACGGAATATTACTGAGATCTGATAACTGACTAAGATTACTGAAATCATTGAGAATGCTGAGATTACTAAACAAATACTGAATTTACTAAGTTTTCCTGAGTCATGAGACTGACTGAATTCTATGGATCATGGCTTGACTGAGAGTATCTTGAAAACATGACAGTGATTCTAGGCACACAGCTAAATTCTCGGGTACAAGTACCCCCAGGACTCAATAGGAAGAAATTGACAAAGCATGACTTTCTTGTATACATGACCAACATCAATAATCCATAATATAATAAGTTGGAGATTCCATGCAGTACTAGTTCTAAAGCACCATAATGGCTACACATATATTCATAATTCATTGGCTAAGATATTTCATCAAACACTGGACATGCATAAACTTGTACATAAATGGGGATTTCATATTATCATACTAGTATGACACTTTCCCATCACATAGGAATTTAATCGAACACATGAGGAACATACTTTGGTTATACAATCATCAACACATCTAATAATCATGGATACATCAATCAACGTGTAAATTTAAGGGGGTGTATCATGATTATTATGCAAATCTTCATATACTAGGGTCAATCATTGGAATATGTAATTTAAAACATGAAGCAAAACCCCACAACATCATGAACATGAATTTTAATTCAATTTAAATCATGAACATTCATACTTTCACAAATCTTGGATTTTGAAAAGAGATTCTTGAGCTTCATGGGTGAAAGAGACCCATGAATCAACACATGACATACTTGGGTTGTGAGTTTTTTGAAGTTATTGGACTTGAAGAACTTGAATTTCTTAGTTTCTTGAAGAAGGATTTGGATCTTGTTCTTGGGGATTATCTTTGAAAAAAACCCTAATTTGATGTTGTAGATGGATAATGAACTTATGACCTTGGTCTGATATAATTAGGGGTTAAAACGGGTGGAAAAAAACCCAAATATCCATTTAAAAATAACTTTAAAATAACTAAATAAACTATGCGATGGTAGGTGCGACGGTCCATCGCTGGGTCAACGGTTCGTCGGTCCTGACGGTTGAACCTGGTAGAATAGGGGTTCACTGTGTCTGTTGCGATGGCTTGGCCGATGGTCCGTCGCTAGCTCGATGGTCCGTCGTCCTGAGCCATTGCCCTTAGGCAGAAGGTGGTCTCACTGACTTCGCTACGATGGCTTGGGCGATGGTCCATCGCTAGCTCGACGGTCCGTCGGCCCTCATCGTCTCACCTGAGTAGTTTTGACTGCTTTCTGTAAAATGGTTATAACTTTCTACCCCGATACCAGATTTGGATGAAATTGGTATTGTTGGAAAGCTAATTCAATTTCCCACAAGGTAAAAAGTGAAATCTTAAAAATTCCACGTATATAAAAGTGGATTCATCTTTCAAAGTAATTTTCTAACATATTCGGGACGATTTCATGCTAGGTAGAAGTACGAGGTATTACACCTTAACATACAATGGAAAGTATGTGATTATAAACCAAGGCACAAAATACATAATTTGATTATGCAATGCACATATTTTATAGAATTCTTGAGAAATATTATTTATCTCATTAGGACTATAAGTCTAAAAAAACAAGTTCTAAATTGGTTTTATTTTTTATCAAAAAATTCCTTTTTAATATAATTTCTTGCCTGGGATCCAGGACTAAAATTAATTTGGTGTGGGATCATTAAATATCATTTGGATCAAAGTTCATTTCAGAAGTAGTATGAATATCTCTATCAAAGATATTGTCATTATCTTGGACAATATTTGTTTGAGGATTGACTTTAACTTTCTCTACAAATCTTGTAGAAACTAAGTCAATTGTGCATAAAGAAGCTGCACGACTTTTACCTGGACCATATGATGGTTCTAAGGGAGAAATATGATGTATATCAGGCAATAATTTAGGCATGGAAAATGAATGTCTATTATAAATCATAGATCTTTCATCGAATTGAATACTAATCCGATCATCCAGATTTTGAGTAACATGCAATAATTCATTATTAGTTAAATCATCAGTGACTTGATTCGGGGATATAACTGAATTTAAGATCCATGTAGTGGGAAAATCAATTTCGTCCCATTTAATAGGTCTCCTTGTGGTGACCTTAGACCTGGTAAAATTAATTTCGTCTAATATAGTCTGATCCAATGTATCATATAATCTACATCGAGGATTTAAAGTAGTTAATAATCTATAATAAATTCTATATGACAGACAAATAAGTTTAGATCTAGGCGCATAATATAACCATGCGTTTTCACATTTAATGTCAAAGCATCAAGTATATTCGCATTAGTCAAAGATAATTGTAAATTTGGCTAAGTATTGAAATAAACGACCATAGGCCATAGTGGATTCAATCGAACCCATTAAAGACTGCCTGAAATTCAGATTTCTAGCATCTCTAAGAGCTGCTAAAAATGTCTCTGGTAACCCTTTAAGAGTTATTGGTTTAAAAGCAATTTGAGCCATTCCAATATGCATAAAGTTATAATGATTTTTATATAAATCAATATCTCATTTATTTAATAAATGGATCGTTTGTTCTGACGAGTTTAATGCCAAAGACTGTTCAGTCGTCTTTATAATTTGTTTAGAAAGAACTTTATCAAACCAACCATAATCATAAATGGTTTTAATATCAACCTTTAGAATAGTCCACTTATTTAACAAGTCAAGATTTTGAGGCATATCTACCTCTTCAAGTCGAGGTAGATAAACAAGTGGACTATTTCAAAGGTTGATATTAAAATCATTTATGATTATGGTTGGTTTGATAAAGTTCTTTCTAAGAAAATTATAAAGACGAACAGTTTTTGGCATTAAACTCGTCAGAACAGACAATCCGTTTATTAAATAAATGAGATATTGATTTATATAAAAATCATTATAGCTTTATGCATATTGGAATGGTTCAAATTTCTTTTAAACCATTAACTCTTAAAGGGTTACCAGAGACATTTTTAGTATCTCTTAGAGATGCTAGAAGTCTGAATTTTAGGTAGTATTTAATGAGTTCGATTGAATCCATTGTGGCCTATGGTCCAGTTTATTTCAATACTAAGCCAAATTTATAATTATGTTTGACTGATGTGAATATACTTGATGCTTTGACATTAAATATGAAAACGCATGGTTACACTTATACGCTTGGATCTGAACTTGTTTGACTGTCATACAAAATTTATTACAGGTTATTAACTACTTTAAATCCTCAATGTAGATTATACGCTGCATCGGACCAGACTATACTAAGGTCACCACAAGGAGACCAATTAAATGAGATGAGATTGATTTTCCCACTACTTGGACCTTAAATTATGTTATATCTCTGAATCAAGTCACTGATGATTTAACTAATAGTGGATTATCGCATGTGACCCAAAATCCAATGGTAGGATTTGTATTCAATTCGATGAAAGATCTACTATTTATAACAGACATTCATTTTCCATGCCTAAATTATTGCCTGCTATGCACCATATTTCTCCCGTAGAACCATCATATGGTCCAGGTAGAAGTCGTACAACTTCTTTGCAAACAATTGGCTCAGCTTCTACAAGATTTGTAGAGAAAGTTAAAGTCAATCCTCAAACAAATATTGTCCAAGATAATGACAATATCTCTAATAGAGATATTCCTACTGCTTCTGAAATGAACTTTGATCCAAATGATATTTAATGATTCCATACCAAATTAATTTTAGTACTGGATCCCAGGCAAGAAACTATATTAAAAAGGAATTTTTTGATAAAAAATGGAACCAATTTAGAACTTGTTTTTTTAGACTTATAGTCCTGATGAGATGAATAATATTTCTCAAGAATTCTATGAAACATGTGCATTGCATAATCAAATTATGTATTTTGTGCCTTGGTTTATAACCACATACTTGCCATTGTATGTTAAGGTTCTAGAAAGATCTTATCAAGATGGTAATGGGAACATTGTTAAAACTATTTACTCTCCCCAAGCCCCTTTTATATTGCCAAATAATACTGGTATTACATTTTCTGCATTTCAAAAATTCATTGATAATGAAGTTTCTAAGGTAACTATTGCAGAGATTAATAATTTTATTTACCAAAATAATTATTTGAGCTTATATATGAAAGTTTTCGGAGAACATATTTATTCTCTTGATAAAAAGCTCAATGAGTTAACTGATTTGATAAAAAAACTGAGTATTAGTCCAAATTCTACTGATCTTGCTTCTTCTCCCGAAAGTAAGACAGAAGATTTGACAACTAAAACCAGTATTCAAAGGCCCCCTGATGTTGAGGGATTTCAACTTAAATTGCCTTTGCATGATTTAGAACAACTTCTTGATAAAAATCTTTTAGTTTAAATATTAGACTTATTGATTTGTCTAATGCTTTTGTTGATAGCCTTGAGTCCCCTCCTGATTTGAAAAATTAGGCCAAATCAAAGCTTAATAAGCTCAGAGTAATGATTAAAAAGTAGTCGGGTAAAAATCATAGATATGCCGATTTACCCCGCATGCAAACTTATTACTATCGCGACCCACTCCTTAAGATGTTCTGATAGAGGAAAGGGATTGGAATTAGACTAATATGTCTTATAGTAGAGATGATATTTATGAATGAAATCTTGATGGCCTAATTGAGAGACAATTAAAAATCCTCATACATCGCATGATGATGTATTCAATGGTGTGTAAAACCACTGGTAATACAAATAATAGAACAAATAAAGTTATCTGTAAAATGATAGTTGCTAATTTTACTGGCCAACTTCGTGGCTGGTGGGATAATTTTCTGACTAATGATCAAACAGAGTCAATTTTTTATGCTACAGCTATGACATTAGAGCGTGATAACCTAAGAAGAGCCCTAGTTGTAAATAGGGAAGAAGCTGTTTAGACACTTGTTCTTATAATTTTAGAACATTTTAATGGTAGATTTACCAATCAGTATGAAAATATCCGAACTCTCTTAAATGGGCTTAGATGCAAGACCCTAGGAGAATTTAGGTGGTATAAAGACACCTTTTTAAGTCGGGTCTTGGAAGTACCCGAAAGTCGGTATGAGCACTGGAAGACTAAGTTTATAGATGGGCTTCCTCCACTTTTTGCTGAAAGAATACGAAAAACTCTTAGAGGTTCCTTTGGTGAAATTACTTGGTAAAATTACACCAATGGGCATTTGATCGCAGTTTGTACGCAAGAAGGATTAAACTTGTGTAATGAGTTAAAATTACCTAGACAACTTAAGCTTGATAAGCTTAGAGAAAAATCTCAGATAGGAGATTTCTGTGCCTAGTTTGGTATACTTGAACTAGCTTCCACTTCTAGGAAGAAAGGCCCTAGATATTCCAAAGGTGAGCAGCCTTATCGAAAAAGAAGATCTAGATATAGGTCCAAAAAAGAGCGTGAAACTAGAAAAGCCTATAGGAAATCTACTAGATTTGCTAAAAATAGGTCTAAGCGATATCTTGCTAAGATTAAGTGTTACAAATGTGGTAACTTTGGGCATATTGCTCTAAACTGTAAGCTTAAAAAGCTTAAATCTTTAGGTCTTGCTTATGATGTGCATGATCAAGTTTATGATTTATTATACACCTCAGGTTCAGAATCTAATTATTATGCTGAATCTGAATCAGAAAATGCTATTGAGTTGTCTAATTTATCTGATAGTGATAATGCTAATGCTTGTTCCGATTGCCAAGGTGATACCTGCACTTGTGATGATGCATTTTATAATTTGAAATCCCAGTTTGAATATTTAAACACTCAAACCATTACTTCGGATAATGTGTTAGAACTTTTGAAAGAAGTTTCAGATGAGAAACTACGGAAAAAAATTATTAATTTGTCTACTAGTTCAATACCTAGTACTTCTAAAACTGCTGATAGCAATACCTTTATGCCTAAAACTGTTGATAGCAATTTTTTTATGCCTTATTCTATAGCAGAAGTTAATAGACGTCTTGCTATGAGTTATGCTCCTGGTAAAGATACTTCTTTTGATGATTTAAAGATTGAAGTTGAAAACTTGAAAAAAGAGATTAAATCTCTTAAACAAAATCAAATGATTTGTGATCACAAAATTTTGCAAATTGAGAAAGATATTTCTCCCACACAAGTTTCTAAAGGAAAAGATTTTTTTTTGAAGAAAGTGAATTGGATGATATTCAAAATTCCCTTGATTTATAAAATGATTATTTTTTGGGAATGATGCAAATTGTTACTGCTTATAAATGGTATATTAAATGTACTATTTTGATTGATAATCATTTTTCAGTAACTAATATTGCTATGATTGGTAGTGGAGATGATGTTAGCTGAATTCAGGAAGGATTAATTCCTACAAAATATTTCCATAAAACCACTCATGTTGTTAAATCTGCATCTGGACATGCTCTTGATATAGAGTATAAATTGCCAAACACTCATATTTGCCAGAATAAAGTATGCATACCGCATTTCATTTTTTTGGTAAAAAATTAGTTATACCCTCCAATTATACTTGGAATTCCTTTTATAAATGCTATTTATCCTTATACTCATATTGATGCAAAAGGATTTACGACTACTTACAAGAGTAAGGAGATATCCTATCCTTTCGTTACAGATCTCGTAACTAGAGATATTAATGCTTTAATTGATATGAAGCAAAAACATCTTAATTTTTTACAGATTGAATTGCTTAGCATGAATATTTGTGATAATATAATGTCTGCTAAGATTCAAGAAAAAATTAAATTAAGTTTTGAACAAATGGCTGTTGATATTTGTGTCGATCACCCTAGTGCTTTTTGAAATTTCAAAGAGCATTGTTACTCTTCCATATGAAGATAATTTCTCTGAGGATAATATCCCGATAAATCACGATCTTATCAGATAAATGCTGAATTAGTAGAATTCTGCCAAAAAGAGACGGGAGAAAGAGTAATATATAGACTTAAATTGAAAGAACTAGTAAATACCTTTAGAGGACGGATGCAAGGCCGAAGTAATATTTAAAAATAAGAATTTATTCAAACTTGGAGAGAAATTTACTAGAGAGAAGAGAGAGTTCTTCAAGCTAGAGAGAGAAATGATAAAGAAAAATTGAAAACTTCTGCCTTCCCTAAGGCACCTATTTATAGGAAGAAAAGGAATCTATAAATAGTATTATGGATCCCAGTAGAAAATATATACACATTTATACGTTAAATATATACTATTTTAAAGTCTATAAAAAACATATACACATATATACGTATGATGTAATATACGTACTACTTTAAATAATATACATACAACATATATACACTATATATATACTACTTTAGAAAATATATACACATGTATACATTAAATATATATACTACTTTAGAGTCTGTAGAAAATATATACACATATAGCATATATACACTACATATTATACTACTTTAAAAACATATACATATTAAATATATACTATTTTAATATATAAAAGATATATAGACATATATGTAGAATATATACTACTTAAAATATCACTTGAAAGTTGAAACATTGTACATACAACCTATCTACACTATATGTATTCGTTATATATATATAATTTAGAGTCTATAGAAAATATGTTACTTAATATAATAATACTTGAGGTTTTGAACTTAAAAGAAATTAATTTTTTCATTATGTGTATATATGTTTGTTATGTTTAATTGTCTATTACTTAGTGTAAAGTTTGATAGTAATATATTAAAACTAAGTATTTAATTCAAACTAGAAATTCAATTTAAATGGAAAAAATTACAAAGTAAGGAGTGAATGGATGTTGTATTTTTTTGATTGCAAAATGATCCAAAATTTATAATTTACATGAATGAAAAATCTACAAATTTTGGCATCATTTTTTTCAATTCATTCTTGTTAATATTAACGAGAACTGGCATAGGATAGTCAAAATCAATTGGGGAAAAACCATGCATTAGACTTGATTGTGCTGAGTTCTCCCTTGAAGTCATAATTTCTTCAAGATTTTGTTCGTCTTTCAGCTCTACCTTCATTCCTTGATTTCTTCGTTCCGCTCTAATCCAATATCTTAGGCAAACTAGAACATTCATATCATTTCTCCCAAATGAGTGTCGGTTGTCTCCAAGCTGTTATCGTCCCTGACTAAAAATGCTCTTCGATGCAACGGTTGACATTGCAACATTCAATAGATGTCTAGCTAATCTTGAAAGCACATGATATTGTCTTTCATTATTCTTCCACCAATTGAATGCTTTTATCCTTCGTCTACGATCCTCTATCGGCGTTCAAAGATAATACTTAAGTTTTTCCCGCAAAGTTGTTGTGTAAGTTCCTGCCTCAACATTGTTCCAAACATTTAAATCATAAAAGTAATCAGAAAAACCACTATGTGCCGGCCTTTTAGAAGGTGATGGCTCCTTGAGAGCATGAGGAGTGACAGTTGTTATGATATATGTCGGTACAGCTACATCAAGTAAATCGGCATAATGGTTATATAATTTTTCTAGGTAAATGTTCATATCACTCATAGCCGTAAACAAATCTGGTTGTTCTTCATCTTCAAATTCAGGTTCAACATTTATCTCTAAGTTAGAATAAATAAGAGAACTAAAGTGGCACATAGTATTAAATTTCATACATGGATTTAGTATAGCACCAACCAAGTAAATAGGGGGAATCGGATTTTTTTTTTTTAAATTTAGCAAACATAACACTAACAGCTTCTTTGTAACCTTCTTTATTCTTAAATTCTTTGAGCAAACAAGAAATATCGGCTATATATACTAAAATATTACAAATAGTAGGATAATAAACGCCAAAAATTTAACCGTAGCTATATAAATTTTTTTCAAAAACTTAACAAGATCACCAATTGCAGCCCAATCAGATCATGTAGCATACATTCAGCCGAATCAGTAAATAAACCACAAAATTGGTTAAAAGTTATTGTAATAGGAACTTTATAAGCAAGACATGTTTTTAAATAATCATACGTAGCATTCCATCTAGTATCACATTCTTCAGGCATAAATATCGGCCTAAGTCCATTAAGTTCACATTTTACTTTAAATTCTCTCACTCTTTTTTTAGATTATTTCCTTGAATAAAGCCAACAACAAGCCGAATATTTTCAATATAAAGCTCAAACAATTCAATACCATCTCTTACAATTAAATTATATATATGACAAGCACACCTAACATGAAATATTTCAGGTAACGACGGAGAGAGTTTATCTTTTAACTTTTCAATAGCAGTCTTGTTCTTAGAAGCATTATCAGAAGCAATACATAAAACTTTTCTTTTAATACCATAAAATTCTGCAACTTTACTAATA
Source organism: Capsicum pubescens (assembly GCA_030864215.1). Lineage (NCBI taxonomy): Eukaryota > Viridiplantae > Streptophyta > Magnoliopsida > Solanales > Solanaceae > Capsicum > Capsicum pubescens. The sequence continues at coordinate 195,341,850 of CM061549.1, read as the reverse complement.
GATTCAGAAATAATTCTCTGGTATGTCTACGATCTTCATCATACAAAAAAGCTAGAATACATTTTTACATAACAAAATTACTATCTATCCAGTGAGAAGTAATGGTTATAATCATTTTTATTAACAGCACGACCAAGATCAGAAGTTAGAGCCATTCTACATTGAATATTTTTTAACAATGTACCCGAAAAGTACTTCTAGGAATACCATTAAGCATATGATTATAAATTGATTGAATATAATGAATAAAAGCAACCGAAGAAGGAAAAGTGAAAGGCAAACAACCCACAACTACCATTTTTGCTATTTCTTCCTGGTCCCTCAATTAATTATAATACTTAATTAACTGAGCGGTTGTTAGGTTCATTCTAGTTTGTGTTGGCCCACCAATAGCCTCACCACCTTTTGCAATAAATAACTCTCTAGAGTAATTCTATTTTATATGTCTCATTAACGAACCCGTACCCCCTTAATTGCCTCCTCTTTTATGCTATATACTTGTTGACAAATATTGCATTGCACCTTAGTTTTTTCTTCTATAGGTGTAAAAAATTCCCATGCGATGCTAGTTTTTGTATGAGTTTTAGGGACAACGGGAGGACGGGGAGGAAGATTAACCGATTCAGATCTAAAATTAGCATTTTCTACGGCGGGTGTCTCACCAATATTTTCATCATCTTCTTCTAAATTAACCGCATCTACTTTATTTTCTTCTTCTATACCATAATTTTTCTGAGCTTGTGCATAATCCATATCGTGAACACCTACACCTACTTTTTCCTCAAAAGGTTGACTAAGTGGTACCTGAGGCACACGGGTATATCTACTACTTGAACTACATCTACCGTCACCAATTTATTTTTTACTATCATTACCACTTTCGGGACAAATTTTTGACACTTTTATCTAGGTTTCTTAATTTATCCATAGAATAAATCAAACTAAAAAATGTTCAAAATACACAAAAAATAATAAAAATAAATATTTAATACACTAATTAAAAATTAAAAGTAAGAGATGCAACGACAATACCAAATTTTGGAAGTATCCAAAAGTTGCGGCTTTAGAAAACTTCAACTCGTATTTGTAATCTCAAAATTAAAAAATAAAATTGAGCACTTTTGGAGACAATTAGAATATTTGAGAGAAAATGAGATTTGAGAGAATGAGAATTGTGTGAAAAATGATTTGAAAGTGTAGGGTATTTTAAGATTTTTTTTTGAATTTTAAAAACAATTTAAATATTTTTTTTAATAAATTGGGCCATATGGCTGTTGTAGCCTCCAAATATCTATAAAGTCGTTAGACCCAACGGTCTACTTGGCCCAACGATTATTTTTTAGATTAAAAAAAATAAAAACTGGGCTGGGCCGAGCCGAGCCGGGCCGAGCAATTGGTGGGCCTGGTCCGGGTTCATTCTGAGACCCAAAAAAAATTTGGCCCAGCCCAGGACCAGCAGTCTAGTAGCGCGAAGGCTCATCGGGTTGGGTCAACCTGGCTCATCTGACTGTCTTAGTTATGGTACATGTTATATGTGCAAATTGTAGGTGATGGTTTAATGTTGTTGAAACCTAACTTATTTTATGAGTGCATTCTAACTATTCCTTAGTATTGCTTCCACAATGCATGTTCAAGGAAAGTGAATGATTATTTGATATCCTAAGTGTTAATCATATGCAATGAAGTTATATGTAAAGCATGTTGGTTATTAAAAGTGTTATTTTTATATTATTTATGGTTGTGATAACTATTATTATTGTGGGATATATCAACATTTGAACATATTTACGGGATTGATTGGCTTAAGGTGGACAAACGTTTGATGTCTGGGATATGTTACATGGACAAGAGCTTGTCCCCTGCAGGTCATGGCTAATGGGCAATTGTAAGACCTGTAGTATGTATGTACAAGGTACAAATGAGTGTGACAGTTTCTTGAGTGAGTTGGGGATTATGTGTTTTCTTTATTATGTTGGTTCCTTGGGTGAACCGGGTTTATGTGCTTAATTTCTAAGTGTGGTTTCTTCATGTAAATTAGGATACATGATAATTGCCATTGTTGTTGTTTTATGGACCCTAATAGGTCTGGGCTAGTTGTAAGAGTGTCATAACTCTCTGTTGTCTATTTACTTGTGTAACTGAGACATTATTGGTGTAATTATTCAGTCATGGATTATTTACTTGGAGAGTTGTTGGTAATCATAGTTTTATATGACATTTTATCCACATTGACTTATATTGACTAAACTTTATAAGGTGTTGAATAAGGTTAATTGTTATGAACTCAAGGTAAGGTTAAGAGGTAGGTGTTTATGTTTATGACTGGAATTTGTATGGTCGGTGGTCTATCAGTTATTGCATTTAAAGTTGGAAAGATAGGGCATTATGATGTTATTTTTATATTTCATTGACTTAGATAAACCTAAAGATGCTAAGGTGATAATGTATAACCGGACAAGTAGAACAAGGTTAAGTAAAATCGTAAGGGTCTTAATTGTGAATTATTAAGGATAGGGAACCTTGGGAGTTGAGTATCGTAGAACTAATAGGTGATTATGAAACAGGGTCTGACTTGATGTATAGTGGATAAATGGTGATTAGGGTTGATTATGATAAGGATAGTTAAAGCTAAGGGTCTTAAGGAAAGATTATGACCAAAATCCTTTGGTTAAATAAACCTTAAGTTGTATGTTTTCTCTCTGGATATTTATGTGATACATACATGATTTAGTTCATATTACGATAAATGATTTATGTCCTCAATTTTAAATAATGTTTTAAGTGTTTTCCTTGACTAGTGCAATCTTATATCCTCAGCACCTCAAAGTACTAACTGCATACTTTCCTCTCGCTACATTTTTTCATAATGTAGGTATCAATGCTATCTCAAAGGATCATGGTCATATATATCACAACTTTTAGTCAGCAGGCGATGAGTTCTTCCTATTCAAAAACTTTAGTGAGTCAGTAGTCATGTAGACTATTCCAGTTCATGTGTATTGCTAGAGATAGTTGGGGTCATGTCCTGACTAACTATACTCAGTATTAATAGAGGCTTTATAGGGAGGCAGTCAGATATGTATTCAATTTGTTTTTTTTTCAGTTTCTTCATGATAAAACTATTGTATGAAACTTTAGTCTTTCAGTAAAGTTTTATTTTGCCCATTTCATTATGCTTCTTCTTCCACAAAGTGTTTTCTTTTCAGTTTTATATATATATATATATGTATATATATATATTGAATTCCCCAAGACTAGCCCTTGAACGTCACACAATGCTTAGGACAACGAGTAGCCCCAAAGCTAACCCATTATATCTACTCAACACTGAACCATGATAAATGTACTTAAAACAAAAATGGAAATCCAAATAAATAATCTGGATTCAAGTGAGTGAACAATCTCAACAAAACTCAGTAAACTAAACACCAGTTGAAAGTCATAAAAATCAAACAAACAATAAATAAGTCTTGACAAGCCTCTAAGTATAATGAAGAGCCACTGGGACAGGCCACCCCATCTTACCCAAACTGAAAAGATAAAGTCTTAACATAAACTTCAATGAACTGCTAAAAGAAAGCATAATCTAGGTCCCCAGAACATGAGCATCACCAACTGAAAGGAGGTAGGAAGTGGTGATCGTGTCTAATCATGAAACTGAAGACGAAAACCTAAACGTACAATATGAAATAATGTAGCCACACAGACATATATGTGGTCAGTATGTCTGGGATGTACTGAGTATATGAGGGTAAATGCAATAAGTAAAAATTGCTATAAATCAAAATTTTAAAACATACATTCTAAGTGTATACAGACTTACCATGGTCATGAATAAACTGAGATACTATAAAGCATAAATAGTATAGCAAAAATCTAGCAAAATCAATAAGTTTCTACACTTAGTTTTTGAAATCATCTTTTTGTGGGAGATTCTTACAATCGACATAAACCATGTGAGAAAAAATGGAGTCTAATGTCTGACCTACATTGCGGAGGGTTGCTCCATACCTTGCCATGGTATAGAACCTAAATGGAGTGATCATTAAACTGAGTCGATTTGGAAAAGGGAGACACTCTCTGGCTAGGACCTCTTTAACCTATGATGGCACTTAGTTTTTGGGAATCAGGGTGCACTGAACCTTCCCCTTCTAAGTGCTAAATACTACTCCCAAAATATACTGATGCTCATAATATATGAAATTCACCAAAAAGTAGGCGTATAGGCTCATAAATCTGAAAATCAATGATGCTTTTATTTCTAAATCATGCTTATAAGTAAATACATGAATTTCATATCATGTTTGAGATCATAAAAACCAAATTGAGATTATAATCATGTTGTGATATATTGGAATCTAAAATGGTAAGTGTGAATTTCTTGTAAACTGATCGAGTCATGCTAACAATCATGTACATTTACCAACTCATGGAATTTCATGTCAAATGCTAAAACTCAATTCATAATGTAAATTATGTGAGTAAAAATATGAGTAAACACAAATTTTTGTGCTAAATAAACTTTAAATTATAGGGAACCATCACAATTTCAAAAGCATGTAAAATGGGTAAGAACCCTTATCATCAAATTCGTAAAATTCTTGTAAAAACTGAGTTTTGGGCACAAGGACAAAAGTTAATCCTTGTTTAAATGCCACATACCTAAACTTAGCAAATTTCTTGAAGAAAACTTGAGAGTAGAGCCTTGAGATGGGAATTTAGGGAGGAACACTTCATTTTTGGGTTCTTGAGAGTTTGGGAGGAGATGAAATGGTGAATTTTGAGTTATGGGGTGAGGAAAAATGTTTAGTATTAGTTGTAGGACCAATTAGGATATAAATGACCAAATTACCCTAAGAAAGTAAAGGAAAAAATGGGATTTTGGCATCGTTACCGCCACTGGCATGTCACACCCTTATCGCGCCATTCCATTGGTATGGCACACTCTTATCACAGTGATCAGCAGGTATAGCATGCCTTTATCGCACCAGGCCACTAGTTTTTGTGTCAGGTTGTGCTTTGCCTCCACGGCACAACCTAAATGCGAACCCTTACTATTTTAAAGTTCCATAAGTCCCCGAAGCTCATTTCAAAATTTCTTAAACACTTCCAAATAGCCCCAATAATATTCCTAATCATCATTAAACCTTAAAATCAAATTAAATCTCTCGGGAGCTATCAAAATAAAATTATCAAACTTATGGGTCTCAATATTATCTCCCCATTGGGACTATTCATCCTCGAATGACAGTTAGGATGAGGAACGATCTATCTTATGGGTGTATTAGGTCAAGGTCTGAATTTTATTATGCCATGCAACTGAAACTACTCACCCTAAGAGCATGCATACAACTAAAATGACTAACTACATAAGAAATTCATAGGTTGGATTGATATAAATAAGCATGTCAGTGAAGAGAATATGTTTGGAGGGAATTCTTACCTCATGATGAATCATTGCTTGGGGTAAATTGATGAGGATATTGATTCGTCATGTCTACCTATACTTCTCACGTTGCTCTCTCAACCGTCTGATTGCTCCATAAAACTTTAACTGAAGCCACTTCCTTGTTTCTTAATCTTCGAACTTGACCACCAAGAATTTCAACTGGGATCTCCTCATAGAACAAATTATATTTTGCCCAAATACTTTCTATAGGCACTACTAAGGATGGTTCTCCAATACATTTCTTTAACATGGACATATGAAAAATTGGGTGGACAACGACTAACTCTTATGAAAGATCTAACTCATAAGCAACATCTCTAATGCACCTTAAGATCTCATAAGAACTAATGTACCGGGGACTGAGCTTCCCTTTTTTCCAAACCTCATCACTTCTTTGCGAGTGTGACCTTCAAAAATACCCAATCACTAATTGCAAACTTTAGTTCTTTCCTCATAACATCTGCATATAATTTCTAAGGACTTTGAACGATTTTCAACCTCCCATGAATTAGTTGAACATTCTCCATAACTTCGAGGACAAAATATGGCCCAATCAAGGTAGCCTCTACAACTTTAAACCATCCTATAGTGAATCTAAACCTATGCCCATATAAAGCTTTGAATGCATCCATTTGAATTCTAGCATGGTAAATTTTATTATAAGCAAACTCAATTAGGGGTAGACAATCATCCCAATTCCCTTTGAAGTCAGTCACACAAGCTCTCAATATGTCTTTTAGAGTTTGGATAGTGTGCTTGGCCTGACCATCTCTCTAAGGGTGGTAATGGTACTAAGCTTCACTTTTGTACAAGACCCTTTTGGAATGACTACCAAAATTGAAAAGTAAACTGAGTACCTCGGTCTGATATGGTGGATAAAGGAATCCTTTAGAGCCTTACTAACTCATTAATATACAACTTGGCATAATCTCCATCCATATCTGAGGTCTTAACTGGTAAGAAATAAGTTGACTTAGTCATTCAATCAACAATGAGCCAAATCAAATCATGTTGATGCCTAGTGTGAGGAAGCCCCATGATAAAATCCATATTCAAAAACTCCCACATCCAAGTAGGGACTCCAATATCTTGCATCGTACTTCCTAGTCTTTGATGCTCAACTTTCATTTGCTGATAAATTGGACACTTATCTACTAACCTTGCTATGTCCCTCTTTATATCATTCCACCAATAGACTTCTAAAGATCACTGTATATCTCCATCAACATTGGGAACACACAGACAACCCTGCTAGTGAAGAATATCATATTCCTCCGTGGCAAAAAACTTTACCTTTTGCTGATGAATTGCATCCATTAACTAATAAGTATAGGATCATCACACCATTTTCCTTCACCGCTGCTATAAGAGTTGAATTTAAACCATTTAGAACCATCAATTCACCATCATCTATATCACACAAACAAACTCCCAATTGAGCTAATCTATGAACTTCTTTGCCCAACTCATTTTTTTCTTTTTCAACATGGGCTACATTGCCCATAGACAATCTACTAAAAGCATCAGCCACCACATTTTCTTTACTCGGTAGGTAGATCATTTTCATATCATAAAACTTTAGCAACTCCAACCACCTTCTGACAAACATATTGGAGACTCTAATGATCAGTGAGAACATCTACATGCACTCCATATAAATAATGTCTTACAACTATTGCTAATTATGAATCATGAGTCGTATAATTCTTCTCATGATTTTTAAGTTGTATGGAGGCATAAGATATCACTCTTCTATTTTGCATCAAAACATATACTAACCCAACTTTAGAGGCATCATAGTACACAACAAATCCATCTAGCAAATCTAATGCTGGTGCTGAAGTCAATCTATCCTTCAACTCTTAACAACTTTTCTTGCACTTATCAAACCATTGGAACTTTATTTTCTTCTGTGTCAACTTGGTTAACAGTGCAACTATTAAGGAAAAACCCTAAAAAAACCTTCCTCTAATAGTCATATAAACCCATAAAGCTCCTAATGTCAGATGGAGTAATGGGCCTAGGCAAGCACTTCACTGTGTCTATTTTTTTAGGGTCTATATGAATACCTTCACCTAAAATTTCATGTCCCAAAAAGGTGATGGACTGTAACCAAAATTCACACTTACTAAATTTTGCAAATAATTTGTGATCTTTAAGGGTCTGCAACCTTATTCTCAAATGGTCTGCATTCTCCTCCTCACTCTGAGAATAGGAAAGTATGTCATCTATGAAAACATTAACGAACATGTGTAAACAATGCTTGAAATACCTATTCATTAAGTCCATAAAAGATATAGGATCATTTCTTTGTCCAAAATATATAACCACAAACTCAAAGTTCCCATACCGAGTTTTAAAGGTAATCTTTTGGATGTCATATTCACTAACTTTTAACAAACAATATCCTAACCTGAGATCAATTTTCAAAAACCAATGACCCCCTGATACTAGTCAAATAAGTCATCAATTCTAGGGTTGGGGTACTTATTCTTAATGGTGACCTTGTTTAGCTGTCAATAATCTATACACATTTTAAGAGTACCATTCTTTTTGCACACGAATAGGACTGGAACACCCCACAGAGAAATGCTGGGTCTAATAAACCCTTTATCTAAGAGGTACCTAAGTTGTTCATTTAACTCCTTAAGTTTTGCCGAAGTCATTCGGTAAGAAGGAATAAAGATTGGCTAGGTATCCAAAAGAAGATTAATCCTAAATTTGATTTCTCTATCGGAGGGTACTCTAGGTAGATCCTCTGGGAAGACTTCAGGAAACTTAATAAGTACTTGAACCGACTGGAGGGTTAGGGTCTCAAACTTATTTACTTTAACCCAAACTAGGTAATAGATACACCCTTTAGATACCAACTTTCTTGGCTTAAGATAGGAGATGGAATGACCTTTAGGAGTTATGAAACTACACTCCCACTTAAGGACTGGCTCATTGGGAAACTAAAATCTTACAATTTAAGTACGCTAATCAACTGAAGCATAACATGAATGAAGCCAATCCATGCAAAGGATGACATCAAAATTAGTTAACTCTAGTTCTATTAAATCTTTTTAGGTGACCTTATGAAGGACCGTAATAGGTCACTTTCTATAGACTCATCTATAAATAATTAACTCTTCGATGGGGGTGGAAATTATAAAAAGATCAGAAAGACTTCTGGGATATACCCTAAAATTTGCAACAATGAGTGGGGTTACAAAGACAGGTTTGACCCCAGATCTAACAACACATAAGCATCAAGGTAAAAAACAAAAAACATACTAGTAACCACATCTGGAGATCTCTCCTACTTCTAGCGGGAAGATAAAGTAGAAAACTGGTTTTGACACTGACCACCATAAATACTAGATGATTTGCCTTGCTGCAGAGCTGGGCAGCCTGACCGAGTTGCTGAAGTGGTGGATTGAGCCTGAGGGAGAGCATCTCTATCCCCCTTATTAGTCAATGGGAACTCATTCAGCCTATGTACTGGCTTACTACAACCATAACAACCATCTCTAACCATCATGCACTCATTAGGATGATTTCTACCACACTTTTTACATGTTGGATTAGTTCATCCCCAAGAAAATCTACCCTTATATCTAGTGGTCGATTACCTACTCCACTATTCCTACTTAGTACTGAGCATGGGAACACTAGCTAAGGATAGTGCGAAAGAGGACAAACAACTCTAAAATTAAGAATGATTTCCCCTTCTTAACGTATGGTGACCATATTAAACTTCCTGGTCCTAGTCTTTTTGGTTTCCCTTTCTCTTTCCTTGAATTTCTCAGCCTTAATATACTGAGCATGGGTTATTAATCGAGCAGTATATATGTTCCCAATCATCATGGAAGTCCTACATTTCTTGACCACAAATTTAGACCCCCTAGTGAAAAACTTACTCATACGAGCCCTGGAATCCGACAACAACTCTGGTGCATACTTAGAAATCTATGTTAACTTGAGAAAGTATTCTTTTACTAACATAGAATCCTTTCTGAGGTTCATGAATCACTCTACCTTAGCCTCACTCATCTCATGAGGAAAGAACCTATCTAGGAAAGTTGTATAAAATATATTCCAACTTATTAGAGCTGCATTCTCACCTCTGCCTTTCTTGTACATGGTAACTAGTCATATGCAACATTTAGCTGAAAGGATGCCAATTCTACATTATCCACTTCTATGACATGCATAAGCTGAGTGATTTTCTTCACTTGATTGATAAAAAACTGTGGATTCTTTTTTACCTTTGAACCAAAAAACTATGGTAGGTTTATCCTCATGAAATCTCAAACTTTGGCTATAACTAATTAACATTCTACCGAATTAGGACTACTATTGATTGATTACCTCGAGCATTCCCAGCTTGAGCTAACACTTGAAAGACAACCCAAAACTTAGCATGGGAGATATTTTCATCAAAGGGTCTACCAGTGATAGTGGGGCTAATTGGTTCCTAATTCTATGGGTGTAAGATCTGTGAAGAGGTATTCTCTGTCATGTGAAATCATGAATTAGAAAAGATAGAATTAACTTCAGAGAACGATAGAGATCATGAAAGAAGATACAATTCCTAAGACGTCTCATAGACTTTCACTCATAAGTGTGGCATGCTCCATACTTATGACCAAGACTCTACATAGTGCGGCTTTTTAGAGTCCCTAGTACTCTTAAAACCTTAGGCTAGATACTATGTTTGTAATTCTCCAAGGCTAACCCCTGGATATTATATGGTGCTTAGGAGTACGAGTAGCCCCAAAGCTAACCCATGATATCTACTCAGCACTGAACCATGCTAATTATACTTAAAATATGAATGGAAACTTGAATTAATAATCTGGATTAAGTGGGTAAAAAGTCTTAACAAAATGTTGTAAACTAAAAATCAGTTGAAACTTGTGAAAATCAAACAAACAACTGACAAGCCTCTAAGTGTAATGAAGAGCCACTGAGACAGACCCCAATTGACAATAACTAAGAACATAAAGTCTGAACATAAACATCATCAAACTGCTAAAAGAAAATATAATCTATGCCCTTGAAATATGAGGGTTAACCAATTGACATAAGGTAGGAAGTGGCGATCATGTCTAATCGTGTTGTTGACTACATATGAAACAATAGAGCCATACAGACATATATATGGTCATTACTTCTATACTGTACAGATATATAGGGGTGAATGCGATAAGTAAAAACTAATATAAATTAAAATCTTAAAACATGCATGCTAAGTGTGTATAGACTCACCATGGTCATGAATAAACTAAGATACAATAAAGCATAAATAGTATATCATAAATTTAGTAAAATCATTGAGTCGCTACACTTAGTTTTTGAAATCAACTTTTTTGTGGGAGATTCTTACAACTAACATAAACTATGTGAACAAACATGGAGTTTAACATCTGACCCATACTGAGGAGGGATACTCCATTCCTTTCCATAATATAGAACCTGAATGAAGTGATCATTAAACTGAGCCGATTTGGGAAAGGGAGACACTCTCTGATGAGGACCCCTTTAACCTATGTGGCATATAGTTTCTGGGAATTTGGGTGTGCTTAACCCGCCTCTCCTCGGTGTTAAATACTATTTCCAAAACATAGTAATGCTTAATAATATATAAAATTCACCATAAAGTAAGCATATAGGCTCATAAATTTGAAATTCTATTATGCTTTTATTGCTTAATCATGTTCATAAGTAAATACGTGAATGTCATATCATGTCTGAGAGCATAAGATTAAAACTGATATTGCAATCACACTGTGATAGACTGTAATTTGAAATAGTAAGTCTGAATTGCTTCTAAATTGACCGAATTATGTACATTTACTAACTCATGTAATTTGATGTTAAAATTCTAAAACTCAATTCATTATATCAATCACGTGAGTAAAACATGAGTAAATATGAATATAATGCTCAATGAACTTTGAATCATAGGAAAGCATCATAATTTTAAAAGTATGAAAAATGGGTAGAACCCTTATCATCAATCCATCAAATTCATGTAAAAACTAAGTTTTGGGCACAATGATGAAAGGAAAACTATTTTTGGCACAATGATGAAAGTTAATCCTTGTTCGAATCCCACATACCTGAAATTAAGCAAATTAGTTGAAGAAAACTTGAGCATTAAGTCCTTGAGATGGGAATTTGGGGAGAAACTTTTCCTTTGTGTGTTCTTGAGAGTTTTGGAGGAGATAAAATGGTGAATTTTGAGTTATGGGGTAAGTAAAAACATTTAGTATTAGTTTTATGACCAATTAGGACATAAATGACCAAATTACCGTTGGAAAATTGAAGAAAAAAGGAATTTTGGCATTGTGGCAACTATTGGTGAGGCACACCCTTATTACAGAAGCCAATGGCATGGCACACTATTATTACGGCAACCAGGTGGCATGACCACTAGTTATTGCATCAGGGTGTGCCTTGCCTTCGCGGCATGCCCTTAATGCTGACCCTTACTATTTTGGAGTCTTGTTAGGCCCCGAAAGTCATTTCAAAAATTCAGAAACACTTCCTAATGGTTTCTCTAACTTTCCTTGTCATCATTCAGCCTTAAAATCACTTAAAGACCCTTGAGATCTATCAAAATAAAACCATCAAACTTATGGGTCTTAACATTAACTGCTCATGAATTATATTGGTATTAAGGACTATCTTGAGACCATTATGGTTCTAAACACCATGTTACTTCTAGGGGGTAGATTCAATGCTTGATGCATTTCCACCCCTAATGTAATCTTTCACCTCACCTCGCTTCACACTTCAAAGTATGGGTGTTCATGGAGAATTAAAAATACAGACCAAATCAAATCAAAGATAAAAGAGATATTTTTTAATTTTAAAAATTGACATAATTTGATTCAATTTTTTGCAAAAAACAACCACAAAAGAAAAACTAAAAGTGCTATATGAATATTGTCACGAACCAAACCATAGAAATAATGGCATCTATCACACCCGCCATGATAGGTAAGCCTTAACCTAACCTAAGACATTACTCCAATTATCACTATTTATATAGGTTTGAATGTGTCATAGCTCTATAATTTGGATGTTGTTTATCATTGGATGTATTGCTGACATTTATCCCCCAAAAAGATGATAGGTAAAGTTAGGTCATGACAACCATCGTACTATAAAAATTGGTTAGGTTTTCCTGGAAGAAAGTAGAAACAATAATAAAATCTAAATAGTCTCAAAACCAATGCAAATAAAAGAGTATGGTAACCTCAAATACCCAAGGTTCTGTAGTCACATATATAAGCCTCTAAAAATATGAAAGAAATGGTACATAGTTCAAAATATATTAAAAATACAAAAGAAACATAAAGACAACAATAGAGAGATTTAATAGTCTCTAGAATCCAAAGTTGCTACCTCAGAAATATCCAAAAAACAATCATCGAGGAAATACAAGTCAATATCCAAGGCCCATTGACAAACACCTGCACATAAGGTGCAGAAATAAACAAGCGTGAGTACATAACCACTTGTACTCAATAGTATGATTGACCAAACCTAATTCAAAGAAGTGGTCAGAAGCACCAACACCAACCATACTAAATAACCCAATAAACCTATACTCAGAAAAGCTGCCCTAATCTAGCTGAATAAAATAATCACTATAGTCATATACATATCACAACTCAAGTCCATGAGATTACTCTAGAAAATATAATCAAATATCCAACATCACAATTTCTTAACAATAAGAAAATAATCATCAATACACCTTGTTGTTATAACCCGAGGCTACCCCCAATAGAGACCAAGGTGCTTACGGCCACAATTAACCACAAGCGTTGATATCTACTATGAGCACTAAGTAAAATAGTAATACAACACATATGAAGAAGATAAACTAATATGATACTTTAAATTTAAATACTAAAATATGTAGCAATGACATGTCTGAAATATCTAATTAAAACACTGGAAACTAAACTGTCTGTGTAAAACAACTGATAAAAACTGATTGTTTATCTAACTAATTGACTGAAAGCCTCTAAACATCATGAAGAGTTGATGGGACAAGCCCCAACTAACTCCGACTGATTGAATATAAGGAAATACTAAAATAACTGAGAAAACACATCATGTCCTCAATGGATGAGGACTCACCACTACTGCTGCTAGGTAATGCTGAGTTGTCTAAGAATGATCAGGAAAATGAGCATACAAACCTATGCTATAAGACAATATAGCGAAAAGAAAAGTATGCGATCAGTACTTTGAATATACTGGTATGTGAGATAAGGATTGCCTAAAATGCATGAGATAACTGAGCATGAATACATGAACATGTAATATGTGAGAATGCAATACCAAGCATAAATATTTTTCTGAGATAATCGGTAATCTGAAAGACTGAATTCTGTATAACTAAATAACTGAAAATCTATCTACCTTGGTCAATCAAACCTAAGCTAATATATACTTAATACTAACTGAGACTGTGGGAGGTATTATGTAACCATCATACCCCAATCTGAGCTAATCGAGGTCCAATTTGTAACCCCAATTAGAAAGGGGTTAGTATCGTGCCACGGGTACTAACAATGGCTGTGTGGATCCACTAAACTGGTATCCCGAAGGACTATAGAGTCACCCTTTACTGTAAGGCACTCTCATGTAAATTACCTTAGTTTCTAGACCTTAGCAAATTCCCTAGATTTCTAGTTTCTGGGCAAGATACGACTTAGGGGAACGAGTTGTACACTTGGGTATAAGTGGTATGGTCCAGTCATATACTAACTAGTGTTAGTTTGTAGGATGTATGTAGTTACAAAAATGGGTAAGATTTGGGTGGTAGGAGTTGTATAGGTTGATACGGGTTGTTTGGTTTCTTCAGCTACCCTTAGACTTGGTAACTTATGTTAGACCTGAGTACGAGTGGCCTACTAGGATCCGTAAGACAGGGTATGAATCATACCATAGAATTGTATTGTGGTCAATGTTCAAACCTGTAACACTCCACAAAAATTCTGAGCTTAATTCAGTCCTTTAAGCTTGTCAAGTGGTCCCAGACTTAGAAAATTCTAACCAAGTTCCTAGACTTAGCTTATTTTGTCCTTCGAAAGTTGGAAATCTCATCTCGCCATCTTAATGTCCTTTAATGTCCCATATTTTCATTAATTTATGATCAGGAAGGTCAATAGGTATTCCCGAATAAATTTTGGATTTTTTGGAACACGTTTAGATCATGTTCGGAGTCCCAAAATAGTAGACCAATGCGATCTTGGCGCGTTGTGTCGCCAATCGCGTTGGTCAACATTTGTACAGGCTGCATAGCCAAAACTTCTGAGGCTTGATGCGATCATGGCATGACGCATTGAGTATCACATCATAGCCATCAACGCGCCGCGTCGCTTGTAGCGTCGACACCCAGTTTTTAGTCATTAAATGACCGCATCCTCAAGGTTAAAAGAGTTAATTTTCCCACCCCTATATAAGTCATAAACATATAATTCATCCCTATTTCACCCAAATTATAGTGCTTTTTCTCTCAAATCCATCAAGAACAAGCTTAGGGTTTTCAATTGAGGTTCCAATTTCAAGAATTTCACCATTTGTTTTCAAGAATCTTTCATACAAGATTTGCATAGTGTTGATTTATGGATTCATTTCATCCATAAATCTCAAGAACCCTATTTCAAATTATAAATCATGATGTTTATGTTGTAGGTTGTTTCGTAACCATGTTTATCTTGTTGTAAAATTCCCAAGTTGGAATCTTTACGTGTTTTTCATGAAACTACGTTAGCATGCAAGTTGAAATCCATGAATGGAGTTGTTCATTATGTGTAATTTGATGATTGTACCTATGCCCTAAGTTGTGCATGTAAGGTGTTTGATAAAATTCCTAAGAGGATAGAAATTGTGTATTATAGCTCAATTGTAACCCATATGATAAATGCATGTCTTACCCTTATGTTCAAATGACTCCCATTCTATTGATGTGCAATGTAGATATTTGTTGGAATTCTCATGATGTTAGGGTATGAAATTATGATACTTATTATATGCATTCCTATCATGTACAAGTTTATGATAACCATGTGCTTCATGAAATCCCCAACTTATTATATTGTGGATTGTAGATGTTGGTCATGTATTCAAGAACGTCATGCCTTATCAGTTTCATTCTATCGAGTCCTGGGGGTACTTGTACCTGAAAACTTAGCTATGTGCCTAGATCCAGTGTCATGTTTTCACGATACTCTCAGTCAAGCCATGGTCAATAGAACTCAGTCAGTCATGTGACTCAGGAAAGCTCAGTAATTCACTAATCTCAATAGTATTCCATCAGTCAATAGAACTCAGTTAACTCAGTCCAGTTCAGCCCAGTTAATCATGTTCAGTGTCTATTAAGATAGGAGTAGGATTTAGCACCAAGTAAACCCAAGGATGAGAACTCACCTTCCAGTAGAGGGTGTGATTCTTAGAAACAATCCTTGCGTTCCAAAACTACGTAGGCAGCATAGGTTGAGACATATAACCTACCAGTTGAGGGTTGATTAGGTGGCTTATCTGCCAGTTGCGGGTTCCCACCCTTCTCATTTGAGTACCTGCCAGTTGAGGGTCACTCACAGCTTATCCTTACCGGTGGCACGGTATTGACACCCTTCCAATTAGGGTTATAGATTGGATCCCAACTCAGCTATATTTCTTTATTTGGGTCATGTCGATTAGATGACTACTTCCCACAGTTACAGTTTCAGTCTCAGTCTCAGTAATAGAACTTAGATAGTTCTACAAAATTCAGGACTGTCAGATACAGTTAACTCAGAACAGTATAGAACTCAGCTAGTTCCATCAGAACCTTGACTGTCAGATACAGTCACTCAGTATTAGTTATCAGTTTTCAGATTCAGTAGTCAGTATCATCATAAATTCAGTTACAATCATTTATTTATGCATGTATTCTCACGTTCATGTTATATAGTCAGTTAGTATTGTTCATGCATTTTAACCCTCTGCATTCAGCCTACCTCACATGCATACCATTACATTCAATCGTACTAACGCATTTACGCTATAGTGTTTTATACCATAGGTTTAGAAGCACGAGCTCCAGAGGATCAGTAGCATTCTAGTCTAAGCTGTCAAAGTTAGCAGTAAGTCCTCATCCTTTGAGGACATGATCATTAATTTATTATTTTATTACTTAGTTTATCTCAGTAGTTGGAGTTATTTAGGAACATGTCCCATCAACTTCTTATTTAAACAGTTCAGTCAGTTAGAGGCTTTTCAGACTACAGTATGATCAGATAATTTATTTTCGTTCATGTTTTGGTATTGATATACCGTACTCTCAAATATTATGTTTTATCCGTTTTGAACCTTACGACATGTTTTAGTCTATTATTTCCATATTTTTACATGATGTTATATAGTATATAGGTTCAAATATCAGTCATGGGTTAGCTTGTGGTCCTTTGGGGTCACGAGCACCGTGTAGTATTCTGGGTACCAGATTTGGGTCGTTACTAACTTGGTATTAGAGCCTAAGGTTCAATAGTGTCCTAGGAAGTCTGAAAGTCGCATCTAGTAGAGTCTTGTACATGGGTGTGTTGCACGCCACACTTATGTGTAAGAGGCAATAAGTGGTTTAGGAACAGTTTCCTATTTTTCAGTATTCATGTTGTGCCAGTGAGCATAATCTCAAGTTAATCTCTTAGTTTAATCCCTTTCTCTTCCATTTACAGAACATGCCTCCCAAGAAGAGAACTCGGAATCAGTCAGCCCCTCAGCCCAAAGATCTTTTGGGCGAGCATGTCTCTCATGCAGAGTTCAGAGCTGCATTCACTACTCTTGCTCAGTCAGTTGCTGCTCAGAATGAACAACCAGCTGTCATTCTATCCAACCCAGTGGCCAATTCAGCTGCAGCCAGGATTTGGGACTTCACTCGAATGAATCCTCCATCCCTTTTTGGGTCTAAGTCAGAAGAGGATCCTTAGAAATTTCTTGACCAGGTTCAGAAGGTTACAGACATCATGGGGGTGTCAGTTGTTGAGAATGCTGAGATAGTTGTATATCAGTTGCAGGATGTTGCTTACACTTAGTTCAAGCAGTGGAAGTTAGAGAGGTCAGTTGATGTAGGATCCATAGAATGGGAGGAGTTTGTCACCGCATTCTTAGATAGATTCTTTCCCCTAGAGTTAAGAGAAGCTAAGGTATTAGAATTTATAAACCTCAAGCAAGGCAATATGATGGTGAAAGAGTATTCTCTTAAGTTTACTCAATTAGCCAGATATGCTCCTCATGTAGTTGCAGATAGCAGAGCCAAGATGTGTAAGTTTGTTTCTGGGGTGAACGATAGTGTGGTCAATGAGTGCAGGTTCACGATGTTAAATATTGACATGAATATAGCCAGTCTTATGACTTATGCTTAGCAGATAGAAGGGAAAAAGATTAAGATGAGGAAGAAGCAGAATAAGAGAGCAAGGACAGGTAGTTTCAACTTTGCTCAGCCTAAGTCATAGGGAGAAAACCGTTCTCAGTTTCGTCCTAAGTCATCAGTTCCAGCTCTTTCTTCATCCAATGCTTCAGCTTCGAAGTTCAGGGATAGAAATAGAGATAGGGCGCCAGGCTCTAAGTCTCAGGGCAGCATTAGCAATACCCAAACTAATCCTCTTTGTCAGACTTGTGGCAAACACCATTAGGGTATTTGCAGAGTTGGCAGTGATATTTGTTTTGGATCTGGCAAGCCAGGCCACAGAGTCAGAGATTGTCCTTAGATAGGTTCCCAGAGTTAGCAGAACTATTCCTCAGCTCAGTTCGGTCGCCCAAATCAACAGGATGCCACTTCCAGTGCTACTAGTGGGTAGTGCCCAAACAGACTTTATGCTCTCCAGTCCTGGCAAGACCAGAAAAATTCTCCTGATTTGGTTATTAGTACGTTACAGATTTTTCACTTACATGTTTATGCTTTGCTAGATCCAGAAGATTTCTTATATATTGTTACTCCTTATATAGTAGTTGATTTTGGAGTTAGTCCCGAGATTCTAGCATAGCCCTTCTCAGTATCTACCCTAGTGGGTAAAACCATCATAGACCAATGGTTATACAGGAACTATCCGATTATGATATTTCAGAAAGTCACCTCAACAGATTTAGTCGAATTAGAGATGACTGATTTTGATGTCATTCTCGGCATGGATTGGCTTTATTCATACTATGCCACAGTCGACTGCAGAAATAGAATTGTCCAGCTTTAATTTCCAAATGAACCCATCCTAGAGTGGAGGGGTAATACTTCAGCTTTCAGAGGTCAGCTTGTTTCCTACCTACGGGCATGGAAAATAATATCTAAGGGATGTTTCTATCACCTTGTTCATGTTAAGGACTCTAGTTCTGAAACTCCCAACCTTGAATTAGTCCAGTCGTGAATGAATATTCAGATGTCTTTCCCAAAGATCTTCCAGGAATTCCTCCCAAAAGGGAAATAGACTTCGACATTGATCTTCTTCTAGATACTCAGCCTATATCTATTCCTCCATATAGAATGGCACCAGCAGAACTCAGAGAATTGAAAGAATAGTTGAAGAACCTCTTAGATAAGGGATTTATCAGACCCAGTGTTCCCCCATGGGGTACACTAGTCTTATTCATGTGAAAGAAAGACGATTCTCTCATAATATGCATTAATTACCATCAAATCAATAAAGTCACGATCAAGAACAAGTATCCACTTCCTAGAATCGATGACTTGTTTGACCACTTTAGAGTGCCAACTATTTCTCTAAGATAGACCTTAGATCAGGATATCATCAGCTTAGAGTCAGAGAATTTGATAATCCGAAAACAACCTTCTGTACTTGATATGGTCACTTTGAATTCCTAGTCATGTCCTTTGGTCTTACCAATGCCCTAATAGCTTTCATGGACTTGATGAACCATGTGTTCAAGCAGTACTTGGACATGTTCTTCATAGTCTTCATAGATGATATCCTTGTCTATTCCCATAGTGAGCGTGATCATATAGACCATCTTAGAATCGTGCTTCAGACTCTCAGAGATCATCAGTTGTTTACCAAATTCAGTAAGTGAAAATTCTGGCTAAGGTCAGTAGTATTCCTTGGTCATATCATTTCTGGTGATGGAATTAGGGTTGATCCTCAAAAGACCAAAGCAGTAAGAAACTGGCCCAAACTGTCTCTCTATTAGATATCAGGAGTTTCTTGGGTTTGGATGAATATTACAGATGGTTTATTGAGGGATTATCTTCTATTGAATCCCCTATGTCTAGATTGACTCAGAAAAAAAATTAAGTTTCAGTGGTCAGATCCTTGCAAGATGAGTTTTCAAGAGTTGAAGACTCGAATTACCTCAGCTCTAGTCTTAGCTCTTCCAGATGGTTCAGATGGTTTTGTGGTATACTATGATGCCTAAAGAGTAGGTTTGAGTTGTGTCCTTATGCAGCATGGTAAGGTCATAGCCGACGCCTTCAGACAACTTAAACCCCATGAGAAGAATTATCCGATTCATGATCTTGAGTTAGCAGCCGTAGTATTTGCCTTAAAGATTTGGAGGCATTACTTATATGGGATGCATATAGATGTGTTCACAGATCATAAGAACCTTCAGTATGTCTTTTCTCAGAAAGATCTTAATCTACGTCAGAAAAGATGGTTAAAGCTCTTGAAAGATTACGACATAAGTGTCTTTTATCATTCGAGCAAGGACAATGTAGTGGACGATGCTCTCAGTAGACTGTCTATGGGTAGTGTTGCTCGTGTTGAGAGCAGTAAGAAGAAGTTAGCTCAGTAAGTTCATTATCTTTCTCGACTAGGTGTCCGCCTAGGTGATTCAACATAGGGTAATATATGGGTTCAGAGTAGTTTAGAATCATCTCTAGTTTCTGAGATGAAAGAAAATCAGGATAGAGATCCCAATCTTTTCAAGTTGAAAGAGTTAGTCAAGGATCAGAAAGTAGAGGTTTTCTCCCAAGGGGGAGATGGTGTTTTGTATTGTCAGGGTCGTCTCTGTGTGCCAGGTGTAGATGAATTGAGGCAACAATTTATTGCAGAAGCACATGGTGCGTGCTACTCTATTCATCTAGGGGCCACTAAGATGTATCGCAACTTGCGGGAGATTTATTGGTGGAGTAGGATAAAAAAAGATATTGCAGAGTTTGTGGCTAAGTGCTTTACAAGTCAGCAGGTTAAGATATAGCATCAGGAACCTAGTGGGTTCATGCAGGAGTTAAATATTCCTACTCGGTAGTGGGAAAAAGTGAACATGGACTTTATGATGGGTTTGCCTCATACTCGTCATCAACATGATTTAGTTTGGGTCATTGTAGACAGGATGACCAAATCAGCTCATTTTCCTCCAGTCCATACCTCTTATTTGGTCGAGGATTATGACAAACTCTACATCAGAGAGTTGGTCAGATTGCACGGTGTTTCATTATCTATTATCTCAGACAGAGGTACCCAGTTCACCTCTCATTTTTGGAAAGTGTTCCAAAAGGGTCTTGGTACCCAAGTTCTTCTCAGTACAACCTTTCATCCTCAGACAGATGGTCAAGCAGAAAGGACCATTAAGACTTTAGAAGATATGCTAAGGGCATGTGCAATTGATTTCAAAGGTAGTTGGGATGACCACTTGTCTTTGATTGAGTTTGCATACAATAACAACTATCATTCCAGTATTTAGATGGCTCCATTCTAAGATCTCTATGGTAGGAAATATAGATCTCCAATCGGTTGGTTCAAAGTTAGTAAGGCCGAAGTCCTAGGGCCTGACTTAGTATTCGATGCCTTAGAAAAAATCCAGTTGATTAGAGAAAGACTCTGGGTTGCTCAGAGCCGACAGAAATCTTATGCAAATGTGCACAAAAAGGATCTCGAGTTTGAGATTGGTGATTATGTCTATCTAAAGATCTCTCCCATGAAGGGAGTGAAGCAGTTTAGCAAGAAGGGAAAGCTCAGTCCCCGATATGTCGGTCCCTTCAAAATTCTTAGTTACTTCGGCAAGGTAGCTTATGAGCTCGAATGGCCTTCAGATCTAGCCTCAGTTCATCCATTCTTCTATGTCTCTTTTCTCAAGAAGTGCATAGGTGACCCAGTATTTGTAGTCCCTATTCAGAGCATAGATGTTCAGAATGGCCTCTCTTATGAAGAGATTCCAGTTGAAATTCTTGACTATTAGACTCGTAGACTGAGGAACAAAGAAGTCCCTCTAGTCAAAGTTCTTTGGCGGAATCAGTCCATTAAGAGAGCTACTTGGAAAGTAGAAGTATATATGCGAACCAAGTACCCTCACCTCTTCTCCGCTAACTCAGATCTAGCTCAAGGTAACAGTTCTCCTTAATTTTTTAAGTTTTATGTTCAGATTTCATTTACAACTTGGTATCCAGTTCATGTTTAGAATTCCATCATAAACTTGGTATTAAATACCATTGCATATTCAGTCATGCATTCATGTATCAGTTCAGTCATATAATCATGCATCAGATATGCATTCTCATTGTGAGAAACTCAGTTCATCAGAACACTCAGTCATGCATTCATGAATCAATTATACATGCATCAGATATGTATGCTCAGTATGGTGTATTCAGTTATCAGTCATGTCCGTCATAGAATCATGTTCTAGTTGCTTATGTTTAGTATGTACCTCAGTTTATATCTTCTCCCCTCTTAGTCGGTCTTATTCGAGGATAAATATTCTCAAGGGGAAGATATTTTAAGACCCCGCAAAACTTTTGAGCTTAATTCAATCCTTTAATCTTGTCAAGGGGTCCCAGACTTAGAAAATTCTAACCAAGTTCCCAGACTTAGCCTATTTAGGTCTTTGAAAGTTGGAAATCTCATCTCTCTATCTTAATGTCCTTTAATGGACCATATATTCATTATTTCATGACCAGGAAGGTCAATAGGTGTTCCTAAAAAAGTTTTGGATTTTTCGGAACACGTTTAGATCATGTTCGGAGTCCCAAAATAGTGGACCAATACGATCTTGGCACACCGTATCGCCAATCGCGTTGGTCAATATTTGTGCAGGTTGCCTGGGCCAAAACTTATGAGGCTCGATGCGATCATGGCGCAATGCGTCAAGTATCGCATCGCAGCCATCAATATGTCGCGTCGCTTGTAGCGTCGAAACCCAATTTTTAAACATTAAATGACCGCATCTTCAAGGGCAAAAGGGTCAATTTTCCCACCCCTATATAAGTCACAAACATGTAATTCATCCCTATTTCACCCAAATTATAGTGGTTTCTCTCTCAAATCCATCAAGAACAAGCTTAGGGTTTCCAATTGAGGATCCAATTTCAAGAATTTCACCATTTGTTTTCAAGAATATTCTATCCAATGTATGTATAGTGTTGATTTATGGATTTTTTTCATCCATAAAGCTCAAGAACCCTATTTCAAATTATAAATCATGATGTTTATGTTGTGGGTTATTTTGTAACCATGTTTATCTTGTTGTGCGATTCCCAAGTTGGAATCTTTATGTGTTTTCATAAAACTACATTAGCATGCAAGTTGAAATCCATGAATGGAGTTGTTAATTATGTGTAATTTGATGATTGAACCTATGTCCTAAGTTGTGCATGTAAGATGTTTGATAAAATGCCTAAAAGGATAGAAATTGTGTATTATAGTTCAATAGTAACCCATATGATAAATGCGTGTCTTACCCTTATGTTCAAATGATTCCCATGCTATTGATGTGCAATGTAGATGTTTGTTGGAATGCTCATGACGTTAGAGTATGAAATTATGATACTTATTATATGCATTCCTATCATGTACAAGTTTATGATAACCATGTGCTTCATGAAATCCCCAACTTATTATATTATGGATTAGTGATGTTGGTCATGTATTCATGAATGTCATGCCTTGTCAGTTTCCTTCTATCGAGTCCTGGGGGTACTTGTACCCGACAATTTAGTTGTGTGCTTAGAGCCAGTGTCATGTTTTCACGATACTCTCAGTCAAGTCATGGTTAATAGAACTCAGTCAGTCATGTGACTCAGGAAAGATCAGTAATTCAATAATCTCAGTAGTATTTTGTCAGTCAATGAAACTTAGTTAACTCAGTCCAGTTTAGCTCAGTTAATTATGTCCAGTGTCTATTCAGATGGGAGTAGGATTTAGCACTGAGTGAACCCAAGGATGTGAACTCACCTGCCAGTAGAGGGTGTGATTATTAGAAGCAATCCTTGCATTCTAGAACTACGTAGCCAGCGTAGGTTGAGACATCTAACCTACTAGTTGAGGGTTGATGAGGTGGTTTACCAGCCAGTTGAGGTTCCGACCATTCTCATTTGTGTACGTGCCAGTTGAGGGCCACTCACAGCTTGTCCTTACCGGTGGAACGGTTTTGACACCCTTTCAATTGGGGTTACAAATTGGACCCCAACTCAGCTATATTGCATTATTTAAGGCATGTCGTTTAGATGACTACTTCCTACAGTTACAGTTTCAATCTCAGTCTCAATAATAGAACTTAGATAGTTCTATAGAATTTAGGACTATCAGATACAGTTAACCCAAAATAATATGAACTCAGCTAGTTCCATCAGAACATAGACTGTCAGATAAAGTCGCTCAGTATCAGTTATTAGTAACTCATGTTATCAGTATTTAGACTCAGTAGTCAGTATCATCACGAATTCAGTTACAGTCATTTATTCATGCATGTATTCTCACGTTCATGTTATATAGTCAGTTAGTATTAGTCATGCATTTTAACCCTCTGCATTCAGCCTACCTCATATGTATACTAGTATATTCAATCATACTGACGCATTTGCGTTATGGTGTTTTATACCATAGGTTTAGAAGCACGAGCTCCAGATCATTAGTAGCATTTCAGTCTCAGCAGTCAGAGTTAGTAGAGAGTCCTCATCCTTCATAGATATGATCATTACTTTATTATTTCATTACTTAGTTTATCTCAGTAGTTGGTGTTAGTTGGGGACATGTCCCATCAACTCCTTATTTAGACAGTTTAGTCAGTTAGGGGCTTTTCAGACTACAGTATGTTCAGACAATTTATTTCAGTTCATGTTTTGGTATTGATATACTGTACTCTCAAATATTATGTTTTATCTATTTTGAACCTTACAGTATGTTTTAGTCTATTATTTCTATATTTTTACATGATGTTATACAATATATAGGTACAAATTTCATTCATGGGTTAGTTTGTGGTCCTTCGGGGTCATGAGCACCGTGTAGCAGTCCGGGTACCAAATTTGGGGCGTTACAAAACCTCCTGAAATTCTATTCTGCCAGGGGTATGGTTTATGGGTACTAGTCGTACACTTAGATATGACTTTGGTTTGGTTGCGTCATACCTTGGATAGTGTTAGATCTAAGGGGAAAGCCTAGGGTATGAGAGGTGGGTACCACTCGTACAGTATGGGTATGACTCATACGGGTCAGTCGTATCCTTTAATGGAAATTAAGTGCAGTTCAAGTGAGGGCAATCTGGATATTTACCCACTAATCCTAATATTACCCCATGACTTATATTCCTATTGGGAGGTTATTTGCCTTATTATTCTATTTTCAAACATTTGGAAAACACTCTTAAATTCTCTCTAGAGCTCTTGAGCAAAGAAAGCTAAGATTTTATCATAAGGAGTAAATTGGGGATTGTCTTGGTGATTTATCTCCATCATCATCTTGGTTTAAGGCATGTTCTCTTCCCTCAAGGTTAGTTCCAACTAAAGGCATGGTTTTATACAATATTTTCATGATTTAAATGTTGTATGATTTTGGATTTTGAAATATAATTTGGGGGTTTTGGTTATAAATGCTTGGTTACGGTTATCTCATGTTTTAATTATGTTTTCATATGAATTAATTGTGGTTTTGGATAATTGGTTGCATGGTAATGGTTATTTGGTCATGAACTTTGGTTTTAGAAATACTATGCCGCCAATGTATTTGATAAAATGCCTATATTAATGCTTTCACTATAATATTGGTTTTTCAATGGAACATATTCATGGTTTAAACTTGGTAATAGAACCCTAAATGATATGAATGGTTTAAATAGTTTTGGAATGGTTTGGCATAATAAACATACTTTTGGGGTTCATGGGAATCCCCCAAGTTAAATAGATAATATAATTTATGGGTACATGGGAATTCATTAATTTCAAAAAGGTTTGGATAAGGACAATACTTGCAAGTTATAGTGGTATGATGTTACCACTACTATTAGCCTTGGTTAATAATAAATGGAAAATAGTTTGGTTGGTTGGTAATGGTTTTAATTAGGCTTAAAGAGGGGGAAGGGGGGCTTGTAGAAAAGTCATAGAAGGTGGAGGTCCTGGGGGTATCAAAACTAGAAACTCATATTTGCCGATGTAGGGTTTGGTCCTAGTGACTATGTGCATGATGTCATACTTTATATTTTAGGGGATGTACTAGTCATCCCAGTTTCTTTTCTCTGGTCATGCAACTTCACACACTAGGTCCCTTTCAGTAGGGAGAGATGAAACCATATAGCCCATGGGTGGTTTTAGGATGGCAAAGCTACATAATCCAGGTAAAGGTTTTAATAGCATGCTAAACCCAGTTCCATTTCCTGGCATAGTTATATATATATATATATATATGGTTTGTATGCATATGGATGGTTTTACTTGGTCTTACAATTGGCATTATTTTATCCTTTTCTTAAGTTCATGCTAGCGTTTACCTGCTAAGCCATCTTCAGGTGGATATATCGCCATGCGATGTAGGAACCATCCGTTCTACTTCTCCTACTTAGCATTCAGTCATTTGGGGGTCAACTTTGGATTGAAGTGGTGAGCTTCCATCTATTTGGAAGGCTCCATTTTCTGGATATTATTTCATACTCTGGATTATTTATGGATATTGGTTTTATCTATGGTTGGGGGCATGTCCCAATCAAATATTTGTATTCTTTTAGTTAGAGGCTTTTGTGGGACTACTATGGGTTGGAATAGGCGGGATCGGTATTAGTGTCAGCTTAGTATTGATATTAGTATTGGGGCTGATATCGGTTGATGATAGTGTTGGTTGTTCCATCTTTTTTCATTTTTGGATTATATATAATTATTATGGAAATCGTGTGGTCATGTACTTGTTATGATTGGATTTATGGTTTTGGTTTGGTTTGGTTTGGTATGGTTGGACGGTTGGTATGGAATGGTCGGACTCAGTTGGGACGGTCATGGTCATGATCCTATCCCAGGGTCTTCATATGAGCTATTACATTATCTTGTTATATGCTCAAAATTCATCCAACTCAAGGCAGGCACCTGGAGGTTGGATTGGGTAGCGGAGGTGGTCTTTGGTCCTGGTCGGACTTGGGACGCCCATTATGATTAGGCCTCGGGATGGGTCGTGTCAAGTTAGTATCAGAGCTTTAGGTTCATGATCAATTGGGAGTCCACAAATCCATGTCTGGTAGAGTCTCTTTTGGGGGTATGTAGCATGCCACACTCATAAGAGATAGGCAATAGGGCATTTAGGAATGTTTCTCTTTCTTGGTATTCTGTTTTCAAGCTTGGAGTCTGAGTCCTTGAATTTTTCTCTAATCCTTGGTTGTTCAGTTTTTAGATCATGCCTCGATGATCTAGAACACAAAAAAATTCTTTTGTCCCATCTGGGGATGATATTGATGGGGTACGTCCTACACCTGGAGTTCACACTCATTCTCAGGGTCTTATCCCTGATTATTCTGGAGTTCCTCTGATTGTTACTAGTCCTCCTCAAGGTGAGGTGGCTAATGCAGAATTTTGCCAATCTATTCATACTATTGCTCAGTTAGTTGCTACTTAGGCTAGCGGGATGCGTCTGGTGGCTTTTCTGCTGAGGTCACAAGTTGGCTAGTTTATAGAGCTGAATCCTTCTACTTTTAATGGTGTGAAGTGAAGAAAGAGCCTCAGGGTTTCTTGGATTAAATGTAGAATATATTCAGGGTGATGTAGGCCACAAATATGGATGGTGTGAATTTTGCAGCTTATCAGCACAAAAGGATGTTGCATACCAGTGGTACGAGGAGTGGGATAGGTACAAAGGTGATGTGGAAGAGTTATTCTTATGGGATGCTTTTTCTAATGCTTTTATGGATCATTTCTTTCCTCAAGAGCTGAGGGTAGCAAAGATGGATAGTTTGTGAATCTCAAGCAAGGTAAAATGTCTGTCAAGGAATATGCCTTAAAGTTTCATCTGATGTCAAGGTATGCACCTGATTTGGTGGCTGACATGAGGGAGAGGATGAGAAATTTCACTTTTGGGGTATCTCAGGATATGATCCTTTAAAGAAAAAAATGCTTTGTTGATCAAGGATATGAACATTTTGAGGTTGGTTTTCCACATGCAGCAGATGGAGGATGAAAAGAAAAACCAAGCAAAGTTTAGGGAAAGAATAGGTAAGAGGAGTAGGTTATCTGAGAAGAGTGGTGCTTAGCAGTAGGGTGGTCAGGGTGGAGGTAAATAGCCAAAGAAGAAGTAGGGAAGTTCTGGTTTCTTCTCTACTGTTAGCGCTCCTTACCTAAGGCAGTCGGGTGACAGGCGTCTGCAAGGTGGTGATAATTTCCAAGCACAGGGTGCCCAATCTAAGGCGAGTGGGGGTTGATCGGATTTTTTATTCCCTCTTTGCCGATTCTATGGTTGTCTTCATTAGGGCTATTGTGATGAAGGTAGGGATAAGTATTTTAAATATGGCCAGCTAGGCCATATGCTCAAGAAATATCTAATTGGTAAGGAGCTTTAGGAGTGGTCAAAACTCCAGTTGTTTCATCTTCTGCTTCTGCACCTAGTGGTGCGGCTTCGGTGTCTATTCCTGCTTCTAGTATCGACACAAGCCATAATAGGTTGTATGCTCTTACATCTTGGCAGGTACCTGAGGCATCACTTGATGGCATTAATGGTATGTTACAACTCTTTTCTCGTGATGTGTATTGTATGCTTGATCTGAGGTACACTCTTTCCTATATGACCCCATATATGGTTATTTGTATTGGTTTTGTTCCTGAGGTTGTCATGGATCCTTTTTCTATTTCTACCTCGATAGGTGACTCAGTTATTGCTAAAAGAGTCTATAGGGGGTGTGCAGTATCTGTTGGTAACAAACAGACCTTGATAGATCTGTTTGAGCTGGATATGGTGGACCTTGATGTTATTCTAGGGAGGGATTGGTTACATTCTTGTTATATGACCTTAGATTTTGGACCCGTAAGGTTGTCTTTAGGTTTCTTAGTGAACCAGTTATAGAGTAGGAGGGTTGTTCCCTAGCTCTTAGTGGGAGGTTTATTTCTTATCTTAGAGCTCGTAGGTTAATCTCTAAAGGTTGTCTTCATCACTTGGTTCAGATTAAAGATTCTAACTCAGAATGTCCTTCTGTACATTCAGTTCCGGTGGTAAATAAGTTTCCTAAGGTCTTTCCGGATGATATTTCTGGTTTTCCTCCTGACAGGGAAATAGAGTTTGGTATTGATTTGGTTCCAGACAGTCATCCAATATCTATTACTTCTTATAGAATTGTTCCGGCTGAGTTAAGAGAACTCAAGGAGCATCTTAAGGATCTTCTGGATAAGGGGTTTATTTGTCCTAGTGTATCCCCATGGGGTGCACCGGTGTTGTTTGTGCGCAAGAACGAGGGTTCCCTTCTGATGTACATTAACTATCAGCTGTTGGATAAGGTAACAATAAAGAACAAGTATCCTCTTCCAAGGATAAATGACTTATTTGATCAGTTTTATGGTGCCAAGTTCTTCTCTAAGATAGATCTTTGGTATGGGTATCATTAGCTTAAGATTAGGGAGGAGGATATCCCTAAAATGACTTTTCGTACTCGGTATGGGTACTTTAAATTCTTGGTGATGTCACTTGGTTAGACTAATGCTTCGACGACATTTATGGACTTAATAAATAGGTTTTTCAGGCAGTTCTTGGATCTCTTTGTCATTGCATTTATGGATGATATTCTGGTTTATTCCAAGGGTGAGGTGGATTATACTAATCACCTCGATGTGGTATTACAGACCTTGAAGGAACAACAGTTGTATGCCAATTTCACCAAGTGTGAGTTTTGGTTGAACGATATGTCTTTTCTTGGCTATATTATTTCTAGTAGGGGATCATGGTGGATCCACAAAAGGTGGCTGTGGTTAAAAGGTGGCCGAGACCCATGAATCCAATCGATATTTGGAGCTTCATGGGTTTGATCAGGTATTATCGGCGGTTTATGGAAAGCTTTTCGATGATAGATGCTCCTTTGACTAAGTTGACTTAGAAAAAGGTGAAGTTTTTTTTGTCGAATGCGTGTGAGGGGAATTTCTAGAAGTTGAAAGATAAGCTAACTTTGGCTCCAGTTTTAACATAGCTTGAGGGTAGTGAGGGGTTTATGGTTTATTATGATGCATCTAGGGTGGGACTTGGTTGTGTCGTAATACAACATGGGAAGGTAATTAACTATTGTTCTAGGCAGTTGAAGGTGCATTAGAGGATTTATCCTACTCATGATTTGGAGCTGTTGACGGTGGGTTTTGCTCTAAAAATCTGGTGGCATTATTTGTATAGAGTGCACGAAGATATCTTTTCTGATCATAAGAGTCTACAGTATATGTTCACTCAGACGGAGATGAATCTCAGGCAGGGGAGATGGTTGGAGCTTCTCAAGGACTATGATATGAGTCTTCACTATCACCCAAGTAGAGCTAACATGGTT
Source organism: Capsicum pubescens (assembly GCA_030864215.1). Taxonomy (NCBI): domain Eukaryota; kingdom Viridiplantae; phylum Streptophyta; class Magnoliopsida; order Solanales; family Solanaceae; genus Capsicum; species Capsicum pubescens. Next base: position 195,311,699 of record CM061549.1, on the reverse strand, counting down.
GCTAATGCTCTTAGCAGGTTGTCCATGGGGAGTTTGGCTCATGTGGAGAAAGAAAAGTAGGAATTAGTGAAAGATATTCACTGCTTGGCTAATCTTAGAGTTCGTTTCTTGGACTCTGAGGATGGTGGTGTGATGGTATAGGAAGTGGTTTGGTCGTCTCTTGGTGCAGAGATTAAGGAGAAGCAAGTTCTAGATCCTATCTTAATAAAAATCAAGAGCAGTATGGGTATGCAAAAGGTAATGGTGTTTGAGATCTTTGGTGATGGTACTTTAAGGTACTAACAGAGGTTTTGCATTTCTGATGTCGACGATTTCTGGCAAAGGATCTTGGTTGAGGCACATGAATCGCGCTACATTGTACATCCCAGCTCGATAAAGATATGTCATGATTTCAAGGAGATGTATTGTTGGAATGGTATGAAGAGGGGCGTGGATGATTTTATGGCCAAGTGTTTGGAGTGTCAACAAGTTAAGGTTGAGCACATGAGGCCAGGTGGGTTGTATCAAGAAATTAATTTTCCCAAATATAAATGGGAGGTAATCAATATAGATTTCGTTACCGGTCTTCCTCGGTCATAGAACTAATTTGATTCGATTTAGGTCATTATGGATGGAATGATAAAGTTTTCTCATGTCTTGCCAGTGAGGATTACTTTTTTGGTGAAGGATTATGTGAAGTTGTATCTTCAGGAGATTGTGAAGCTACATGGGGTGCCTATTTTTATTATCTCTAATTTTTGTACACAGTTTGTATCTCATTTCTGGCGGGCTTTTCAGAAGGGATTGGGTACTAAGGTGAGTCTAAGTACTATTTTTTATACTCAGATGGATGGGAAAATGGAGAAGACAATTCAGACATTGGAGAATATGCTTCGCGAATGTGTGATTGATTATGGTGGCGGTTGGGTTGAGCATCTACCTTTGATAGAGTTTTCTTAGAACAATAGATATCATTCTAGTATTAGTATGGCCCCTTTCGTGGCATTGTATAGTAGAAGGTGTAGATCTCCTATTGGGTGGTTTGATCTTAGTGAGTCAAATATGTTTGGTCCGATTTGGTCTATCAGGCTATAAAAAAGGTGAAGGTGATTTGGGATAGGCTTAAGGCTTTCTAAAGTCACCAAAAGTCCTATGTATATGTAAGGCGTAGAGACTTGGAGTTTGAGGTTGGAGATAAGGTGTTCCTAAAGGTATCTCTCTTGAAGGGAGTGATGCAGTTTGGTAAAAAGGGGATGCTTAGTCCTTTATTTGTTGGTCCTTATGCGAAGGGTTGGTAATGTGGCTTATGAATTGGAGTTTCCCTCTGGTTTAAGCTTCATTCATCCAGTATTTCGTGTTTTCATAATGAGAAAGTGCATTGGTGATCCTTATTTGATTATTCCTTTAGAGGGGTTGGGTATCTCAGACTCTCTATCTTATGAAGAGGTACGGATTAAGATCTTGGATAGGCAGGCTCGTTGGTTGTGGACCAAGGATATGGCTTCGGTTAAGATTCTTTAGTAGAACCATAAGGTGGAAGATGCTACATGGAAGCAGAGGAGGACATGAAGTCCAAGTATTCGCATCTATTTTCTGCTCCTGGTATTCGTGCGGAAGGTATGTGTTCTTCAACACATCTTTATTTTTTGAGTTTGTTAAAGGAAAGATTAATATCTTTGCATCTTTGTTTTCAAACTTTGTTAAAGATTGGGAATATATTTGATAATGCAAATGACTTGTGCGTGTTGTTATGCCTACCTTATCCATCATTTGAGGACGAATGTTCCTAGTAGGGGAGATTAAATGATCCTGGCTTCTGGACCTTAGAAAATTCCTTGGATTTCTAATTTCTGGGCAAGATATGACTTAGGGGAATGATTCGTACACTTGGGTATGGGCGGTATGGTCTAGTTGTATGCTGACCAGTGTTGGTTGGTGGGATTAATGTCTTTAGTACAATGGGTATGATTGGGGTGGTACGAGTCGTATAGGTGGATACGGATTTCTTTGGTTTCTTCACTTAACCTTAGACTTGGTAACTTAAATTGGATCTAAGTACGAGTGTCTCACCATGAGCCGTAAGCCAGGGCACGAGTCGTACCATGGACTCGTATAGTGGTCAATGTTCAAACCTCCTGAAATTCTATTCTGCCAGGGGTATGGTTTATGGGTACTAATCGTACACTTGGATATGACTTGGGTTTGGGTGTGTCGTACCTTGGATAGTGTTGTGTCTAAGGGGGAAAGCCTAGGGTATGAGAGATTGGTACCATTCGTACAGGATGGGTACGACTTATAAGGGTCAGTCGTACCCTATGGGAGAATTAAGTGTAGTTTAAGTGAGGGCAATCTGGACATTTCCCCACTTATCCTAATAAGGTCCCATGATTTATATTCCTATTGGGAGGTTATTTTCCGTATTATTCTATTCTCAAACACTTGGAAAACACTCTTAAATTCTCTCTAGAGTTCTTGGGCAAAGAAAGCTAGGCTTTCATCTTAAGTAATAAATTGGGGATTGTTTTGGTGATTTCTTTCCATCATCATCTTGGTTTAAGGAATGTTCTCTTCCCTCATTGTTAGTTCAAACTAAAGGCATGGTTTTATACAATGTTTTCAAGATTTGAATGTTGTATGGTTTTGGTTTTTCAAATATAATTTGGGGGTTTTGGTTATAAATGCTTGGTTACAATTTTCCCATGTTTTAATTATACTTTTATATGCATTAATGGTGGTTTTGGATAATTTGTTGCATGGGAATGGTTATTTGGTAATGGTTTTTGGTTTTGGAAATACAATGCCGCCAATGTGTTTGATAAAATGCCTATAACAATGCTTTCACTATAATATTGATTTTTTAATGGAACTTATGCATGGTTTAAACTTGGTAATGTAACCCTAAATGATATGAATGGTTTAAATAGTTTTGGAATGGTTTGGCTTAATAAACATACTTGTGGGGTACATGGGAATCCCCTAAGTTAATTGGATAATATGATCTATGGGTACATGGGAATCCATTGATCTCAAAAAGGTTGGGCTAAGGACAATACATGAAAGTTATAGTCGGTATGATGATACGACTAATAATGGCCTTGGTTAATAATAAATGAAAAATGGTTTGGTTGGTAATGGTTTTAATTGGGCTTAAAAGGGTGTGTGTAGCAAAGCCGTGGAAGGTGGAGGTCCTGAGGGGATCAAAACTAGAATCTTATATTTGCTGATATAAGGTTTGGTCCTAATGGCCGTGTGCATGATGTCATACTTTATATTTTGGGGGATGTATGAGTCATCCTAGGTTCTTTTCTCTGGTCATGCGGCTTCATACAATGGGGCCTTTTCAGCAGGGGGAGCTAATCTTTTATAGCCCGTGGGTGGTTTTAGGACGGCTAAGCTACAAAACCTTGGTAAAGGTTTTAATGGCATACTAAATCTCGGTTCCCTTTCCCGGAATGTTGTTATATATATATATATATGGTTTGTATGCATATAGATGGTTTTAGTTAGTTTTGTAATTGGCATTATTTTATCCTTTTCCTGAGTTCATGCTAGATTTTACCGGCTAACCTATCTTTGGGTGGCTGTATCCCCACGCGATGCAGGAACTGGCCGTTCTACTCTTTTTTAGCATTCGGACATTCGGGGGTCAACTTTGGATTGAAGTGGTGAGCTTCCATCTGTTCGGAAAGCTCTATTTCATAGATGTTATTTCATACTCTGAATTATTTATGGATAGTGGTATTGTCTATGGTTGGGGGTATGTCCCAACTGGATATTTGTATTCTTTTGGTTAGAGGCTTTTGTGGGACTACTATGGGTCGAAATGGGCAGGATCAGTATTGGTGTCAGCCTTAGCATTGGTATTGGTATTGGTATTGGGGCTGATACTAGTTGACGATATTGTTGGTTTTTCCATCCTCTTTTAATTTGGGATTATATATAATTATTATGGAACTCATATGGTCATGTGTTGGTTATGGTCGGATTTAAGGTTTTGGTTTGGTTTGGTATGGCTGGGCGATTGGTATGGACGGTTGGACTTGGTTGGAGAGGTCACGGTCGTGATCCTATTCCAGAGTCTTCATATGACCTGTTACACTATCTTGTTATATGCTCGAAATTCAGCCAACTCAGGGCAAGCGGCTGGAGGTTGGGTTGGGTAGTAGGGGTGGTCTCCGGTCCCATTTAGACTTGGGATTTCCATTACGACAAGGCCCTTGGTCGGGTCGGGTCATCATGATATATGTGTCAACCCTGAACTGGTAGGAAGACATCTCAAACCTATACAGGCTACATAGTTCTGGAACTCAGGGACAGCTACCAAAGGTCACATCTTCTACTGGTAGGTGAGCCTTTATCCCTGGGTATGCTCTGTGCTAAATCCTATTCTCAACTGAACTGACACTGGTACTGAACTGATCTAAGATTAACTGAACATTATTTCTGATAGTGCTTATCATGATCATAAATACCTGAGTATATTGATAAGATTCATGGCTTAACGAACTTATTACTTGAAAATCTGAAATAATGTAAAACATATAGGTAATGGGTGTTCATAACCCTCCAGCACTGAATGATCATAAAATACAATATCAAAGCTTAAAACTGTAGTATAGAGTCATGGTTCAAAGACCCAAAACATGACCATTTCACCAAATGAGTGAGAATCATGAACTTGAACACGGGAATGTGTTAACTTGAGGAAACAACATGATTACATGGCTAAATTCATAATTTGATAGTGTAACATGAAATTCCCTTGAACATGACATGGGAATTTGTAGTTCAAAACATGAATTAACCTAACCTTTCATGGGATCATACATGGACATGAAACTGAGTTCAATCATTAAGGAAAGAGATGAATTTAACCCTTCTTAAACATATAAAACTCCATAATAAAGCAAGAACCCATATTTTAATCAAAGAGAAGGTTTTTAAGCTCAATGTGTGAAAGGGACCCATTGATGAATACCCCACATACCTCAATTGTTAGGTTCTTGAAGATTTATTGGACTTGGGAGCTTGAACTCTTAGATTCTTGAAGAAAGAGCTTGTGTTTTATTCTTGGGAAGGAGTAGGTTTTTTCTTGAGAGTAATTTTAAGAGGAAGGGGAAATAATGCCCCTATGGATGCCCCAAATCGTGTTATGGATGAATTGGATTGAGGGTAAAAGACTTACTTTCCCCTTGATTTCATTAATCAAAGAGCTGGATGGGAGAGAGAAACGCATTATATCCCTCCCTCCGAGAGAGAAAGCAACGCGCTGCATCACTTACTCCAGGGGAGAAAACAACTTCCCGAGGACCCCATCCCCATGGATGAGACCAATGCGCCACGGGCTTATCGCATTGGCTCACTGTGCCAGCTATCCAAACATGTCCCAAACCTCATCCAAAAATCCCAAAACTCTCCTAAGACATACTATTAACCTCCCTATACATGAATCAACTCAAAAACCAACATCTCTGGGTCGGGAAGACCAAAATAAAAATCCATGAAGTTTAGGGGTCTTGAAAATGACTAAGTCCTTAACACTTAGTAAAAATTTCAAGCCTTGGACTCCTTAAGCATGCAACTACAATTTAATCGAGCATAGGATCTTACGGGGTATTACACTTGTACCACCTGAGAAAGAGAAAATAGATGAATGAAAGCAATGCATATGTTGTGTACACAACCGCTACTATATATAGCTAGCCGAGACACATAGAGGACTTACGAGGTCTATGTATTGTGCAGATGTGCAGTCTGATCCCAATATATACTATGAAAGCATACAATCTGATCTGAACAATATATATAGTTTGCAGGTGTGCACTCTAACCACATAATAGATATATATTATGAATTTGCACTCTAACCTCATAATAATATATAATGTGCAGGAGTGCACTTCAATCCATATGAAATGCAATGCATGATGTGAAGACATGAAACTCTGATTCTATCAACATTATAATTTAAATAAGGTATTTCATATCACAAGTCAAATAAGATGTTACTAAAAACTAGCCTAACATATCAAATGTGAGTGTCATCATCGACTAGCATGTTCGTCAATTCATTTTTTATAACTATAGTTCACATCAACCATGCTAGAAAATATGGGAAATAGTCCAAGAAAGTCAATTAATTATCTTTAACCCTCATAAAACATTGGTACTTGTATAAATGTTCATCACCTCACTTATGTGGGACCCCCCATTCTCCAATACTCTCAATACAAGCAACTAACACATAACACTTTGAAAACGAGTCAAAGAAAGTTTCATCTTTCCTTAAAGAAGACTGGAAAGTCTAACTGAAGTTTTACCCTTCCTAAGAGCATCTGAACGATCCTAATCTAGTCAAATATGGATTCTACATAAGAATACAAAATCAAAGACATCCATATTTCTATATTTCTTAGACTAGGCTAAGAACACATGACGAGGAATAAAGAAATGAGTTAATAAAGTCTTATATTCACTCAAAGATAGATAATAGAATTCTCTACACCAATCCACATCGCTACTAGATATGTCTTGTACTTGTGAAACCAATGAACTTGGGGATCTATTACAAACTTGTCACAACCCAAAACTCAGTTGTGATAATACTTATCACACCATAACACTAGGTAAGCCTAAAACCCAACCCAAGATATTAATCCAATTATCAGGAAGTGAAAGACAATGAAAACAACAATAAAACCCGGATAGTTCAAAATCAACACATACAAAAGAGGAGAGAAAAGACATAATTACCCCCTCAAACTATAACCATTTGTGCAAAAACATACTATAACTTCTTGAAGGTCCTACTACCTCCTTCGTCATATTTAAAATGGGCATATTATACCCTTATGAACTTATGTGGCATATAAAGTTTACTCCACACTCTAGTAGAGCATGAAACAAGAAAAAACATTACTTTTAAAATGATATCCAGCATTTGTTTCATAAAGAATATTCTATTTTTAAACTTCATTTATTTATTCATTCATTCTCTCATTGTCTCCGTCATGGAACTCACCCATTCCTTTTTCCCCTGGTTAACTTCTTGCTTTTATTTTTCATCTTTATATTATTTCTACATTATTGTTTAAAGTTTTTTCCTACTCGATCTAATTCTTGAAATTCGATTATATTGTCTATTTTCAAATTTTGATTAAGAAGAACTATAAACCTCCATTTTAGTGGAGTTTACTATAAACCTCTATTTTAGTGGAATTTTTATTCCATTATTACTGTAGTGATATTAATTTTCAAATTTGAATTTGGACGGTATTTTGTCTTTGATCACAGTAATAAAAAATGGAAGCTAATTAAGAGATCAAACAAAATTAAATTGTCGATGAATTCATTGGAGATTAGTTGCAATAGAGAGTAGAGGGGTTATGAGTGGCAACACACCAAATTAAGGTAAAGTTTGGTGAAGAAGAATAAAGGAAAGGAGAGAAAAAATTTAAAAGAAAAGAAAATCAAGTACAAAAACATAAATAAAATGCAAAATTAAATGAGTGTGACACATGATAGATACTGAGATACTGATTGATGCATGATTTTTCTCTTTTCCTTACTAAATAGAATGAATGGAGAATTACCTATTTATACTACTTTAAAAATGTTTAGTGGTTAATAGGTTGGAAAATGACCTATTTATACTACTTTGAAATTCTTTAGTGGGTAATAGGTTCCTCACAAACTTGAAGCGTCTTTTTTTAAAAATTTGAAACAAATTTAATGGTGTCTCTATGTCTTTTCTCAAGAGAGTATATTAATATCAAATACCCAATGTCTGATAGTCATATCTAGACGCCTCTAAGAATACAGATGAAATGGTATATTGTCCAAGAAATGTCAAAAATGCAAAACAAAACACAAATACACCTGTAGAGGAGATCCAATAGTCTCTGAAATCAACAGTCGCTACCTCAGAAATCTACACAACAATTAATCACCAAGAAAATCCAAATCAGTGTTTGGAGACCACCTGCTTAGTAGCTTCATATAAAGTGCCAAAAATAAATAAGTGTGAGTACATAACTATATGTGCTTTGTTGCATAGTTGACCCATCCTAATTCAAAACGGTGGCAGAAAACACTGACACCAACCATCTAATAAACTAGATAAATTTACACTCAGGAAACCCGCACAAATTGAGCAGAATAAAATGATCCCATAGTCACATAAATATCACAACACAGATTCATAAGATTCACTAGTAAATAGAATCAAAATCCAACTACTTAATTTCTCAACAATAAGCACATAATCATCAATATACCTTATACAACATTAGAAAGAGAAAATGGATGAATAAATTTCATGCATGTGTTGTGTACACACACTCTACTATGTAAAGCTAGTTAGGATCCATGAGGGACTCGCGAGGTCCATGTACTAGACAAGCATCCACTTCGATCCGAATATATACTGTGTAGGAGTGCACTCTGATCCAAATAATATATATAGTGTGTAGGTGTATACTCCGACCCTATAATAGATATATAGTGTGTAGGCATGCACTCTGATCCGATAATAATATATAATATGCAGGCATATACTTTGATCTATATGGAATGTAATTCATGATGTGCTTGCGTACAACTCTGATTCCATATCAACAATATAGTTAAAAACTACATTTCATATCACATGTCAAGTTAGATGTTACGTGAAAGTTGACACAACTTATCAAATGGGAGTGTCATTATCAACTAGCATGTTCACCAATTTGTTTATAACTAAAATTCAGATCAACCATGCTAGCAAATAGGGAAATAGTCCAAGAAAGTCAATTAATTGCTTTTAGCCCTTCACGTAGCATTGGGACCTGAATAGATGCTCATTACATCATCTATATGGGATTTCCATTCCTATTAATCCCAATACAAGCAACTAAATCATAATACTTCAAAATAGAGTCAAAGAAAGTCTCAACTTGCATTAAGAGAAGATCTGCAAATTCAAATCAAAGCCTAATCTGATCAAATATGGATTCTAAATAAGAATACAAATTGAAAGGTGTCCGTATTTCTATACTTCTACTCCATGTCAAAAAATTTGACCCAAAAGTCATAACTGACACCTTTAATGGCGACTAAATGCTATGACAAAAGGCCTTTAACAATAACATTTTAGTAGAAAAGACATAACTCCCTCATACAAGCTCGAAATGGGATGATTCTTTTAGCGATGGTTCAAAATTTTCAATACAAATTTAATGATTCTACCCAAACACTAAAATAACTCATTTGCTTCAGCTGGAACTAGTAAAACTCAACGACATAAATTTCAAACTCTAAATAAATATCTAAAACTCTTCTGAGACTTCCCAAACACAAACCAATAGTCCAAACTAGTTGTAATATGCATTTTGGAACTAATGGAATCATCAAAAGACCCAAACTATATCATCATGATTGGTATTTACTACAGTTAACTCTTAACTTAGAAATCTCCAAGTTTTCAAACAATGACTCAAAACTCATCTAAATGTTTTGAGACTCAAATCAATATTCTAAATCACTCAAAAGTACATGTTTTAGAGATGATGGAAATGGCGAAAGTTTGATATGATCTCAAATTCTATGGATGTTGACTAAAGTCAACTATATTAATCTTCCAAAATTCCAAATTAAAAAACAAGCATATCTCTGGACCAATCACCTTGAAAACTATGTCACCCATAACTATAGAACACAAATACCATAAAGAAACTATGAGAACGGATAAAAATGGTCAAAATACACAAAAACTAAAAACACGTGTAAGGCATTTTGTGTGTGTGTGCTCGTGCTTTTTGTGAGTGTGTGTGCACACATTTTATTTAAAATTTTGCGATGCATATCATTATTTTTCACTCTTGATTCATAATCATGGTGTTTGTCTTTATAGAAATTATATTATTTTCTTTTACTTAGAATTCTAATTTGTCAATTTTATTTTTGTCATTTCAAGAATATTTATTTCATATTAAAAACTCATTTTTGAATCCTTTAATTAATTATGATTGTTTTATTAAGAAAATTATTTTTGAGGCCTCAATGACCCTTTTTATTAGTAGGAAAAACAAATCTGTACAAATAAATGGCCTAGTCCAAAATTAAAGACCCAACCCAAAATAAAAAAGAACTCCAAATCTAAGCTAAAATAGTTACGATCCAAATTAAGGGACCATGTGGGGACCTACTCTATTCTTAACTATATAGAAGAACCTTTCACCACCCAACAGTTGATTATGCAAAATTTATGAAAGATGATATTTATGCAATAGCTAATTTAATTTAAATACCAATTTTGAAAAAATAATACAATAATGCTCACAAGGTGTAGCTTAACAAAACTTAATGAACTTCCAAGGACCTAATCTAGACATGTACAAGATCTTCTAATACAAGAGTAAGACAAGATAAATTGTCAAAGACACAACTTCTAAGGAAAAAGTGCAAAAGTTGATCCTGAATGACTGTAGCTCTATACAAGAAACTCTTAATCAACCTTCAACATACTAATATCCCAAAAAGAAAATATAGTAAGAATTGTATTAGTACATGATAAGTACTGATAGGCATCAGTGGTCGACCAGGATTAGATAACGTAAATGTCAGATAGCAATCAATAAGAAAAACATGAAAACCTCGTTTAAGTCAGTTAATACCAAATCAAGTTTTATATTAAAATCCAACCACTCTCAGCCCTATCAATTACCTACTTCAATTCACTTAGTCCATTTAGTTACGCTAAAATATTCTGCAATTTTCTAAGGCTAGCATTACTATTCATTCTCAAGTACATTCCCATAATAATGACTCAAGAAACACGTAAGTTCCACCTCCTTTAAAACCCAATAAGGACTAGCACAAAAACAATCCCAGTCAGAAACAATTAACAATAGAAATATCACCACCTACAAGAAAATGGTTGTTCAACAAAATCAACAGTCCAGTCAACCGTAGAGAGTTTACAATGAGAGTATATAAATCATACCTGATACCACCATAGCCTCCATTTTGAAATTACAACCATAATTCAATAAATTCAACAAGTGCAACTATCACAACCAACAATGACATAGACAACCATGGAAGCAACAAGAGTATAAACCACTTCATAAACAACCATGAAAATAATAATCATAGCATAACTTATGTATCTCAACCTCAAAATTTAGTACATAATTAGTTCATTATCAATTATCAACCATATTACCTCTCTCACAACACAATTTTCTTACATATATGTTATTGGGGCTTATCTGCCCAATAGTTATACCTATAACAAACCGACTTTGTTCATGTACCACATGAATATGGTACCTGACCCTTTGAAATATGAATAGATAAGTAACATGTACTAACATGAAAACCAAACCCTCCTAATATCACAATATCAATCAAAACCATCAGAACATATACTTACATATGTACATACATACTAAGGGGACTTATCTGCCCAATAGTCATGACCAGCTAGGACAACCTTTGTCCATGTACCACACAATCTTTCTACTCTTATACAACTTTTTCACCTTTATACCATTTTCCCTCCTTATGCCACCTTTATTCTAAAATCAAACACTTAATTCATTAAGGATTATTAATAATAATAATTCATAAACCCTAAATATGTCTGAAGATAAATCAACAAATTATTCTGTCAAATATTATTAACAATAACTCATCAACCCCAAGTATGTCTGTATAAAAATAAATAGTTTATTCATTAAGACATTATTAATAGCACCTCATCAACCACAAGTATGTTTGAATCCAAGTAACAACTTATTCATATAAATATCATCAACTAAGTTGAGTCTATACTCCACTTCAATATACATAAATTTATTCACTAATTCTATCCTTTTTTATTCACATGTAGATCGGTAAATTCAATTACTAAATAATGATCCTTATATTCATGTCATTACTAGGTTCAAAGCACTATTTCATTAGCCGATTATTCTACCGTTTGACTCTATTCAACTTATAATGCTATCTTTAATCATCCATCTTCACATATCTTACTTCCTAGCACTTATCCAAACTCGACTTTATGTTCTTAAATTATGATACCACACCCTCTTATTATGATCAATTCTTATAACTATCTTTTATGATGAATATCCTACCATCAAAGCACACACAAATGCAAATTCACCTTTTTTAAGGTATTAATGATAAGATTTTATAGATTAGAAGCTTTCACAACTCCCCTATTATTACCTACATTCGTATATTCACCTTGTAAGTCATACAAACATAAAAAACCCATCAAGGGATTCATATAATAATGTATCAACACAAAAATAAATCTCTTTCACTTAAATTCTATGTCTTATCCATCCCAACACTGTGCCTGTAGACTTAATCATGTAATTTACCATCAATTTTATATGAAAAATATGATTACTAACCACAGTCTACTACTCATAAACTATAAATGTCACAACCCAAACCCATCGCGAGTGGTACCCACACAAACCCCCCAATGGGAGAACCAACTAACCCCAATCATTAACCAACACTTAGCCAAAATTAGGCAATCATTACCAATACTTAGCCAAAAGGAATGAAAACTAATTAATTCCATTAATATTTGAAAGGAAACAAAACATAAGTAAAATAATATTTAGAATATTTTACATAACGGTAAATCCTCCCTAGAATCCAAAAGTCTTATGTAACAAAAAACAATGAATATCAAAGAAAAAGAAAGCAACCCCAAATAATAAGACTGTATCATAGTCTGGAAAGAAATGACTTAAAGTATAAACGGATTAATCCATGGTAGCTCAAAAAATAAAGATCACCCTTAGATTCAAAGAACCCGCTAAATATCATAATTGAGGTCTCAAAGGAGCTGCTAGAATATGCTCTGCACTCAACAAAAGTAAAACCAAGTGTAGCATCAGCACACTGTTGAAATAATATTATACTGGCAGTGTTATTTGGCTAACTCATGATGAGATATATGAAGCCTTAACCATAATGTAGCACAATGAGTTAAAATATACTACTGCTACAAAACACTATTCAATTAATAACACTTCACATTGATTAGAAAACATTGCAACAAATCATAATTAGTTAACGAGGACAACTAGCCAAAGAGAGTCATCAAAGATAACTAGTTAAATTAATTAAGTCAGTCACAAGACTCAAGTCAATAATAAATACATTCTCTGATTCATTCATAAAACTATTAAACTCACCTATACCTCATACACACAAACTATGGATCTTAGGATCACCCACTAGCCATGACCTACCGGGGATGATCTTGTCTATGTACCGTATCCCAAACGTAAGTTTCTGCCAACTTTATTTCACCAAATCCTGTCAAGATGTCCAACTACCATATCACAATGATCATGAAATAATGACAACAACCAACACCTATAATAACCATAAGATTTACATATAAATTCATTGAAAGTGATCACACTTATATAATCAACAAGACTTTCTACCCTTTTGTATTCCTTAACAACATGTATCAATAAGTAATACTAAGAAATAATTAATATGTACACATAAAATAAATTGGATTAAACTATGCAACCATCACCGACCCTAATCTAAGTTTGCACCACTTAACTAAGCCTGAGCCTTGCCTTTCTGTGCAACCTCCCCTTGATTTTGGTCTAGCAATATTAATAAACCATACAATCAATCCAATGACCTATAATGTTAGGGATTAAACCCAATACCAACTCCTAAGTCTAAGTTTATGATCATTCCTACCCCAATATAGGATTTCTCTACAATAATTCATCTAAAATCTATCAATTCGTCGTTACTTAAGTGAATTAACAACATGAAAGTGTAAATTATCAATAATTAACCAAAACCATAAATTATCAATAATTAACCAAAACTCAAAGTTTTTCCTACTAATTTTCTTCCCTGCACAATAAAATTAACTAATACAGGCCAAAACCCTCCCCAAGAATATGTAACTAGCAATTCTAAGATTAATTAACCCAAATACTAGTTAATGGGAAATGATTACCTCCCTAAATGATGAAATACAATTAAAATTGGTTGGAATCACCCAAAATCGCCTCTCCTTTGTCACAAAACTTATTTTTAGAATAATAAATATTTATGGGAATTTTTTGGTTTATTTAACGAGTTACCATACCGACATATACTACTATTGCGATATTTGATGTTGCTATAGTGAGAATTATTATGCTCTTGAGAATATTGCTATAGAAACATGAACATTTCTATAGCAACACCGGAAAGGCAGAATGTTGGGTTTACTACTAGATTTCCCTTTTTCACAACCCTCCTTCAACCTACGATATTTGAGACTAACCCCTTTATGATAGAATCAATTTAAGGAGTTCTACTTACCCGAATTAAGGTTCAAAAAATTTTATGGGTTCCCTAATGTCTTAAATATATAAATTTAAGTCCAACCCTTCCATATTTACCCAATCTATTCCCAGATTTCCATAGATCATACCTCACTTAAATTTCATCCAAGACTAGCCAAGCCTGAAATTTTACCCTTTAAATCCGGGGAAAATCTTAGCCCAAATTTTAAAATGAGAAAATCATCCTTAATGATGTAAAGGGTTGTTACAATAGATAAAAATTTACCCATCATTTTTCCTCGAATGATCAAACCTAAAAAAGTAAGTTAAAGAAAGAAGCATACATGTATTCTTAAATAATTAATGATATTTTTATTACATGTCCATTTTGGTTTTCCAAGTGGCTTCCTCAACAGGACAATGCTTTCACTGAACCTTGATAAAATGAATGTCTTTTAACCTCAACTTCTGTGCATCTTAATCAAAAATTGCAACCGATTCCTTTTTATAAGATGAGTCTTTGTTTAGCAAAACAGGGTCCATTTTATAATGTAGTCCTCATCCTCATGCTATCTCTTAAGTGTAGATACATGGAGCACCGGATGAACCCATGTCAAGATAGGTGATAATTCCAACCAATATGATATCCAATCCACATTGTCAAGAACCTCAAATAGAATGATATACCACAAGATGAGCTTACCCTTTTTTATTGAATGTTATAACTCTTTTTATAAAATACACCATTAGAAATAATCGATCACTAATTTTGAATGACATATCCATCACTTTATGGTCCACATGTGTAACACCCCGAATCTGGTAATCGGAATGCTATATGGTGCCCATGACCCCAAAGGACCACAAGCTAACTCATGACTAATATCTGTAACTGAGCACTGAATAATATATTGTAAATAAGTGAAATATAAGCTTTAAGGACATATGGTTTAAAATTGAACTAATATTGAATATAAAATAATGTCTGTAATGGGGTATAACAATACCCAAAACTAAAATAAACTGTCTGAAACATGATGTAGTCTAAAAGCCTCTAAACTTTCTGAAATATGAGGAGTTGATGGGACATGTCCATAACTAACTCTGAACTACTGAAATAATAAAGTAATAAAATAATCATGCTATCCTCGAATGATGAGGAATCACTGCTAGTCTGGCTGTTGAACGTCTGATCTACTAAGAATGCTCGAGAGCTCATGCTTCTAAACCTATGATATAAAACACCATAGTACAAATGCGTCAGTACGATTGAATGTATTGGTATGCAAGTGAGGTAAGATGAATGCAAGGGTTTATATGTATAAACAATAATAACTAATTGGTGACATGAATATGAATGTGTGAGAAATACATTCATGAATACATAAACTGGAACAGGGGTTGTGACAGTACTGAATACTGATGTACTAACATCTGAGTTTACTAATACTATGATACTGAATAACTGAGTCTATTGATGATATAAATTATGGAGTTTACAGGTAACCGATATCAAAGGTTACTGGTACTATATTACTGATAACTGATAACTGAGTATACTGATAAAGAAAAACTATCTGAGTTCTTTACTGGACTGGGTGACTGTATCTGACAGTCCTGAATCTGAAGAACTATCTAAGTTCTAGACTGGACTGGGTGACTATATATGACAGTCCATATTCTGATGGAACCAGCTGAGTTTCGTACTAAGCTGAGTGACTGTATCTGACAGTCCTGATATCGGTAGAACTGAACTGAGTTCTATTACTGAGACTGAATCTTAAACTGAGACTGTAGGAGGTAATCATCTAACCGACATGCCCCAAATCTGAACTGGTGGGGTCCAACCTGTAACCCCAGCTAGAAGGGTGTTATTACCATGACATGGGTAAAGACAAGTTGTGAGTAAACCCTCTCTGACAGGGAGCTCTTCCGTCAACCCCTCTTGTAAGGAAAACTCAAAGAAGATATATAGTCCTTAGACTCGTAGGGGTATATCTCAATCTACACTGTCTATGTAGTTCTGGAACGCAGGGATTTATACTAAGGATCACACCCTCTACTGGCTAACACGAGATCCCTCATCCCTGGGTTCACTCGGTGCTGAATCCTACTCCCAACTAAATAGACACTGAACTGGTTTTCCTACTTCACACTAGGCATGACTGAGCTGTTATTCATGGTACAGTTTTTACTGACTGAACTGAGTTCACTAAGTTCCATTGAATGATGAAATACTACTAAATTTTGTTAACTAACAGAATGCTACTGAGTTCTGCTAGCTGACTGAGTTACTGAGGTCTGAACTGAATACTACTGAGATCTGATAACTGATTGAGATTATAGAGATCATTGAGATTAATGGACTAATACTGAATTTATTGAATTTTCCTGAGTCACATGACTAACTGAGTTCTACTGATCATGTCTTGACTGTGAGTATCGTGAAAACTGACACTGGCTTTAGGCACACAACTATATTGTCGGGTACAAGTACCCCCAGGACTTGATAGCATGAAACTGACAAGACATGACACTTCTGAACACATAACCATAGTCAACAATTCATAGTACAATCATTGGAAATTTTCAAGAAGTATTTGACATTCTTAATCTTGTACATGGATAGGAATGCATTCAATCACATTTATAGTTTCATAATTCTAGTCTCATGAACATTGCACCAAACAACTACAAGGCATAGATTTAATATGGAAGTCATTTTGAACATAAGGGTGAAAGATGGATTCATCATTTAGGTTCTATTGAGTCATAAGGCATGATTCTTGTTATTTTAGGCATTTTATCAAACACCTAAGATGCATAACTTAGGGCATAGGTATAATCATCAAATCAATACATCATAATTCCACAAAACAACTTAACTGATAGGTTTTCAAGCCACATACTAACATAGAGTCGTGAAAACATATTAAAGATTCCAACTTGGGATTCATACACAACATCAACATGATCATAATCAATCCACATCATAAACTTCACAATTTATAATTTAAAATTTGATTCTTGGGCTTCACGGATGAAAGAAATCCATGAATGAACACTTGACATACCTTAGTTGGTGAATTCTTGAAGGTTGATGGTGGAATACCTTGGAAATTGAGTCTCGAATTGATATCCCTAGGGTTTTGTTCTTGAGAATTTTGTGAATAATGAATAGAATTATCCAAAAGAGGGATAAATTTCGAGTTATGAGGGCTGAAGGGCGTGGGAAAAAGACTGAATTAACCCTGAGGATGCGGTTTTTAAATTACTGAGAACTGGGCACTGACGCTATTAGCAACACGGTGCATCATGGCATAGTCGACGAGTCGCACCATCATTGCGTCGAGCCTCAGTACTTTGACCCTAGCAACCTGCAACAATATCAACCAATGCGATTGGCAACGTGGCACGCCAAGATCGCATTGGTCCACTATTTTGGGATTCCAAATATGGTCTAAACGAGTTCTGAAAAATCTGAAACTTGCCCGGGAACACCTATTGACCTTCCTAGTCATGAATTAGCAGGAATACAGACCATTAAAGGACATTAAAGTCACAAAATAAAATTGCGAACTTTCTAAGGCTAAAATAAACTAAGTCTAGAAACTTAGCTAGAACCTTCTAAGTATGGGACCCCCTTAACAAGCATAAATGGACTGAATTAAGCTTAGGATTTTGCGGGGTCTTACAACATATTCCTTCTTTTGACTTTGAGCCACCAATAATTTGGTATGAATAGACCTTACTTTTTCTTGAGCTTCTTTTACCAAATCGGTGCCCAATGGTTTTACTTTTCTTATTTCAAACCACCCAATAGGTAATATATACCTCATTCCATAAAGTCTTTCAAATGGTGACAAATCAATATTGGAGTGATAATTGTTGTTGTATGAGGACTCACACAATGGAAAGAATTGATCCCAATAACTACCAAAATCCATCACAGAAGCCCTTAATATATTTTCTAACACTTGAATCGTCCTCTCCGACTGTCCATCAGTCTGATGATAAAAGGTTGTACTAAAGGTAAGATTAGTCACCAACTCCTCAAGAAAACTCTCCCAAAATTTAGAAGTTTAAGCTTTACCTCTATTAAAAATAATGGTAAGTCGCATACCATGCAACCTTACTATCTCCTTAACGTTGTTCTTGTCTAGCTACTTGGAGCTGTAGTCTACCCTAACTAGAATGATGTGTGCTGATTTTGTCAACCAGTCCACTATTACCTAAATTGAGTCATGCCTCCCCAAGGTTTTTGAAAGACCTACCACAAAGTCTATATCAATATTTTTCCATTTCCATTCAGGTATAAGCATCATTTGGAGCAAACCCATGATATGTCGTGGATTTATGACATTTGAGACACTTATAATTATGAATATTTGCATGTACAAAGGTATGTTTTTATTGATATAATGGGGTTTTGCATGATTGCAGGATAAATAGGCTCGGAGAAGAAAAGTGCTAAAAATTAAATTTTTAGAGGATCAAACAAGTGAAACCACAACCATGGGATCTGATCACGGTCGTACCAAAGCTATTGTTGCATGAATGAGAGAGTGGTCCTCGAGAGTTAATTAGATAAAGAGCTACCACGACTATACTAAAAACATAAGATCTTACCATTTAGTCAAGGGAGGAAGATCTAAAAACAAAGTTGAAGGATCTAATTGCAATACTCATCAGATGAGATGATCATACAACCATACATTGAGGTCATAGGAAGTAGGCTCAAATATGAAGGCTAAAGATGATTGAATTGAGGATGGATCAGATGATCACTAGGAACGATCATGCCTAGGAAACACGAGGCCGTATTGAGAGATATACCAGTTAAATCTCAAAGATAAAAAACCCATGAGCCAAACCAAGAGCACAATAGGACGATCTTAGGTACTAACCATAAGCATACCTTCCTGTTGTCCGATACCAATCGACCTAAATTTCCTATTTGTACTGGGATAAGTTTTATTTTGTCTATAAATACTCCCATAGGGTTTTTCATATGATTTTAAACTTTTTCATATCATACAACTCTATATTATGAGATTCTAACGCATATTCTTGGAATTTTATGAACATCTTTTCTAGGGTTTTAATTCAAGTTGAGATTTTGAAGTTTAATTATTATTAGAAGTTCATACTTATGTATTCATCTATGATTTCTTCTTATGTTCATACAATCATGGGTATCTAAAAACCATGACTAGGGTTCGTAGGAACCATGATAATTAACAAAATAGGTTAAGTGCAAGGCAATTCTAGACTGGTGCACTTACATATATTTGTATTTTTTGTTATGATTATTTCCTAATAGTTGCAAATGTTAAGAACTCCTATGTATTATAGACTTGCTTGATAGAGAAGTAAAGATTAGGAAAAGAAAATAACTTCGTTGAGATTTGAAGTTATCAACCTTTATCGAGTAACTCAAGTTGTAACAAGGGTTGTTAATCTGAGATCAACAACAAGGGTTAAAAATGAAACACTCCGAGACCGAGATGAGAAGAGTGAAATTCATCTAACTAAGGTGAGTGAAGTTTAGATGAACCTATCTTGGTAGATTATGAATGTAACATGATAAAGCCCAAACGACACCTCCAATTGAAGATAAAATTATCAAAGAAAAATTTAGTAACCTAGCTCAGGTTGAGGTCGAACCCATAGGGAATACGTGAAATATCTCTTAAGCTTGCTGAAATCAAATGGTAGTACAGGAAAGTAAATAGATGGAGTGGAGCTATAATCTGTGAAAATTAACAAGAATTGGTAAGCTTTGGTTGTAATCAATCAAAAATGAACATTAGGCTTGTGTTCCCTGTGGATTCTATCTCTGTAAGTTTATTGTGCTTAATCCAACTATCTTTTACGATCCGAACCAGAGCCTAGATGCGACGGGTATCTCAAGTACCACATGGATTGGAGATCACCCCATGCACCTAGCAAAAACAAACATATTATCCCCCTAGTCGGATGAATTCCAAACATATAACAAGATAACATGCATCAAGCTTAAGGAAATTCAAAATAAGTCTATAACCGATGACCAGTGATCGGCCAAACAATCGACCAACACCACCCAATATCCACAGTAATCCAAACAAAGCCTTCTAAATAAAGAACCACAATTGAATATCAATAAAGTATCGAGACATGACCCCGACTGTAACAAAAAATAAGTCTAAATAGTCTAAGACAAAAGAGACCAAAACACAAAATGTAGACTTCCAAAGTATGAAGGCTTACCACTTTAATGTTAACTCACGAGCTGATCTGAATCCTAATCAATGAGCAGGAGGAGTAGAAGTATGAGCAATTCCTGTATCGCATGGGGATACAATGTTCGAAGACGGTCAACAGTAGGAGCGCTAGCATGAAACTCAGGGATAAGGATAACATAATGTCATGATCAACAATTTAAAATCATTCAAATACCAATGCACATAATCAAATGCATATACATATATACTTCACATGCTAAGATACGGAACAAGGCATAACATGCACATAAAAACTTTAGCCTGGATTGTGTAGCTCAACCATCATAACATGAACCCACGACTATATGATCCCCAACTATCACCCCCTAGTCGGGACCCAGTGTATGTAGCCACACGAACCGGGGTATAATCTCATATAAATGCATGTCACCACCTGAGGCTACCTCCTAGTCGCGACAATGGTGCTTACGATCATAAGTGACAATAAGCTAACCCATGAACTGGTACCTGCTGTAAGCACTAAGTAAACTGCTAATAAAAAACATGTGCAAAAAACAACTGATAATACCATCAGGTTTAAATACTTAAAATACAACTTAATTCACAAGTCTGGAACATATATGAAAAATACTGAAATCTAACTGATAAGTATGATAAACTAGCTGACTGTTTGAATGTCTGAAAAGCCTCTAACTGACTGACTGTGGGGTTGATAGGAGAAACACCAACTAACTCCAACTGACTAAACTAGAGGAATACTGAAATAATAGAATAAAACATAAACTTATCCTCGAAAGATGAGAACTCATCACTGCTACCGCTGTAATACTGAACTATCTAAAAGCGGTCAGGAAATTGTACATCCGAACATATGATATAAGACATCATAGCGCAAAGAAAGTATGCAGTCAGTACTTTGAATGTAAAGTAATGACTAACTGAATAGCATGAGATAACTGAGTATGCATGCATAAAAACTGAAACACTGAGAATTCAAGACCAAGCATATAATGTTTCTGAAATAATTTGTAAACTGAATTACTGAAATCTGATAACTGAATAACTGGAAGTCTGTATGCTATGGTCAAGCAAACCTAAACTGAATTCTCTTATGAATACTAAATGGAGACTGTGGGAGATATCATCTAATTGACATGCCCTAATCTGAGCTAATTGGGGTCCAAACTGTGACCCCAATTGGAAAGGTGTCAGTACTGTGCCACGGGTACTAACATATGGCTGTTTGGATCCATTTAAATGGTGTCTTGAAGGACTAGGGAATCAGTCCTAAACTGGCAGGTGACCCCTAAGAGAATGTCAGTCCTAAACTGGCGAGTGACATCTCATAATCTTATGCTGGCTATGTAGTTTTGGAACTTAGGGATTGCTTCTAAGGACTCAGTCATAGATGGAGGGTGAGCCCCCACCCCAAGGTTTGCTCGGTGCTAAATCCTACTCCCAACTGAACAGATATATATTACAGGACTGAACTAAGCTTAACTGAGCAAACAACTGATCATAAATAACTTGACTAAATGGCAATGCTCATAGCTTATCTAAAATCATTCTGAAGATACTAAATTTATGTAAACAACTAGGTATCGGGTGTTTATAACCCACCAACACTGAATGAAAATAACAATAAGCACATATACAAGATTTGAAAACCATAATGGGAAATCATCATTCAAAACCCATCACTTAGGCATTTCATCAAACACATGGAGATCAAGATTTTAACATGGGGATGCTTTTAAACATGAGGAGATAGCATTAATACATGACAAAATCATAATTTGAGGATTTATTCTGACCCGCATGATAATGATATTGGAACTACAACATTCAAAACATACTATAATCCATTCCACTTGAAAACATTCATAATCTTAACTTGAAGTTGAATAACAAAGGATTCATGAAGATAGTTCAACATAATCATGTAAAAACTCATAATTTAAAATCAAAAAGAATTCTCGGGCTCCATTGGTGAAAAAGGGCCCATGGATTAACATCACACATACCTTAAACCCTTAATCTTGAAAAATAAACACCAATCTTGATGCTTTCTTGAATGCTCTTGAATTGGGGAATTTGACTTTCTTGGTTTTCTTGGAGAGAAAGTAATGGAATTTGATGATCTTGGGGAATAACTAGGGTTTCCTTGAGAGGAGGATTAGAGAAGATGGGCAAATAATGCTCTAACTGACATTATAATTTGTAATTTGACGACTTAAATTGAGGGGAAAAGACACAATTGCCCCTCAGATATTTAAATTCAAAACTGGAATGCATTTTAAAGAGGTACTACAACGCGATGAGGGCTCTATCGCTATTATGACCACGACATGGCCCTATCGCGACCTCATCCAAAAAATTTGAAACTTCCCCGAGACATGCTTTTTACACCCCTAAACATGAATTAACTCAAAAACCAACATCTCTGGGTCAGTAAGACAAATTTAAAAATCCTCAAAGTTAAGAGCTCTTAAAAATGACTAAGTCCCCAACGCATAGTGAAATTTTCAGGTTTTAAGCCTCTTTAACATGCAAATAGGAGCTGAACTGAGCTAAGAATAATACAAGGTATTACAATGCACGAGGGACTCGAACCTCCCAATCATATACTAAGGTGACCCAATTATGCAATAATGTGAGGGGGACTCGAACCTCCCTAATCATATAATAAAAATGAGGGGGGCTCGAACCTCTCTGGTCACTTTCACCGCCTGCATCAGCAAACAAGATTTTCGGTATCGGTCACCAAGACCTCCACTTTCACGAATCAGCTACATAACTCCCATTAAAGCCTAATTAAAAACATTCATCGCACATTCTCATTCATTAAACCATATTTAACATTAATGCATACATTGTTGGTATTGTCAAACCAACTACACTTGCGAGGTAACAACAACCAAAACAATTACATCACTTGGGGGAGTCACAACCTCTTGGGCCCAATTATGCAATAACTTATGTAAACACTAACCTACATGGTTCAATTCAGATTCATAATGCAATAGTTCAAGAATGGTTCAATTTTTCAAATTCATAAATTTCTCATAATTAAAAAACCATTTCACAATATGAGGTTGGGGTCATAACCACTTCAAAATTCACAAGTTTGGGAAAATCACAATTCCCTAGTTCATTACCATATCCATGAACCCATAAGTTCAAAACCATAATTAAAGCATGAATAATCATATGTAAGCCATGGAAAAATATTATTCAACAACTAGCATTCAAAACCCTCAACCCTTGAAGACTCATGTCATAGTCCTTGAGTATTTCAAGCCACCACGGTTGCCTGAGATTTAATTCTTTCTGGGTGAACACGTA
Organism: Capsicum pubescens; assembly: GCA_030864215.1. Taxonomy (NCBI): domain Eukaryota; kingdom Viridiplantae; phylum Streptophyta; class Magnoliopsida; order Solanales; family Solanaceae; genus Capsicum; species Capsicum pubescens. The sequence goes on along the minus strand of CM061549.1, from coordinate 195,287,831 downwards.
TTGAAGGCTCTTATGATCAGAATAAATATCAATATGGACCCCATATAAATAATACCACCAAATCTTTAATGCAAACACCATAGCTAACACTTCCAAATCATGGGTCAGATAATTCTTCTCTTGAGCTTTCAACTATCTAGAAGCATAAGCAACCACCTTTCTATGTTGCATCAACATACAACCCAATCCCACCCAAGACACATCACAATAGAAAACAAAACCATCAGTGCCCTCAGGTAGAGTCAAGATCAGAGCCGAAGTCAACTTATCCTTCAGCTTCTCAAAACTACCTTCTCAAGTATCAGACCATAAGAATTTTACCTTTTTCTGAGTAAACTTAGTCATGGGGAAGAAACTAAAGAGAAAATCTTCACAAACCTTCTATAATAAATAAATAAACCCAAGAAGCTCTGAGTATCGATTAGAGTCATAGGTCTAGGATACTTCTTAACCTCCACAACCTTTTGTGGATCCACCATGATCCCATTACTAGAAATAATATGTCCCAGATAAGTCATAATATGCAACCAGAACTCACATTTAGAGAACTTTGCATACAAATGCTGAGCATTTATGATCTGTAACACAAGGCGGAGGTGGTCGACATGATATGCCTTGCTCTTAGAATATACCAAATTATCATCAATAAAGACAATGACAAACAAGTCCAAGAATGATGAAGAACCGAATTCATAAGATCCATAAATACCGCCGGAGCATTAGTCAAACCAAAGGACATTATCAAGAACTCAAAATGACCATATCAGGTTCGAAAGGCAATCTGAGGGATATCTACCTCCCCAATCTTCAACTAATGGTACCCAGATTGAAGATCAATCTTGGAACTTTCAACTATTTAGAAGCATAAGAAACCACCTTTCCATGTTGCATCAACATACAACCCAATCCCACCTGATACACATCATAATAAACAACAAAACCATCAGTTCCCTCAGGTAGAGTCAATATCGGAGCCGAAGTCAACTTATCCTTCAGTTTCTCAAAACTACCTTCGCAAGTATCAGACCACAAGAATTTTACCTTTTTCTGAGTCAACTTAGTCATGGGGTAGCAACAAAAGAGAAACTCTTTAGAAACCTTCTATAATAATCGAATAAACCCAAGAAGCTCCGAGTATCGATTGGAGTCGTAGGTCTAGGCCCCTTCTTAACCTCCACAACCTTCTGTGGATCCACCATAATCACTTTACTAGAAATAATATGTCCCAGATAAGTCATAATATTCAACCAGAACAGACACTTAGAGAACTTTGCATACAAATGCTGATCCTTTATGATCTGCAACACAAGGCGGAGGTGATCGACATGATATGCCTTGCTTTTAGAATATACCAAATTATCATCAATAAGGACAATGAAAAACAAGTCCAAGAATGATGAAAAACCCAATTCATAAGATCCATAAATACTGCAGGAGCATTAGTCAAACCAAAGGACATCATCAAGAACTCAAAATGACCATATAGGGTTCGTAAGGCAGTCTTAGGGATATCCGTCTCCCTAATCTTCAACTAATGGTACCCAGATTGAAGATCAGTCTTGGAAAAGAACTTAGCATCTTGAAGCCGATCGAACAGATCATTAATCCTTGGAAGGGGATATTTATTCCTCATGGTTACTTTATTTAATTGGTGGTAATCAATACATATCCGAAGGGAACCATACTTCTTACGCACGAAAAGAATAGGAGTACACTATAGAGACACACTAGGGTGGATAATACCCTTATCCAAAAAATCCTTCAACTGCTTTTTTAGTTCCTTCAACTCAGTCGGAACTATTTTGTAAGGAAGGATAGAAATAGGACGAGTGTCCAAAAAAAGATCAATCCCAAAATAAATTTCCCTATTTGGATGTAAACCAGGTAGATCATCGGGAAATAACTCAGGAAATTCATAAACCACATAGTATGTAAAGAAGAACCCTCAAATCTAGAATCCTTAACATGCACTAAGTGATAGAGGCACCCTTTAGAAACTAATTTTTGGGTTCTAAGATACAAAATAAACATTACCTTAGGAATTAGGGAACTACCTACCTACTCAATCACCAGGTTATTCGGGAAATGAAAACTGACCCTTTGGTTTCGATAATCAAGAGACACATAGAACGAATGCAGCCAATCTATCTCCAAAATCACATCAAAGTCTAACATGTCCAACTCAATCAGATTTACCAAGGTCTCTCTACCAAAAAAGATGGAGTCACCCACAAGGGTGGACACAAAAAAGAGATCCAAAATACATTCACGATCAAAACCAAAATGGACAACCACATAAGGGGTCACATAAGAGAGCGTAGACCCGGTATCAAGTAGATAATATACATCCCGAGAGAATATTTTAAGCATACCAGTAACAACATCAGGGGACGCCTCAGAATCTTAGAAAGGGGAAAAAGCATACAAGAGCTGATAAAGTAGCAATAAGAATCTTATTTGCCCCAAAAGCAAATGTTCGGATCGCGGCGACGTGGGCGGTTAAGGAAAATCCTTTATATATGACTAATCTGACCATATTTAAAGCACTTATTCCTCCCTTTTTTATAAACACCACAGTGCACCTAACCACAAAATCTAAAATAAGGATACGATAGAGATGATTGAGACCCACTAGCCTACGACTTGGCTCCTGATGCTTTAAACCCACTATCATACTAGAATAACGATCACCCGACTGCTTCGAATAAGGAGCACTAGACGTAGAGTGGGAATCAGAGTTGCCCTACTTCTTCTCAAACCACTTTCCACCATGTCTACCACTCTGATGTCTATCTTTCCCCTGATTTAAGTAACGAAACTTCTTACTCTGCTTTTCACTCATCTTCGCCTGCTTTTTCTTTTCTTCTTCCACCTTTTGCATATAAACCACAATTCTAGAGATATGCATATCCTTGTTCAACAAGGCAACCTTTCTCTCCAAGATCAACTCATGGGACAACCCAAAGGTAAATTTTCTCATTTTAGCACTCATACTATATACCAGTTCAAGAGCATAATGCGACAGCTGACGTAACTTCAAGTCATACTCCTTTACCGATATCCTTTCTTTTCTTAAATTCACAAACTTCTTGGCCTTTGCCTTCCTCAACTCCTGAGAAAAGAAGTGATCAAGGAAAGCACTCTAAAAATCATCCCATAAGATAGACTCAGCATCATTACCCCTAGACTGTTCCTACTCTTCATATCATTGGTATGCTATATCCTTCAACTGATAAGCTATGAACTCTACATCCTTCATATCAGTAGCACGCATCACATAAAAGGACTTTTGTATCTCATCGATGAAATTTTGAGGATCTTTTTTAACCTTAGAATCGATGAAAATAGGAGGACTCAACCTCATGAATTGGCCAACTCTAGTGGCCTCATATGATGGTGCAACAGAGAAAACACGCTCAGTCTGAGAGGCCACTAACTGGGTAAGAAAATGAATCAATTAGAAAAACTCAGCATTAGACATATTAGCCAGGGGTGCCTGAGAGGAATATGAGGAACAGGTGGAGCTCCCTTAGGGAAATCAAAAGTAGCAACCCTAAACCAAGTCTAAACTCTTAGAGTTGGACGAGCTCCATCCATATTTTCCTTTGAAAGGACAGAAGAGTTCCCACAGTTATTAAATATTCTTAGAGGCATGATCTGAAAGGCGAACAAATAGGGATTAGAGGAGATTCAAGACCTCAGTTTCTATAGCTTCAAAATAGAACAAAAATAAAAGAAAACATTCCTAAATGCCTCGTAGCTTCTCCCTTATAAGTGTGGCGTGCTACACACTCGTAAATAAGATTCTACTTGACATAACTTTCTTGGACATCTAATGACATCAAACCTAGGCTCTGATACCATCTCTGTGATGACCCAAACTAGGGCCAGACTGTGATGAGTATCTCAAGTCCCGCATGGACCAGAGATTACCCCCTACACCTAACCAAACCAAACACATTATCCCCCTGGTTGGATGAATTCCAATCATATTACAAGATAGCATGAATCAAGCTTAAGAAAATTCGAAACAAGTCTATAATCAATGATTAATGAATGGCCAAACAATCGACCACCACTACCCATTATCCACAGTAATCCAAAAAAGCCTTCTAAATAAAGAACCAAAACTAATATCACTAAAGTGTCGGGACATGCCCCTGACTATAGCAAAAAACAAGTCTAAACAGTCTAAGACATAAAATACCAAAACATGAAATGTAGACTTACAAAGTATGAAAGCTCACCACTTCAATGTCAACTTATGAGCTCATCTTAAATCTTAATCACTGTGTAAGAGAAGCAGAAGCATGACCAATTCCTACATTATGTGGGGATACATCATCTAAAGACGATAAGTGGTTTGAGCGCTAGCATGAAACTCAGGGATGAGTGCAACATAAAATCAATAATTTAAAATCATTCAACAAACAATTCACATAATCAAATGCATATACATATATACTTCACATGCCGGGATAGGGAACAAGGCTTAACAGGCACTTAAAAACTTTAGTCTGGATTATGTAGGTCAACCTTCATAACATGCACCCACGGGCTATATGGGCCCCAACTTTCACCCCTTAGTCGGGCCCAATGCGTGTAGCCATACAAACTGAAGAATAATCTCATATATATGCACGGGGGACTCAAAACTTCAAGTCATATACTAAGGTGACCTAAGCACCTGATAATGTAATGATGTGCGGGAGACTCTAACCTCCCTAATCATGTAATAAAAATGAGGTAAAATCAAACCTCCCTGGTCACTTTGACTCTCGCATCAGCCAATGCAGTTTCCTGTATCGATCACGTAGACCTCCACTTTCATAACTCAGCTACACAACCCCTATTAAAGCCCAATTAAAAACATTCATCACATATTTCAATTCATTGAACCATATTTAACATTATGACATGCATTGTTGGTACTGTCATACCAACTACACTTGCAAGGAAATAACAACACACCAAAATAACTACATCATTTGGGGGAATTCACAACCCCCTTGGTTCAATTATGCAATAAATTATGAAAATATGAACCCACATGGTTCAATTTAGAATCATAATGCAATAGTTCAAGAATAATTCAATTTTACAAATTCCCACATTTCTCATAATTAAAAGCTAATTTCACAATATGGGGTTGGGGTCATAACCACTTCAAAAGTCACAAGTTTGGGAAAATCACAATTCCCTAGTTCATTCACCATACCTATGCACCCATAAGTTTAGAACCATAATTAAAGCATGAATAATCACATGTAAGCCATGAGAAAACATTATTCAACAACAAGCATTCAAAACCCTTAGCCCTTGATTTTAAACCAGCATAAATATCCCATGAACAATACTTTAAAACATATACTCTTTACAAATTAACAATGAGGAAAGAGTAACATGCTCGAAATACTAAATATTACAGAGAGAATTCAACCCTTGAAGCTCTAATTGACCCAATTCTTGGAAACCCTAAGTATGCCGCTTGAGAGGATTAGAGAGAGCTTTGGAAGTTGTTCTAAGTGAGTTAACAATGTTAATAGGGTCCCCAATAAGGTTTTAAGTCATGGGTTACAATTGGGATAGATGGAAAATATCCAAAGTACCCTTGATGAAATGATTGAAAATTATCATCAAAGATTATGAGTCACTATACGACTCGTATATTCTCATTATGACTCATATAGTCTCATTACAACTCGTCACACTGAGTCGTAGCCAAGACAATTTCCAGGACCTCCACACACTGTTGACCTTATGACTCAATGAGTTCCACTTGTAATGGGGCCCTACAACTCGTCGAGTCCAGCCATAGTCAACATAGAATCCAATCGGGTAAACACTGGACATCCTATGATTTGCACCCATTGACTCATAACAAGTAGTTACGGATCCTACTGAGACACTCATACTCAAAGCATAACTTAACCACTTAATTTCTGATTTGGTTATGATTGGGTCCATAGGACCCGTCAAGACTCCCTACGACTCATATCCCCAAGTCATACTCAGCATAATAACTCAGGCATTATTTACTAAACACCTTATGACTAGGGCCACCTGACCCATCAAAACATATTTTAAATCATCAGGTGAGTTAGTACCAGTGTAGAAAGCTCAGAACTCACAAAATCTTCAAGAACCAAAAACTTGGGGCGTTACACTATCAAACTGTTGTGCATATAGAATCTCGCAAGTTATGTATCACTAACTATAATGATCCAAACTAGGGCCAAGTAGTAACGGTATCTCAAGTCTATGAGGATCGGAGAACACCCCCTTAGCCTAGCCAACTATAACACAATTTAAATAACAATGGTAGATAACTAAATACATAAGTAAGATAGATAAGATAACCAAAAGGGACACTAGGATTCAAAAACAATAACCATTCCTACATTTTGTCCACAAAAGCCTCTAATCCAAAATACCAAGTTAGGTCGAGACAAGCCCCTGACCATGGACAAAAAGGGAATCCAAAATATAAAAAAAATTGATAGAATTTTGATACTCATAAAGAAAGCAGTGAAATGTTGAGCCCTCCAGACGATGAAGGATTACTACTTCAACGCAGACCAACCGGCAAACTAGAATCACCTAACTCTACACAACGTAACCAAAAAAAACCCTAGAACCCTACATCATGAAATGATATAGCATTCAAGGATGGTTAGTGGGATGAGCACTAACACGTAACTTAGGGAAGGGATAAATAATGCCAAGTACAAACTAATCCAAAAACCATATGCACACACACACACACACATATATATAAGATGTTGTGATATGGTCTAGGGTTTAAATATGATATTTCAAAAAAATTAACCTAAATAGTGCAGCTCTAACCATCCTAAGGGCACCCCTGGGATATATCGGTTCAGCTCTTCCTACTGAAAGAGTCCTGGCTCGTGTTAGTTGCATTAACTAGGAAAATTTGAGAAAGGGCCGGGGAATCCATGACCCCAACCATTCCAATATATATATAAAGTATGAACTATGCATACGGTCACCAAGACCCCTACGCCGGCAAATGTGGTTTCCAGTATTTGTCCCTCTAGGACCTCCACCTTCCACGATAAGCTACACAACCCCATTTAAACCCAGATTAAAACCATTTACTCATTTTCATCCATTAACCTATAAGTCTTTTAATTAGGCATTTACCATTGGTATCGTCATACCAAATACAGTTAAGCTTGCAAGCCAATTCCATCATCTTATTCAAAAACCAATTTACCAATTAGACTCCTTAATTTTAATTTAAAACCAATCCATGGACACCAAGGCCTTTTAAGACCATTTTTTTATCCGTTTAGCCATTAATGCAATGAAATAGTCTAGAAAAGTAAGCAAAACCATGTAATTATCTATGTCTCAAAACCAATTATGATAGTGGGTTGAGGTTAATAATAATTCCAAACCAAAAACCATGATTTTGGGGGAATCCACGACACACCAATCCCATCCACCATGCCCATACACCCAATTTGTTTCAAAATTGAACAAGTAAAGCATAAGTGATGCATTTCAACCATGCAAATCCAATTAAAATGACAACACACCCAATCAATGCATAATCAATATATTTTGAAAATATTATGAAACCATAGAATATCACAACGCACCAAAATACTTTACTAGCACAAGAAACCTATGTAGCATTGAAGTCTGGGGATCACCATCCTAGTGATTTTCTCATATTGATCACAAATCTAAAAATCAGCAGTTGTTACTATTGCTCATTTGTTTACAAAATCCTTTTTCTTTTACTTATATTCCAGTTACTTAGACAAATATTTGATAAAATTTTGATCTATTCATATTTGATAAAATTTTGATCTATTCCTTGTGGGATCGACCCTAATCTTGTTAGTTTCTATATTTGATTAACTGAACACTTTATACTTTTTGGGAGGTATAATTTGGAGGACATTAAATTTTGATATTATTGTTGGGGAATACAGTTGCGGAATTGATTAATTACGTTTGTTAAGTTTTTGGTTTTGCTAGATGATTTTACTTTTATACTACTTCTAAGGAACACATGATGTGTGCCTAATACTCAGAGTCAAGGCAATCCCCCAATTCTATTTGATCTTAAACTTGAGAGAACTCTTAGATAAAATCAAAGAATGGAGAGAGAAAGAGTTTATGATACAACCAACCTTGCCTAAAAGTATGCTTGGTGGTGGTGAACATCACAATCAGCCACTGCAATAACATGATGGCCACAAGACAGTAAAATAAGTTACTACTAGATTGATAGTTGAGAAAAATTCTAGGCAAGCAGCTGACAGGCAGGAAATAAGGGAAGAAAAGGCTAGATAAGATGGGACAAATCGCCTAGATACACTTGATAAGAGAGATACATTAAGAAGAAATAGGGTTCAACAATCCCTCCAATAATATATTCTTATTTATTAAGATCCAGAGAAAGACTTGGGTTATATAGATCCACTTGAAATAGGTGCAATTATTCCACCAGAATGGCCTCAAGGTACTAAGTTTGACATCATGAGTGGAATAAACCAACTACTAAATTTGAAATAGGTATTTGTCGTCCTTTCTAATAATGATTAAAATATGTATATTATGAACTTTGTGGGATCTGTACTTCATATAATCTATGTGGGGAAAGTCATGAGGCTATTCCATTGAGGCTATTCTATTCTCTCTGATGAAAGATTCTATTCTATGGCTCAGAGAATTGCCCCTATAAATTTATTACAACTTGGAATGAGTTGGGGACTCAGTTCTTGGGCTAGTTTTTTCCTCTTTCCAAAATACTATAATTTAAAAATAAGATATACAACTTTTGGTAAGTGCATTTAGAGTCACTTTACAAGACTTGGTTGAGGTTCAATAAAAATCTACAGAGTATTCCTCACCATAGGATAACAACTTGCTTGAGATCTTCTATAGAGCTTTGAATGATAACACTAAGTCTATAATAAACACTATCATTGGCGGGGAATTCATTAGTTTATGATAGAAAAATGATTTTGAGATCTTACATCAAATCATGAAAACCAACCAAGGAGGAACACTCGGGAGGTAGACAGACTTTTTGCTACTTATGTGGATAGAGGATCAAGAGGTAGCGCAGTTGAGAATTGATATTGGGTTGCTTACTAAGAAATTTATGGTAGTTGGAATGGAAAATGCCAATGCATTGGGTGTATGAGGTAAATATTTAGATATGAAGATTTAGATTCTGAAGAGAAAGATAAATATCTTGAAAAAGAGGTGGTGAGTTTCCGAGCCATAGGCCAAGGTCTAATCAAAATAATTGAAACTCTAGGAAAGGGAATCATGGTTGAAATATAGACAACTGCAATAGTTATAGCTATCGATATAGCATTAGGGATAGGGAAGGTGATTGGAAGTGGAAAGTTGATTATAAAGACAAGAGTAGCCTTTATGTTCCACCGATAAACTATGATGTTGAGTTTGGAAATTTTAGGATGAAAGTTTTTCTTGTTAAACTTGTGAAGGGGTTGGATATCCAAGAAAAATGCCTTAAGGAGATCAAGACTAACATTTCAAGGATGATCCAAAAAGTCAAATATCATGTGACCACCATTAAATAGCTTGAGCAACAGTTTGAAAAGATATCTTCGATATTAAATTAGCATCAAGCAAGCACACTTTAGTAAAACCATCCAGAATTCTAAAAATAATGGCTATTTACTAGACAGTACTATTAAAAGTATAAAAGCTACTACTGATCCACCTATGCCTGTGGTTGAAGACAAGAGGGACGAGCTAATGCTTATTGATGATAAAATTGAAATGGAGAATTTAACGATAATTAATGATGCACAGTAAAAGCCTTTAGTTGCTAAATGAAGGTTAAGTCTATTAAAAAAAAAAAAAAGGTCAAAGAAGTGTTGAAGCCCATTTCTCGACCTCCTCCCCTTTTTCCACAAAGACTGAAAAAGTTAATTGAAGAGGGGAAATATCAAAAGTTCATCTAACATTGAAGGAGTTGTCAGTCAATATCCCCCTTGTGGTGGTTTTAGAACAAATGCTGATTTATGTAAAAAAAATTAAAAAAATTAGTGATGAAGAAGTGGACTATGAGTTTTGAACCTTTAGATAATGTTCACGATTATAGTGCCATTGCTCTCCACTCTCGCGTTGAGAAGAAAGAAGACCCAGGAGATTTCATGATTCCTTGTACTATAGAGTCTTCGAATTTTACTACAACCTTATGTGACATGGGTGCTAGCATTAAACTAATTCCATTAGTAGTTTACAGATAGTTGGGGATAGGTTACTAAACTAACCTCTATTAGACTTCTAATGGCTGATCACACTGTGAAAAAGCAGATGGGAATCTTGTGTGATATGTTGGTAAAGGTAGCATCCTTCACTTTTCCAGATAATTTTGTCATCCTTGACTGTGATTTTGACTTTGAGGTTCCCATTATATTTTGAAGGGATTTTCTCACAATTGGATGAACATTGGTCAATATAGAAGCTGGGAATATAAAGTTTTAACTAAACAATGAGTAGGTTACGTATAATACATGCCAGTCCATGAAGAAGCCAAAGGATATACACATGATCTCTATGATATATATGATATATGTGGATGATTTGATAGTTGCTATTGAGGAGAGACTCTGTGTTGAGGCCCTTGTAGTAGTAATAATGATTTTTGACAGTGATGGTATCGATGAGTATGATGAGATGGTGAGCGCACTTATTGGTAGGGGTTTATACACGTTTTCACCAAAGAAGCTGGATCTTGATCTAAAGAATAGAGTGACACCACCAGCCAACCCATGCATTCAAGAGCCTCCTGTTTTAGAGCTCATGGCCCTTTCTTCTCATCTGTGCTATGTATTTTGGGCGCTAATAATACTTGGTTGATTATCATTGCAGTTGATTTGTTAGAATATTAAGTTGAGGCCCAGTTTCTATTTTGTAGAGGTTTAAATAAGATGGATTGTATACATAGCATGAAGAACCAATGTAGATTGAATCCACCGATGCAAGGGGCTGTGAAGAAAGAGATTATTAAGTATTAGATTTAGGAGTGTTTTACTTGGTTAGTAACAACAAGAGGGTGTACCCAGTCCAACATGTGAAAAAAAAGTTGGAGTCACGGTGGTTTCTAATAAAAAAATGAGCCAATTCCTATGATGTCAGTCACTAGATAAAGAGTTTGCATGGATTATAGGAAATTGAATTCATGGATAGAAAATGATGACGTTCCTATGCCTTTATGGACCAGATGTTAGACTATCTTGCTAGTTGAGGATGGTATTATTTTCTTGATGTTTATTTGGGGTACAATCAGATTTCTATTGCCCCCTGAATACCAAGAGAAGACCACTTTCACTTATCCATATGGAACATTTACTTTTAGGAGGATATTGTTTGGTCTATGCAGTGCTCTCATATTTTTCTAGAATTGTATGATATCGATCTTTTTTGACATGATGGAGGGCACTATTGAGGTCATCATAGATGAATTTTTACTTGTGGATGACTCATTTGATGATTGTTAGGCATATTTTGCCAATATTCTGATGAGATGTGAGAAATGTAACTCGGTGTTAAATTACGAGAAATGTAACTTCATGGTAAATGAAGAAATAGTGCTTGGTCATAAGATTTCAAAGTAAAGGATTGAGGTCCATAAGACAAAGATTAAGGTAATTGAAAATATGCCTCCACCAATTTCTGTGAAGGGAATTCATAGCTTTTTGGGGAAATGGAGGTTTCTATCGAAGACTTATCAAGGACTTCTCTAAAATCACAAATCCATTGTGCAAGTTATTGGATAAGGAGGTGAAATTTGTCTTTAACGAGGCATGTCTGAAGGCATTTGAGTATCTAAAAGAGAAGTTAATTTTAACCTCCGTTATTGTGTCTCCTGATTGGACATTGCCATTTAAGGTTATGTGTGATGCTAATGGCATGGTGATAGGTTCTGTCCGATGACAAAGGTGAGTATATATCTTACATCCTATTTACTATGCTAGAAAAACACTTAAACCTACTAAAAAATTTCATTATGACTGAACAAGAGTTATGTGCGATTGTATTTGCATTCAGGAAGTTTTGGTTGTACTTGCTTGGCACAAAAGTGATTGTGCATACTGACCATGAAACTCTTCAATACCTTATGGTAAAGAAAGATACAATTCAAGGTTGATTAGATGGGTACGTTTATTATAGTAATTTAATTTTGAGGTCAAGGATTAAAAGGGGACTGAGAAATCAATGCGCCGACCATTTATCATACCTTGAGTGGATGAGATTTTAATTGATGATACTTTTCTAGATAAGCAAGTGTTGGTAGAATCACAAGACTTAATTACCTAGTTTTCAAGCTTTTCCAATTATCGGCAGGTGATCTAGTTCCGGAAGATTTGCTATTTAAATAGCAAAGGAGGTTCACGCATGAGGTAAGAAAATTCTTTTGGGATTAGGCATTATTGTTTCATGTTTGTACAAATGGCATGATTTGGATATGTGCTCCTGAGATCAAGAAGATGAATATATTGGAGGCATGTTAATCATCACCATTGGGGGTTATGATGGAGGTGCATAGACCGTGTATAGTATCTTGCAATGTGGTTACTATTGGCCAACTATTTATAAGAAATGCGCGTGACTATGCTAGGTCCTGTGACCAATGTCAAAGGCAAAGGAACATTGACTTTGTTGTTCATGTTTTACCTAACAGTTGTGATACTTAGATATATAGCCCACAATGTCTCTTTTTATTTCAGGTCACCAATAAAACTACCTTAAGTCATGACACATTTTAGCTACATGGGGATGAATAAAATTGTGTGAACCATGAGCTTAATCAAGCACCTCCCGAATCAAGTCACCAACAAAAGAAACACATATATCCTTCCTCTAAACTTCCATACTCTACCTACATCAAGGGTGGAATTAGAAACCTCACCACACACCACCTTATTTTGGAGTTTATTCAACCTCTTGTCCTCAAACTTCTTGGTCTTAATTTGCTCAAGGAATATTGATTTCACCTCAATACTAACTAATATTCCACCTCTTGATAAAACACCAAATTGCATGCATTGAGATGCTAGAGTCTGAAACTCTCTAACCAACCCACCTTGACACTTTCAAAAAGGACAAACTACCTACATTTATAGCCTCCCTCCTTAATACGGCTGCCACCATATTGGCCTTCCCTAGATGGTATTGAATAGTCACATATAATCTATTCAATAATTCCATCTATCTCTACTATTTTATATTTAAATCTCTTTGAGTAAACATATGATGTAGGATGTGGTGGTCCATGAAAACCTAAAACTTTATACCATAAAGGTAGTGTCTCCATATTTAATGCAAACACCACGTTGCCAACTCTAAATAATGGGTGGGATAGTTCTTTTCATAAGGATTCAACTTCCTCAAAGCACAGACAATGACAATCCTATCCTACATTAACACATCACCCAAGCCTAAACATAAATCATCACAAAATACTACAACGTCCTTACTTTTAAATAGTAGAGAAAGGATAGGAGCTATAGTCAAAAGTGCCTTAAGCCTTGGGAAGCTTTCCTCACATACATCCAACCAAATAAATAGTTTTTCCTTCTGAGTAAACCTTTTCAAGTGAGTTGCAATAGATGCAAGGTTATTAACAAACCTATGGTAATAACTGGCCAAACCCACAAAGCTTCTCACCTAAGTCACCGAGCTTGGCCAAACCCATCTCTTAACTACCTTAATCTTTTGGGCATCCACCATCCCTCCTTTTTTTGAAACAATATGCCCTAAGAAAACTTGATATAAAATTGTTTCTTCCTCAAAATTCACAACACAATGTGAAGGTAACCCGTATGTTCCTTCTTACTCTTGGAGTAAACAAAAATGTCATCAATAGATACTATAACAAAAGAATACAAAAAAACTTGAATATGTTGTTCATTAAGCTCATAAAGGTTGTTGGTGCATTATTCAATCCAAAAGACATGACTAGAAACTCGTGGTGACCATATCGAGTCCTAAAATTTGTCTTTGGTATGTTCTCCGACTGCATTTTCACGTAATAATATCCCAACCTCAAGTCAAATTTAGAGAACACCATTACACCCTATACCTGATCAAACAAATCATCTATGTGAGGCAAGAAATACTTATTTTTGATGGTAAATCTTTTCAGATGCTACCATCTTTATTTTTATCAAACAAGAATAGAACACCCAAAGGTGAAGAACTTGGGAAAATAAATCCCTTATCAAGTGGTTCCTGCAATAGAGTTTTTGAGTTCCCTCAACTCTTCCGGAGCCATTCAATAGGGGGAATGAAACTAAGAAGAGTGTCTGGTTCCAAGTTAGTGCAGAAATACAAATCCTTATTTGGAGGCATGCTAGGCAAGTTTGAAGGAAGTTGTTCCTGAAATTCTAAAAGTATCGGCACATACTCGATAAAAGGAGACCCTGCACTCACATTCTGAAAATGAGATAGGAAAATCAAAATCCTCTTCCCTACTAATTCTCTAGTAGACAAATGATATAATTTTCACTGTTTTAGCTTTACACACTCCCTCCCACTCTATTTTATCCATCCTAGGTATAACTAAAGTCACTATCTTAGCATTATAATTCAAGGCAACATGCTATAGAGATAACCAAGTCATGACCAAACTTATATCAAATCCAATATATCTAAAACAATCAAGTCTACAAAAGTTTAAACACCTATAAATAGCGTAAAATAAGAAATATAAACATGGGTCACCACCACAAATTCCCTAATCGGAGTAGACATATGTATGAGAGAATTATGTACATCACAGACCATGTTCAGACCCAAATCAAACTAAATCAACACATAAGAAAAAGTAGACCACAAATCAAATAAAATAAAAGCCATCTGGTCATAGGCTAAAATGGTACCTGTAATTACTATATCAAAAGCTTCAACATCAAACTTTCCCAGGAAGGCATAGCAGTGAGCACGATCATTAATCTTGGCTAACTACCTATCTATTTGGGCACCTCTCGCTTACCTTCTATTTCCTTGATTACCCCAACCTCCTAGATGATTTCCCTATCCACCTTGTGGAAGACCCCTGTCATTACCTCTTCTACCTCTAAATGCTAGAACTATAGCTCGCATCTGCTGCTGTGCCTGAACCCCTGACTTTCTCAAAGGTCACTCCCTCTTAAAGTGACTAGCCTCACCACAATAATAACAACCCCACTCAAGAGAGGTACAACTGGTGGAAGAGTACGAATCCCATTGGCTCCTCATAGCTGATGATTGAGAAGTTGCCTCAGCTGAGCATATATTAGACGATGATAATGCTAATAAATAGGGTGGGATAGGTAGGCCTATTGTCGTGACCCCTAGAGTAAGATTAAGTATAATTACCTACTTTATGGTACTTCTTGGAAAACACCTTAGCCTGGCCCACTTTCTTAAACACCTCTAACTTTTTCACATAGTAAACCACATCATCCAGCTCTTACATATTCATATGTGTTTAAGATATGAACAATCTAATCCTCTCCTATTAAAAGTCAATAACTAGGTAGCACATCGAGATAAAGCGTGGGACTTAGCCTCATAGACTACTATTGACATGCCACCTATTTTGAACCTAAAACTCATCCTTTTTATGATCACGATGATTACATAGAACATATTTATCTAGTAATAGAGTATGAAATTAATCCCAAGTCAACAAAGATAATTTCTTTAATCGACATTCTACATATGCCCTCCACCATAGTTTTGTATCTTTTTGCAATAGAAAATTAATATACTCAACCCCGTGCTGCAACATAATACCCAACTTATGTAACCATTCGTGACCATCAATGATGAACTAAAAAGCATCCTCTGACTCAACACACTAGAATGATGATGGTTTTATTTATTAAAAGATTCACTAGGAGCTCATGTCTAGTACCAATTATAATAGGACACACAAGCGAGCGAGGGAGAACATTATTCTCCAAAGCCTCATCCATTCTAGGATCCATGGTAGCAGTAGGATAAGAACATGCAACATGAATAGTTGGCAAAATAGGAGTGTCTCTAGTGCCTTCTAACCCACTCAGAAAAGCTAATGCCTGTTGAATAATGTCTCCCAAATTATATTTCCCAGAAGTATAAAATGGTCGCAGATAAAATATATAACCCAACTATGTTGGGGTTGATCCCATATTAAAAGGAAGGGGTTCGATTAAGTATTTATCTAAATAGTTGGTAAATAAGTATAAAAGGGGGGTTTTGAGAAACAAAGTGTTAGTAGTGACAAACGTTGATTTATTGGATTTGTAATCAATATGAGATGAACACTAGGATTCTGATCCCTATGACTTTATAAATTGACATGTTATTCATGCTAATAGACTATCCTGATGCATTACCTGCAAAATCTAACAAGATATGTATCACCTAATGTCTTTTGACCTTGTTATAGATGAATTTCACTCTTGTCCTCCTGAACTTTGAGTGTCGCACTAGTATCTTTTTTTTTTACCTTAAATTAACTATCTTGTTATGGCTCTAGATATTAGATGAAGGTTGATAGATTCAAATATCTATTGTTATATCTTTTTCCTAATATATACCTCTATCTTGAGTAAATTTAGAAATTAGACGAGTTCCTAATATATAAATCCATTAGAAGGAAGATCATACCGATGGAGACAACAATAGTTGAAGCACACTGCTTTAGACTAATTTTGCATTTAACCTATTTTGATAATTTATTATGGTTCCCACAACCCTAGTTATGGGGTTTAGATAATCATAATTGTAGGCACACTACGAGAATTAATAAATGAATTCATAATCATGAACTTATAATAAGAATTAAACTCTGAAAACTCAAGTATTAAACCCTAGGTACAGTGTTCATACAATTCCAAGAAAGTTCCTTAGAATTATAAAATATGAGGTAATGTTTGTAAGAATTGTGTAACCCTATAAAAATAACCACATAAGTGTATTTATAGAATAAATAAATCCAATCCTAAAAAAATTAGAAAACTATGTCGCTGCCTCGGACTAGAAGATGGTCCAACCTTTGTTAAGACCCACAATCGTCCTTTGCCTATCATGGTTTATACTTGGACTTGATCACTTTCAACTATTCTAAGGTATAATGCTCAGTACATCCTTGTAGTTTCAATGTACGACCATGAAATTCTGTCGTCTAATCATTTTACTATTAAAGTTCTAAAAGTTTGCAACAATTGGAGTCTCTTCCCATAACCATATGGTACGATCGTTCTTTCAAGACATGATAATAGGGTTCTATCTTCTGATCCTCTAATACTTATATATTACAGATGTGATTTTCCCTTTCCACTCACAATCATATAGTATGATCGTGATATCAACTCATGACCGTTGTTCCTTCCATTTGAGAGACCTCTGATTTGTAGCATATCTGATTCAATGGTACGAAAGCCTAGGTACAAGATGGTAAGGATCGTCTGATGCCTACTTTGTCCAATCTTAAGAATTTTACTTCTCTAATTTCAAAAGCTTGCAAACACTAAAAGAAACACATAAAATCCAAAAAAGTGCCCTTATACTTGAAAATAGTCCTTGTTTTAAGCGTCTTAAGTGTCGTTTGTTCACGACACATCAAAACCTCAAGTTATAATGTTTGCATGTCCTCAGGCAAAAAAAATAATACTACCTAACTAAGATGGTTAACTTAGAGCAAAATCAAGGTCACTTGTGGCAGCCAACATAATCAAAATCATTTTCTTATGCTTGCAAACCACATAAGTAGATTCAACAAATCTATTTCTTAACATAAACAAACATTGTAATGTAAATGCAGAACAACTACTTTCAAAACAGCGCGATTAGGTCATGATATTATATTGTGATAGATAACCCAACCTGTTTATCACTGCACTCCCTAATTAAGCAATAACTAGACTGAAACCCATATGCCCTCATGTTAAAGAAGTTCTCAATCACTCAGTATAAGCAATGAAATTCATCATTGGAACTACATTAGATCTCTTACTCTCTAAAAAAGTCATATTGTGTGCATTTGATACCATAGGCTTACACATTTTTTTGCCTCAACTTTTAGATAGTTGAGTTAGAATCACTATAGGTCTTTTCTATTCTTGTAATGTAGGCTTGGGGGCAGGTATGGTACACTTGGGTACAATGACTTATTCCTCCTTGTCACTACACTACTTTTGGCTCCATTTTCTTATTTTCTTCATTTTTTCTACCCTTTGTTCATTTTATTTCCCTTTTTGGAACTCGGGTGCAATTTTATTTTTAGATCAGCTTCTTATACCTTATTTTTCTTATTTTAGATTTTCTTTTTCTTTTTTTTTTCACTTTCTCCTTATTTTGTTCTTCTTGTACTCATACAACACCTGATTCCCCCTTTTTGTTACTAGTAATTCTTCATACCCTCCTTTTATGCACCTCTACAAAATAGCCACCCTCAACTGAGTCTATTTTCCTGAATTAAGGTACACAGGTCCAAGGAGGACCAGGTCCAAGGAGGACCAGGGCCAAAGAAGGTTCATTGTAAAAATTGGTATGGTTAATTGGGTAGTTCAAGAAAAAGGTCTATTAAGTCTCATAGTGTGGTTTCAAGGGATAAATGATTATTTGGTGGGTCATTTAGGCTGAAGTGGACTAATTCAAATATGACCTATGATCCTTTCCTAACCTCCAATCCAACAGTTTTTAGTGGGACTAATCGAAAAAGTTCTAAATCGCACACATAATCTGACTAGGTAGTCCTCTGACTCTTTTATGTCTTAGGGCTTTCATCTAAATTTACAGTCACGACCTGAGGCTACCCCCTAGTCGCGATAATGATGCTTATGGTCACAAGTGACCACAAGCTAACCCATGAGCTGGTACCTGTTGTGAGCACTAAATGAAATAGAACTAATATAGCATATGTAGAAGAAAAGTTGTTAAAATAATAAAAATATGAATACTAAATATATGTAAATGACAAGTTTGAAATGTCTGTAACAATTGATAATACTGAACTGGCTGACTGACTATCTAACAGATTGTCTGAAAGCCTCTAAACATCATGAGGAGTTGATGGGACAAGCCTCCAACTAACTTTGAATGTTCGAACATAAGAAAACACTAAAATAACTAAGATAAATAATCATATCTTTGATAGATGAGGACTCAACACTGCTACTACTGGGTAACACAGATCTATCTAAGAATGGTCGGGAAATTGAGCGTCTGAACCTATGTTATAAGACAACATAGCGTAAAGAAAAGTATGTGATTAGTACTTTTAATGTACTGGTATGTGAGATAGGGGTTGACTGAAATGCATGAGAAAACTAAGCATAACTGCATGAACATGTAATATTTGAGAATGCAAGACCAAACATAAACATATTTCTATAATAATATGTAAATTGAGAGACTGAAATCTATATAATTGAATAACTATAAATCTGATTTGTACACTTTGTCAAGCAAACTTGAACTGATAAATACTGAAATACTGACGGAAATCATGGGAGGTATCATGTAATCGTCATGCCCCAATCTAAGTAATTTGGGTCCAACCTGTATCCCAATAGGAAGGGTGTCAGTACCATGCCACGGGTACTAACACTGGCTATGTGGATCCACTAATCTGATGTCCCAAAGAACTAGGGAGTCAGTCCTAAACTAACGGATGACCCCTAAGAGAATGTCAGTCATAAACTAGTGAGTGATATCTCATAATCCTATGCTGGCTACGTAGTTCAGGAACTTAGGGAGTACTACTAAGGACCCAATCCTAACTGGCGGGTGAGCGTCCATCCCTAGGTTAGCTTGGTGGTAAATCCTACTCCCAACTGAACTGAACTAAGTTTAACTGAACATTATTTTTGATAGTACTCATCATGATTATATGAATTGAGTAAATAGTAATATTCATGGTTTAACTAAATCATTACTTGAAAATTTAAAATCATGTAAAAACATAAAGGTATTGGGTATTCATAACACACCAGCACTGAATGATTATAAAGTATGACATTTAAGCTTAAAACTATAGTATGGAATCATGGCTCAACCCAAGATATAGACATTTCAACAAACATGTGGAAAGCATGGACTTGAACATGAGGATATTCTAAACATGAGAAATCAAGAACATGAAATTCACTTGAATAAGACACGGAAAACTAATATTTAAAGCACGAGTAAATCAATTATTTCATGGGATCATACTTGGGATGAATTGAATTTAAATTACCAAGGAAAACATGAATTAAACTCATCTTGAACATGTAAAATACCATAATAATAGAAAAATCCATTCTTAAATTTAAAATATGGTTTTTGGGATCCATGGGTGAAAAAGACCCATGAATGAACACCCCACATACCTTAAGCTTCTTAACTTGAAAGAAAAACACTAATGTTGATGCTTTCATGAAGGTTCTTGAATTTGAGGAACTTGAATTCTTGATTTCTTGGGGAAAAAGGAACTCAATTTTGTTCTTGGGGAAATGGGAGGGTTTTCTTGAGAGGAATTTAGAGAAGAAGGGAAAATAATACCCTAACTGATGCCCCAAGTCATGATATGAATGATCGGGTTGAGAGGGAAAAGACCCAATTGCCTCTCAGTCATTTAAATTCAGAAATGAATGCAATAGGCTCACCGCAATGCGGTCTTATTGTGGTCATTGATTTTGCTCACCGTGACGCGGTCTGCATGACATAGGGACGAATACCACATCGTAGGATTATCACAGTGATCCACTAGTTTTGTGATCCAAAAATGACCAAATCTTGTCCAAAAAAATCCGAAACTCTTCTAAGACATACGTTTTACATCCCTGAACATGACTTAATTCAAAAACCAATGCCTCAGGGTCGAGAACAAAAAAAATAAAAAAATCCTCAAAGTTAGAGGTCCTAGAAATAACTAAGTCCCCAACACTTAGTAAAAATTTCAAGCCTTAAGCCTCTTATGCATGCAACTAAAAGTCGAATCGATCTAAGATTTGTAGGGGGTATTACAATATCTCCCCCTTAAGAACATTTGTCCTCGAATGAGACTGGTTAGACTGAGAGTACCGTACTAAGGTAACTGAGATTACATACTGAACATGAATGACTTGGAACATGATTACACAACTAAGTCAGAAACATGATACATGAATTGAACTGATTTCGTGAATAAATATAATGACATAGGAATGGTTACATAGCTAAAACTGAGGATGGAAAAGAGTCAATCTAAGTAAGAATCATTACCTCAGGCTGAATTTGAGTTTGCGGAGAAAAGATGAGGGTACTTGGTTTGCATATCTACTTCTGCTTCCCAAGTAGCTCCCTCAACAGACTGATTTCGCCAAAGGACCTTAACCAGAGGAACTTCTTTATTCCTTAGCCTACGAATTTGACGATCAAGGATCTCAACTGGGACTTTATCATAGGAAAGGCTATCCTTAATGCCCACATATTCTAAAAGAACAACTACAGCTGAATCAACAAATCACTTCTTTAACAAAGAAACATGGAATACTGGATGTACGGATGTTAAATCTGCGGGAAAATCTAGCTCATAGGCTACCTTCCCAAAACGGTTCAAGATTCTATAAGGACCAACATATTAGGGACTGAGATTCCCCTTTCTGCCAAATCTCTTCACTCCTTTCATTGGAGAAATTTTCAAATAGACCAAATCACCAACCTCAAACTCAAGAGGTCTTCTCCTTACATCTGCATAAGATTTTTGATGGCTTTGGGCTGTCTTCAGCCTCTCTCGGATCAACTAAACCTTCTTTATCTCCTCAAACACTGAATCTATCCCTATCACTGTAGCCTCACCTGGTTTAAACCAACCAATGGGAGATTTATATATCCTACCATAGAAAGCCTCAAACGGAGCCATCTAAATATTGGAGTGGTAATTATTATTTTAAGAAAACTCAATCAAAGGTAAGTGCTCATCCCAACTACCTTTAAAGCCAATAACACATGTTCTCAACATTTCTTCTAAGGTCTGAATGGTCCTCTCTGCCTGACCATCTGTCTGAGTATGGAAAGCTATGCTAACAAAAACTTGGGTACCAAGAGCCTTCTAAAAAGCCTTCCAAAAGAGAGAGGTAAACTGAGTACCTCTATCTGATATGATAGAAAATGGAATCTCGTGCAACTTAACCAACTCCCTAATATAAAGTCTGGCATAATCCTCAGCTAAGTATGAAATATGAACTGGCAAGAAATGGGCTGACTTGGTCATTCTATCAACAATTACCCAAATTGAATCATGCTGACGATGCGTACGAGACTACCCTATCACAAAATCCATGTTCACTATTTCCCACTTCCAAGTGGGGAGGCTAAAATCCGGCAATGCATTACTAGGCCTTTGGTACTCAATCTTAACCTGCTGATAATTTGGGCACTTAGCCACTAAATCTGTAATATCATTCTTTATACCACTCCACTAATAGATTTATCGCAAATCGCAGTACATCTTAGTGGCTCCTGGGTGAATAGAATATTGTGCACCATACGCTTCTGCAAGTATGCGCTGTCTCAAACCATCAACACATGGAAGACATAACCTACCCTGCCAATGAATCACACTATCTCCCCCTTAGGAGAAGACCTCTACTCTCTAATCTCTAACTACCTGCCTTTAAGTTAACTAAACTAGGATCCCTATCTTGCTTTTATTTCACTTTGACAACCAAGAAAGATTTCAAAACATTCTGAACCCATATACTACCTCAGCTGAATTAACCATCCGAACATCTAATCTAGCAAGCTGATAAACCTCCTAAACTAACTTCTTATTATCCTCCTCAACATGAGCAACACTACTTATAGACAACCTGCTAAGGGCATTTGCCACTACATTGGCCTTGCCCGAATGATACAACGCACTCATATCATAATATTTTAACAACTCAAGCCACCTTATTTGATGAAGATTAAATTCTTTCTACGTAAACACATACTGTAAACTCTTATGGTCAATGAACACATCAACATAAACCCCATAAATATAGTGCCACAAAATTTTTAAGGAAAAAACAACTGCTACCAACTCAAGATCATGGGTAGGATAATTCATCTCATAGGGTTTAAGCTATCTAGAGGCGTAGGCTATGACCTTTTCTCTCTGCATCAAAACACAACCAAGACCAACTAATAAAGCATCACAATGAACTACAAATCCATCGAAACCATATGAAAAAGTCAAGACTGGGCGGAAGGACCTAGTCCTAACTGGCGGGTGAGCCCCCATCCCTAGGTTCGCTTGATGGTAAATCCTACTACCAACTGAACTAACACTAGTACTAAACTGAACTAAGTTTAAGTAAACATTATTTTTGATAGTGCTCATCATGATTATATCAATTAAGTAAACAGTAATATTCATGGTTTAAATTAATTATTACTTGAAAATCTAAAATCATGTAAAAAAAAGGTATCGGGTGTTCTGAACCCACCAGCACTGAATGATAATAAAATATGATATTTAAGCTTAAAACTGTAGTATGGAATCATGGTTCAACCCAAGACATAGACATTTCACCGAACATGTGGAATGCATGGACTTGAACATGAGGATATTCTAAACATAAAAAATCAACAACATGAAATTAACTTGAATAAGACATGGGAAACTGAGATTTAAAGCATTAGTAAATCAATTATTTCACTGGATCATACATGGGCTAAATCGAATTTAAATTACCAAGGAAAACATGAATTAAACTCATCTTGAACATGTAAAATAGAGTAATAATAGAAAAATCTATTCTTTAATTTAAAGAGGGTGAAAGAGACCCATGAATGAACACCCCACATACCTTAATCTTCTTAAATTGAAAGGATAACACTAATATTGATGCTTTCTTGAAGGTTCTTGAATTTGGGGAACTTGAATTCTTGATTTCTTGGGGAAAAAGGAACTTAATTTTGTTCTCGGGGAAAAGGGAGAATTTTCTTGAGAGAAATTTGGAGAAGAAGTGAAAATAATACCCTAACTGATGCCCTAAGTCGTGATATGAATGATTGGGCTGAGGGGGAAAAGACCCAACTGACCCTCAGTCATTTATATTCAGAATTGGATGCAACAGGCTCACCACGATGTGGTCTTATAAAGGTTGTTGATTTCTCTCACCACGACGTGGTCTTCATGACATCAGGACTAATTTTGTTTCATGGGCTTATTGCGGTGACCCACTGGTTTCGTGGTCCAAAAATGACCCAAACCTTGTCCGAAAAATCCAAAACTCCTTCGAGACATACCTTTTACATCCCTGAACCTAAATCAACTCAAAAACCAATACCTCGGTGTCAGGAATACCAAAATAAAAAAAAAGTCCTCAAAGTTAAAGGTCCTAGAAATGACTAAGTCCCCAACACTTAGTGAAAGTTTCAAGCCTTAAGTCCCTTATGCATGCAACAAAAAGCTGATTCGAGCTAAGATTAGTATGGGGTATTACAATTTCCACTTATTCAGTTCATGTTGTATCAACTAGGTTATCCTATTTATTATCCTAAATCTATGTCTAGATCCTAACATTGGTTACATCACCGTACATGCAAACACTACATCATAATAATAATTTTTTTTCGAGGGTATAATTTTAAACATAATCAAAACTAGGTCAACATTCTTACAATTAGACTGCACCAAGTTCACTTCATTTACTTTAAGTTACACTAACATAAGAAAATAATGAAATAAAAATTAAAAATACCTTAACATTCTAGTTCTAACCATGATAGCGTAATCGAGGGAAAAGAAATACAATAACAAAAGCCCTCGACTATGGAACACCCCCATCCCCAACTTGAAATCATGCAATGTCGCTATTCTAGGGACTATCTAAGACAATGTGAAACTAAGGTAAGGGACATACCTAAGGTGCCATAGGCACCATTTGAACTCTGATCACGTGGGGACATAGGTGGGGCCCTCACAACTTCCTCCTCAATAGTAGCCTCGATTGTGACTGCGACACTCAAAGTGAAGTTGTCACTAGTTGCAGTCAGTGCACTCATAGTATCAATTCGGGGGCAACATCCATACCCCCACTAGCAGTCACACCGACCTCTAGGGTAGGTGGTATCATCTAACCTTTTGAAATAGTAAACTCGTAGGTTTCACCCACTTTTTTTTCTTTTCTTCTTTTTTTTCTTCTTCTTAGATTTTCTATCAGCTGACCCTTCTACTCTGTATCATCACTCTTCACCTCTTTTGAGGCTCTAAATCAGCTACCTCTACCTCAACATCACTATGCACAGGGTCTTGGGAAGGAGTATAAAAGTTAGGGACAAAGGACTCGACATACACTTTAAGTGATACCAAACAAGGCATAAGAGGTAGTGGTGGTGGTGTTTCCATATACCATATCAACTAGGAATCTACCATATCCTACAACTCAGCTACCTTAGCTTAAGTATCTATCAAATTTATGGCCTAAACTACATCAAGTCTGGCCATTACCTAACCCTCACAGCTATCTGCCCCTGCTAAGACAGTCCTCACAACCTCTCATATGTTGTCACTCACATAGAGATTCATATAAACCTCAAGCTTCTTTATCCTAGCATCATCCAATAGTCGGCTTCTCACAATATCCTCCAACTATATAGTTGGGATAAGTGTATAACCTATGAGATCCAATGGCAGACTATAAACGGATGCCAGTGGTGGTGAGAATGATGAGAGACCAATATTAGAGGCTGATATATTGCTAGCTAGGTCACCCAAACTATACTAGGAGTCTCCAAGCCTATAAAGAGGTATCCAGGTTGTGCACATATTTGTTTTATACCATATTAGCAACATTTGTAGGATGAATTAGTCGGTCCATAACATTTATAAACGCGATCTGTGTATCTCTCATCAATTGGGTCACAAGACAGAGAAAAGGTAGTATGGTGCTGAACTGAAGCACCTTGACTCAGATATCCTTTATGATCATTCGTGAGATATTCACATCCAGTCCTGCAACTAATACTTCCACTAGGCAGGCATTGGTTGTACCCAATATGTTGTCCTTTATTGTGGGTTCCATCCAATGCCTAACTATCTACCATCATGCATTTATCGTGAACTTCAAGCTATGTTTGTAAATTGGCCCTGTTGACCAATAAAACATTCTCACCAGCTTTAATAATATATCCCACCATCCACCTATAGTGCATACTCTTGTCATTAGATATCAAATTCTTGATATTAGGTGTATTTATACACCTAAGTGTCATTAACTACATGTGTTTTGCCTAGTTTTGAGGACTTCTTTGTGTGCTTAATAAGTTGTTAATGGTGTGACTGAGTATCTATGTGTTGAAGTGAATATTTAGAGAGCTTATGGTGTAATGGGAAAAAATTGAGAATAAAAATTATCACATAGAGTTTAGATAAGCAAACTAGTGTTGCTAGCATGAACTATGGTCAATTTTAGTGGAATTTTATGAGCTCCATAGTGTTGTGTACACTAATTCTTGTTGATTGATGTTGTAGGATACCATAGAAGGTGCTTGGGTCATAACGGGGAATCAAAACATGCTTAAATTAAGTTGGAAAGGTAACTATAAAGTGAAAAACTTGAAGGCAAATAGAAGGATAAAACTACAAAGGAAAAGTGGTGTTTGGAGTACAAGGGCGTGCCATGCTCTCTGAGCTCTAAGATTAGGGCATGACATGCCTTAGGTAAAAAAAGTAAATGTCAATTTCCAGTGAAGATCCACGTTAAGGGCATGTCACGCCGAAGGACATCCACGATAAGGGTGTGCCATGCCCAAGGGTAAATTCAGCGTAAAATCCTCCTACACTATAAATAGGAAACTTAGCTCCTATTCTAAACACCTTGGAAAATTTTGGGTGAGAGAAAACACACGAGGAGGACTGAATAAGGGTTCTTATTCTTTACATTAGTTTACTTTTAATTTTTACTTAAGATTTCCAATCTTGTGATTCTTAGTAAGACTATGAGTGGATAAACACCCTCGTTCTAAGGTTGAGGCTACAAACATGAATACTTAGATTTCAATTACGTTGGTTTAATGTTGATTATCATGTTTGGTTGTTCATGTATTCTTGATTTTACTATTATATTGATTTGTTACCTCTAAAATACATTAATATTTTTGGGATCACAAAAAAAAGAAACATTAGGTTAGATCATGGAACATATAGAGTGGGTTTTGATCTTTTAAAAGAATTAAGGATAGGATTCGCGGTTAGGATAGGAATATACCTAATTTTCCCCATTTGATTCAAATACGGGATGAATACAAATGCGTTTAAATTAGTTCTCACATTTCCGCTCAATGATGTAGTTGTGGAGCTAATTAAGAAAACCGACTACTGGCTCGAAAGACCATAACCGTGTTATTAACCCCGTGAATCAATTACCAATATAGTTAGTTAACCAATGAGATTGTATAGCTTAGTAGAATTTTTTAAAGTGCCTGGACCATGAATTTCTCTCCATTATCATTTCAAACACTTTATATTCCAATTTATTATTACTTTACAATTCTAAAATCGTAAACTTTATTGGTTAGCAAGTTAAGTATGAATCAACCTCAGGCTCAAATAAATGCAGTTCAACAGGTGATAATGTGGTGTGAGATTTATGGAAATAGTGGTCACTCTATCGACCTTTGCGGAGCAAATCTAGAGTCGGTTAATTTTATGGACAATACACAGAAGAGGGATTTGAATTATGGTAATGCCTATATCTACAATTTCCAGAGTCAACCCAATTACTCAAAGGACAATAATCAGAATCAAACTCAGCAGTTTCAGCAGGAGTGGAGCATTTAGAATAACACTTAGGATAGTAAATCAAAGAGATTTTGAAAAAGATCCTGGCCAACAAAGAACAAATGGCTACAGAGATAAAAATCTAAAAATTGCTCAAAAGAAATTAGAAATACAGTTGGGGCAGTAAGCTCAGTCACATAATATAAGACCTCAAGAGGGTTTGCCTAGTGATATAAAGAATCCAAATCAAGTGATGGCAATTACCTTGAAGAATGGTAAAGACTTGATTGAAAAAACTCCAAAGAAAAATCAAGAGGTACAACCAGAGTTTGTCCTACTTGAGGCAAATGAGAAGCAAGTGCAAACCAAAGTAGCAAAAAAATTGGGGAAGTCTCAGTACCCAAAAGTAAAGGTAACTGAGAGTACACAAGATAGACCACCGCAACCATTACCTCAAAAGCTTAAAAAGGCTAAGAAAGATGTTTGATTTAAGAAGTTCTTTGACACATTTAGAGAACTTAACACTAACCTTTTGTTGTTAGATGTTTTGCAAGGAATGCCTAAGTAGATAAGTAATTGAAGGATATGGTGACCAATAAGACAAAGCAGGGAGATGCTGTGACGGTAGTAGTTACTGAGAAGTGAAGTACAATGGCGATGAGAAAGATGGGGAAAAAAGCTTGACATAGGGAAATTTACCCTCCCCATACAAATTGGTGAAAATGTGGTCCATGACTTCAGTGACTTGGGAGCGAGCATGAATTTGAGTCCCCTATCTATATTCAATACTCTGAGTTTGGGAAAATTGAGGCCATGTTTTGTGGTGATACAAATAGCAAATAAAACCAGAGTGGTTCCTTAAGAAATCATATAGAATGTTCTCACTAAGGTTGGAAAGTTTATTATTCTTGCTGACTTTATTGTTCGGGATTATGATATAGATGGTAGGGTACCAATTATACTGGAACATCTATTCTTGACAACTGGAGGAGCACTTATTAATGTGAGACAGGGAACTCTAAAAATGAGATTGGATGATAAAAATATGGTATTTAGAGTAGACAAAGCACTCAAAATACCCACACACTACAAAGATTTGTACATGATCAAAGTTATGGAAATGGATGAGTGTGGGGTGGAGAAGTACAAACCTCTAATGGCTTTTTCGAACTCTCTTATTGAGTTACCCAAATTAATAATTAAGCCCAAAAATGGGAAAATTGAATAAGAGTCTAAAAAGGCAAGTGTACAAAAAGTTGCAGACCTTGAGAGTAAGCACCCAAGAGGTGTCATGACACAATTTATGAGTCACGATGGTACCTACTTTATCCCACTATTAGGTAAGAAAAATCGTAGCCTAGAGCTATAAAAAGTGGGCTAATTTGGTTGGAAAAAGGTCTAAAGGACATAAATAAACAATCAAATACTAATAATAAGGATAAGACAGTCATGATAGTCTAATAGATAGACGAAGATCAAAAATCTTCCTGCGACCTAGTAGTGTTGGTAAAAGAGCTACTACAAATAGAACATAAGTATTGAAATAGTCAAATACAATCTGTCTTAAAAAATGAAAGACTAGGAATAGATAATAGAAGGAAAAAGGGGAAACTCTGACTCTGAGAGCTCACTATATCTCCAAAATCGACTCAGCACAATCGTCACATTAGCAACAGCTGATAGTATTTGGATCTGCACCAAAAAGTTGCAGAAGTGTAGTATGAGTATCAAAACTATGGGTACTCAGTAGGCATCATCGGTCGACTAAATAAAATTAGAGATAAATAATCTAAGTCAAGGAAAAAGGGCAAACCTCCAAAAAAGCTCCAACCCTATGCATAAATAAATAAATCTGGAATAGTAATGTAATGATCACACAATTATACTACTAAATTGGCCCCCATAAGACAATAAGTGCGGCAAAGTATATAACCCAATTGTTTCCTCCATAATCAGAAAGGGTGCAATCAAAGGAAAGTAAATACCAAAGATCCATAACTTTACTGAATATCAGCTATGACCATGAAACCATATATGCCTTATAATATCATAAACATACTCTCAATGCTGGACTCAAATCAAAACTCAATATCATAACATCATTTGTGAGACTTGAATCAAAAATCATATCATCATCAATTTTCAAACTTGAACTGGACCTCATATTATCATTATTATCATCAATAGCCGGACTTGAATCAGAACTCATATAAATAAACTATCGGGTTTTACCCAAAATTAACACAACCTCTGAAATACTAAACCAACATAATCATTAAGTATATAACCCCTAAATCCCAAAAATAAGAATATCAAAAGGTATAACATGAGTATATAAGTCTACAAAAGCTAACACAAGTCTTGGCCTAAGGTGCTGGAAGGGAAAAGTTCTAATCCCCGTAATCCATTTTAGGAAAATTCTACGCCAAACTAGGCTAAGGTATCTAAATTTATTTCTACATGTTAAACAAGTCATAAATATCCGTAAGATAGAAATTTTACCTAAAACATGACAACTAAGTCAATTATGCCTAAATATATGGTATAAAGATAACCTAAAGAGTCCAACTAATAAATTATTGCCAACCATACCTCCAATACCTAAATCCCATCTCATATTTGGAATAATATCATATACTATGAAATATATTATTATAAAAAGAGGGTAAACCTAGTCTACCTGGACGTCGAAGAAAAGTTCGAAGAATCAGCTAATCTAATGATTTCCCTTTCGAGTAGCTTTTGCAAGATGCCATGCTATAAAAATCACAATAAACTCATCAAAAAGAGAACAATGATACCCATATTTTAGTATGGATCTTTGGGTCCAAAATTACATAAAAATCCCATGTGGGGCCCATTTGAGGAATCATATTTTTAAAACCAATACAACATCTCTCTATGCTCAAAGAACATTTACACTAAGAAAATAGGTAAATTTCAAGCTCTAATGGTGCTACAATTAGACCACCAATATTTTAGGGATTTTGAAAAAAGATGAAGGATTATATCAAGAAATTGATGGACGTTTACCATGATTTAGAAGCAAAAATGCATAATCTAAGTCCACAAAATGCTCTAAAATCATCCACTAATGTTTCTCTCAAGTTTTTCACACTTTTTAAGGTTGCACACACTTGAATATGGAAGAATAATAGGAGAAATTAGGCTAAGTGAGGTTTTCATACCATTCCCAGGTATCCGAGTACGGATTAACCAGACGTTAGGTGCTTAAGTGGTTATCTCTTAAGTGACCTGGTGAAACTTTAGCGATACCGGTCTCCCCTGCACACTATCAATTAAACGACCTTTGGCTGCTTAAGCAACCATCACTTTAGCACCAAAGGCATCGCTTAAGCGATACATGATAGGCATATCCAGGTCGCTCAAGACACTGGAAAGCTTCTTAAGTGTCATTATCTTAAGCGACCTATTGGGAACTTAAGCGATGCACCAGTACCAACTGAGAATTGGAATTTTTTTTAAGTCTCTACTAACCACTTGGGATTCATCCAAAATCCCATAATGCAAATAAACTATGCTACCCTATCAAATTCAATACATTAGACTCAATGACATAGTCGAAATTCCCATCTGAGGTCTTTCCAATTGAAAGAAAGTCCCACACCCATGTGCCATTTTTCTGAACTTTTGGCCAATAGCTTAAAATGAGTTCGAGAGCCTCAAGGCCCAAACCAAGGGTCCACCTAACCTAAAATCAACGTTCCAGAGATGTTGGAACTATCAGAATTCATATATGAGGTTGTTTGTCTAAATATTTTGCCCAACAGACAATTTGAACCAGCAAAGACTTCAAAATAGGGAATTGACTTTAAAAACAAATTAACTGCCCGATAATTAAACTCTCATTTCCAATAAGTCATAAATGTCTTGGGGAAGATATAAGAAAGATCTAATTGATGAAAATGAGTGAAAATATAGGAAATGCCTTCGAGGGTCATTACAACTACTAAAAGAACTTTCGTCCATAAAAGTAATAGATTTGGATGTACTAGAAGCCTTGAACAGGTGAGGATATTGGGTATGCATCTCACACTTAATCTCCTAAGTAGACTTATCTACTGGGTGGTGCTTCCACTAAACCTTAACCACTTAAATCTCTCAGGTACACAACCACCGAATATCGCTATCTAATATGAGCATATGCTCCTCCCTGAAGGTCAACTGCTTATTCAATTGAACTAAGCCCCATCTAAGCACATGAGATGGATTGGGAATTTATTGCTACATCATAGAAACATGGAAAATAGGATGGACAACAACAAAATTCAGGGGTAGGGCTAACTCATAAGCCACCTCACCAACTTTGTTAAGAATTTTGAAGGGTCCAATATATCTGGGGCTGAGTTTGCCCTTCCTTTGAAACCTCATACTTTCATAGGCGATACATAGAGGAATACCCAGTTACCAACTTCAAATCTCAAGGCATGAAGTCTACAATCTATAAATGCCTTTTGCCTACTCTAAGCTACCCTCAACCCATCCCAAATCACCCTATATCTATCCAATGACTCCTGAAGCAATTTAGTACCACGGGGTCTAATATTAGAGGTATCAAACTAGCCAATTGGAGAATGACACCATCTAACATACAAAGACTCAAAATGAGCCATCTGAATAATCAAATAATAGTTATTATTCTATACAAACTTTGCTATGTCTAAGTGTTGCTCCTATGACCTCCAAAATCCATAACACAGACTCAAAGCATATACTCGAGAACTTGAATAGTCTGCTCCTACTGCTCATTAGTTTGAGGATGAAAGTCAATGCTATGATCCACTTGAGTACCCATCTCCTCTTGAAAATCTTTGAAAAAGCTAGAAGTGAATAATGAAACCCGATCTAAAATGTAGACATAGGAACACTATGTAAATAGACTATCTCACGAACATAGATAAGGGATAAACTCCCAGCACTAAAGGACATCAAAATGGGAATAACATATGACGACTCGGTCAACCAATTCATAATTACCAAATACCATTGGAACCATGAGAAGTATGAGGCAACCTACTAACAAATTCATGCTTTACTCGGGAATGAGAAACCTCTAAATTTAGCCACCAAGTATCTGATGCTCGACCTTCACCTGCTGAAAACATAGGCAATAAGTAATAAAGTGCGCCATATCTATCTTCATACCACTCCACCAATAATTTTATCTCAAATATCTATACATATTAGTTGTACCTAATGAATAGAATATCTAGAGTTGCTAGCCTTATGCAAAATCGTCTAAATCAAGTCATCAACCCTTAGAGCACAAATGCAGCTATCGAATCTCAAAATACCCTTAGAATCTATGGTAGACCTCTTTGACTCACCACTCAATACCTGATCACAGATGATGACAAATCTCATAACCTCCAACCGACGACTCCAAATATGCTTAAATAATGAAGACCTTGCCTCAATACTAGCAAGAATCATCCTAGGGTCAGAAATATCATATCGCACCTTTAAGTTGGTAAAGTACTGGAAATCCCATGCCAACAACCTATAAGAAACTGAGATACAAGCAAGCCTAGCCATACTTACCACCTATCGAACTCAAGGCGTATGCTACAATATTAGCCTTGCCTAGATGGTACAAGATAGAGATATCATAATCCTTAAGTAACTTCATCAAACCACAATATGTAGAATTAAGGTCTCGCTGGGTTATAATATGATAAAGACAACAGTGATCTATGAAGATCTCATAATTCATGCCATAAAGATAATATCTCAAAATCTTAAGCACGCATACTACCACCACCAACTCTAAATCATAAGAGGGTTAGTTGCACTCCTGAACCTCAAACTACCTTAATGTATAAGCAATAACTTGGACCTACTACATCAGCATATAAACCAAACCATTTGTAATACCAGTGCTTTTTCTTAGCTTAAAAATCATCTCAAGGATGTTAGAACTTGCTTTGAAATAATAAATCATTCTTATACATGTGGTACTTCCATAATTTTCACTTCCTATCACGTGGTAAATTGAATAATCTTTCCATTGATACATAATTTGCCAAAATACGACACCCGGGCGAAGAGTTAGAGCCTTTTTAGTGAGACGGTATTTGACCTGAGCCTTCAGCGCGTCGCGGAGATAGCTCAAATGGCAATTATAAAATTCCAGTGTTGCTCCGTGATAATGGTGAGTTATACCAAACTTCTAGGTCATAGACAAGGTGGAAACACGATAGCTCTGCGTCGTGCCACCGTGCAGTTTCCCAATTGTCAATTTCCAGTTACATGGAGCGATAGCACCGCGTCGCATCAAGGGCCCAATTCGGAAAATTTTACTAAAAATTAAATTACATGTCCAGGGTTAAAAGGGTCAATTTTCCCCCTCTATATAAGCTTCCAAACACGGAATTTAGCCCTTATTCATCCAAAATATTGATATTTTTCTCAAATACTCTTAAGAACTCAAGCTAGGGTTGTCATAGAAAGTCTAATTTCAAAAAGGTTTCACCATCAATCTTCACGAAATCACGATCTAAGGAATGCATAGTGTTCATTCATGGACTCTTTTCATCCATGAAGTCTAAGAATCCTTTTTAACTATAAGTTAAGGATTTTGTTCATGTTTTCATGCTTTGTATGTTCTCGTTCATGTTGATAAATGAGGAATTGATTTCTCTTCCATGATTTGATGATAAATTCCATGTGGGTTGATTTGTATAGATAAAGATTTATGAAATCTGATGAGTAAAACCTTGTATGATGGAATTGGAATTGAAGCATGATGTTTAATTGTTTTATAATGTGTTTTACATGTACTATGCCTACAATATGTTTGATTAAATGCCTAGATGAAGAAAAATTATCTAACTAGCATAATATCATGAAATCTCCATGCATGTACAAGTTTATGCCTATTACATGTTTGATGAAAGGCTTTTATGAATGTAGTATGTATTATGATGTTAATCAAGTCTTCAAGTAAATCATGCTATGTCAGTTTCCTTCTATCGAATCCTGGGGGTACTTGTACCCGAAATATTAGCTGTATGCCTAAAGCCATGTCATGTTTTCACGATACTCTCAGTCAAGCTATGAACTCTTAGACTTCAGATAGTCTTATGACTCAGGAAAATTCTCCATGATCTCATGACTCAATCGGTTGTTAGACATTAGTTGTATTTCATCAGCCACGGAAATTCAGTAACTCAGTCCACGCTCAATTCAGTTCAATAAATCATGTTCAGTGTCTATTCAGATGGGAGTAGGAATTAGCACCGAGTGAACCCAAGGATGGGGACTCACCTATTATACGAGGGTGTGATTCCTAGAAGTAATCCTTGTGTTCCAGAACTATGTAGCCAGCATAGGTTGAGACATCGTAGCCTTCTATATGACGGTAGATGAGGTGGCTTAACCTGTTATGTGAGGGATCTCACCATTCACGCTAGAGTTACCTGTTATATGAGGGTTATTCATATGTTGTCCTTACCAGTGGTGCGGTATTGACACCCTTCCAATAAGGGCATAGATTGGACCTCAGCTAAGTTATCATAGCACCTTTGGGGCATGTCGGTTAGATACTACTTCCCATAGTTTTATGTTACAAAATCAGGACTGTCAGACACAGTCAATCAGTCTCTGTAATAGAACTCAGATAGTTCTTCAAATTTTAGGACTGTCAGATATAGTCAACTCAGATACAGTACAAAACTCAGATAGTTCCATCAGATTCAGGACTGTCAGCTACAGTCACCTACGTTATCAGTTATACCCAGATACAGTCACCCATATTATCAGCATTATTCAGATATAGTCCTTCATTTTATCAGTCATATCAGTTACTAGTATGTCACATTGTCAGTATACAGACTCAAAAATCATGAAATGATGTTGTCAGTTACAGTTACGTATTTATGCATGTATTCCCACATTCATGTTAGATAGTCAGTTAGCATTATTCATGCATGTGAACCATTACATATATCCTACCTCACATGTATACTTGGTACATATGTACTAACGCATTCGCACTATGGTGCTTTCTTTTTATGTTACACCATAAGTTCAGAGACACGAGTTCCAGATCAGCAGTAGATTCCAGATTCAGCAGTCAGAGTAGAAATGAGTCCTCATCCTTCAAGGAAATAATAATTTTCTAGTATCTTATTGATTAGATTATTAGTTGGAGTTAGTTGGGGACATGTCCCATCAACTCCTTATTCAGATTCTTCAGATAGTAGAGGCTTTCAGACTAGATGCAGACTAGATACAGACTATCATGTTTTAGCCTTTAGTTTTTTTTGGGTATTCTATTACCCCACACAGATTTTAGTTATTCAGTTATGTTCATGATCAAACCTTATGGCCTTTCAGTGCGTGTTTCTGGATTATTATGTTATCTTATACAGTATACAAGTACAAATATCTGTCATGGGTTAGCTTGTGGTCCTTCGGGGTCATGAGCATCATGTAGCATTCCGGTTTAGCAAATTGGATCGTTACAAACTTGGTATCAAAGCCTAAGGTTCAATAGAGTCCTAGGAAGTTTGAAAACCGCTTCTAGTAGAGTCTTTTACATGGGTTTGTTACGCGCCATATTTATGTGCAAGAGGCTATCAGATGTTTTAAGAATAGTTTCCCCTCTTTCAGTATTCATGTCGTGCCTATGAGCATAATTAAAAGTTAATCTCTCAGTTTAATCTATTTCTCCCTTTCTTCCACAGAACAGGCCTCCTAAAAGAAGAAACGGAAATCAGTCAGCCCCTCAGGCCAAAGAACCTTTGGGCAATTATGTTTCTCATGCGGAGTTCAGGACTGCATTTACCACTCTTACTCAATAAGTCGTTGGTCATAATGAACCTCCAACAGTTGTTTCAACCAACCCAGTGGCCAACTTAGCTGCAGCGAGGATTCGAGACTTCACCCGAATGAATCCTCCAACCTTCCTCAGTTCTAAGATAGATAAAGACCCTCGAGAATTCTTATATCAAGTTTAGAAAGTGACTGACGCCATAGAGGCGACTATTGTTGAGAGAGCTGAGCTAGCTGTATATCAGTTACAGGATGTGGCTTATGCTTGGTTCAAATAGTAAAAGTCTGAAAAATCAAATGATTCAGGTTCTATAGAGTGGGAGGAGTTGGTCACTACTTTCTTAGATAGATTCTTTCCCCAAGAGCTTAGATAAGCCAAGGTGCTAGAGTTCATCAACCTCAGGCAGGGCAATATGATAGTGAAAGAGTATTATTTTAAGTTTACTCAATTATCCAGGTATGCCCCTCATGTGGTTGTAGATAGTAGATCCAAGATGAGTAAGTTCACTTCAGGGGTGAACGACAGCGTGGTTAATGAGTGCAGATCCACCATGCTGAAAAGTGACTTGACCTTAGCTAGACTTATGAACCATGCTCAGCAGATAGAAGAGCAGAATAAAAGAGCGAAGACATGTAGTTTTAACTTCGCTCAGCCTAAGACAAAAGGAGGAAACCATTCGCAGTTTCATCCAAAGTCATCAGTTCTAGCTCTCTCTACAGCTAGTGCTCCAGTTCCTAAGTTCAAAGAGGGTAACAAAGATAGAGCGTCGGGCTCTATGACCCAGGGCAGTGTTAGCAGTGCCCGTACCTATCCTCTTTACCAGACTTGCGATAAGCACCATCAGGGTGTGTGTAAAGCAGGTAATGGCATTTATTTTGGTTGTGGCAAGATAGGCCATAAATTTAGAGACTATCCACAGCCAGGTCCTCAGGGTCAACAGAATCGCTCTTCAGCTCAGTTCGGTCGCCCAAATCAGCAGGGTGCCACTTTCAATGCTACTAGCGGGAAATGCCCAAATCGTCTCTATACTCTTCAGACTTGACAAGATCAGGAAAGTTTTACTGATGTAGTTACTGGTACATTACAAATCTTTCATGTGCATGTTTATGCTTTGCTATATCCAGGATCTTTCTTGTCTTTTGTTACTCCTTATATAGCAGTTGATTTCGGAATTAGTCCCAAAATTCTAGCAGAGCCCTTCTCAATCTCTAACCCAGTGGGTAAAACCATCATAGCTCGGTGGGTATACAGGAACTACCCGATTATGATATTTCAGAAAGTTACTTCAGCAGACTTAGTCGAAATAGAGATGACTAATTTTGATGTCATTCTCAGCATGGATTGGCTTCATTCCTACTATGCCACAGTCGACTGCAGAAATAGAATAGTTCATTTTTAGTTCCTGAATGAACCCTTCCTAGGGTGGAAGGGTAGTGTATCCACTTTCAGTGGTCAACTTATTTCCTACCTTCGGGAAAGGAAATTGATATCTAAGGGATGTGTTTATCATTTAGTTCATGTTAGAGATTCTAGTTTCGAGGATCCCAGTCTTGAATCAGTCCCACTAGTTAATGACTATTCAGATGTCTTTACAAAGATCTTCCAGGAATTCCTCCCGAAAGGGAAATAGACTTCAATATTGATCTTCTTTCAGATACTCAGCCTATCTCTATTCCGCCATACAGAATGGCACCAGAAAAACTCAAGAAACTGAAAGAACAGTTGAAGGATATAT
This sequence comes from Capsicum pubescens, assembly GCA_030864215.1. NCBI lineage: Eukaryota > Viridiplantae > Streptophyta > Magnoliopsida > Solanales > Solanaceae > Capsicum > Capsicum pubescens. Next base: position 195,249,566 of record CM061549.1, on the reverse strand, counting down.
TAGATAAGGGATTCATCAGACCCAGCATTACCCCGTAGGGCGTACCAGTCTTATTCGTGCGCAAGAAAGATGGTTCACTCAGAATGTGTATAGATTATCGTCAACTAAATAAGGTTACGGTCAAGAACAAGTATCCTTTTCCCAAAATCGATGACTTGTTTGACCAAATTCAGGGTGCCAGTTATTTCTCTAAGATAGACCTCAGATCCGGCTATCATCAGCTCAGAGTTTGAGAATGTGACATCCCGAAGATAGCTTTCCATACACGGTATGGTTACTTCAAATTTCTAGTCATGTCATTTGGTCTTACCAACGCCCCAACAACTTTCATAGACTTGATGAACCGTGTGTTCAAATAGTACTTGGACAAGTTCATCATAGTCTTCATAGATGATATTTTGGTCTATTCTCGCACTGAGAGAGATCATGCAGACCATCTCAGAATAGTACTCCAGACTCTCAGAGATCATCAGTTATTCACCAAATTCAGTAAGTGCGAATTTTTTCTAAGGTCAGTGGCATTCCTTGGTCATATTGTTTCCGGTGATGGCATTAGAGTAGATCCTCAAAAGACCAAAGCAGTAAGAAACTAGACTTGCCCTGTTTCTCCATCAGATATCAGGAGTTTCTTGGGTTTGGCTGGCTATTACAGGTGGTTTATTGAGGGATTTTCTTCTATTACATCTCCTATGTCCATATTGACTCAGAAGAAGGTCAAGTTTCAGTGGCCATATCCATGCAAGAAGAGTTTTCAGGAATTGAAGACTCGACTCACCTCAGCTTCAGGTCTAGCTCTTCCAGATGGTTCAGACGGTTTTATAGTTTATTATGATGCATCTAGAGTGGGTTTAGGTTGTGTCCTCATATAGCATGGTAAGGTCATAGCCTACGCCTCCAGACAGCTTAAACCCCTGAGAAGAATTATCCTACTCATGATCTTGAATTAGTAGCCGTAGTATTTACCTTGAAGATTTGGAGGCATTATTTATACGTTGTTTATGTAGACGTCTTCACAGATCATAAGAGCCTTCAGTATGTCTTTTCTCAAAAAGATCTCAATATTCATCAGAGAAGGTAGTTAGAGCTCTTAAAAGATTATGACATGAGTGTTCTCTATCACCCGCGCAAGGCCAACGTAGTGGCCGACGCTCTCAGTAGACTGTCCATGGGTAGTATTTCTCATGTTGATGATAGTAAGAAGAAGTTAGTCTAGGAAGTCCACCAACTTGCCATACTAGGCATTCGCTTAGTTGACTCTTCAGAGAACGGTGTATGTGTTCAGAGTAGTTCAGAATCATCTCTAGTTTCCGAGGTGAAAGAAAAACAAGATAAGGATCCTAGCCTTATCAAGCTAAAAAAGTCAGTTCAGAATCAGAAAATAGAGATTTTCTCCCAATGGGGAGATGGTGTTCTTCATTGGCAGGGTCGTCTCTGTGTTCCAGACATAGATTACTTAAGGCAGAAAATTCTTGCAGAAGCACATGGTGCGCGTTACTCTATTCATCTAGGGTCCACTAAGATGTACCGTGATTTGTGGGAAATCTATTAGTGGAGTGGGATGAAAAGAGATGTTGCAGAGTTTGTGGCTAAGTACTCTACATGTCAGCAAGTTAAGATAGAGCATCAGAAGCCTAGTGGTCCTATGCAGGAGTTTAGTATTCCTACTTGGAAGTGGGAATTTGTGAACATGGACTTCGTGATGGGTTTTCCTCGAACTCATCATCAGCATGATTCAGTTTGGGTCATTGTAGACAGGATAACCAAATCAGCTCTTTTCCTTCTAGTTCATACCTCTTATTCAGTTGAGGATTACGCCAAGCTTTACATTAAGGAGCTGTTCAGATTACACGGTGTTCCATTGACTATTATCTCAGAAAGAGGTACCCAGTTCACCTCTCATTTTTGGAAAGCATTCCAAAAGGGTCTTGGTACCTAAGTTCATCTCAGTACAACCTTTCATCCTCAGACAGATGGTCAAGCAAAAAGGACCATTTAGACTTTGGAAGATATGCTAAGGGTGTGTGTAATTAATTTCAAGGGTAGTTGGGATGACCACTTGCCTTTGATTGAATTAGCATGCAACAATAGCTATCATTCCAATATTCAGATGGCTCTATTCAAAGCTCTCTATGATAGGAGATATAGATCTCCAATCGGTTGGTTCAAAGTTAGTAAGGCCTCAGTCATAGGTCCTAACTTAGTATTCGATGCCTTAGAGAAAGTTCAGTTAATTAGAGAAAGACTCTGAGATGCTCAGAGCCGACAGAAGTCTTATGCAGATGTTCATAGAAAGGATCTCATGTTTGAGATTGGTGACCATGTCTACCTCAAGATCTCTCCTATGAAGAAAGTGAAGAGATTTGGCAAGAAGGGAAATCTCAGTCCCCGATATGTCGGTCCGTTCAAGATTCTAAGTCGATTAGGCAAGGTAGCTTATGAGCTCGAATTGCCTTCAGATCTAGCCTCAGTTCATCCAGTCTTTCATGTCTCTTTTCTTAAGAAGTGTATAGGTTACCCATCATTCGTAGTCCCTATTCAGAGCATTGATGTTCAGAACAGCCTCTCTTATGAAGAGATTCCAATTAAAATCTTAGACTATCAGACTCGTAGATTGAGGAACAAAGAAGTCCCTCTAGTTAAAGTTCTTTGGCAAAATCAGTCCGTCGAGGGAGATACTTGGGAAGCAGAAGCAGATATGTGTACCAAGTATCCTCAACTCTTCCCCGCCAACTCAGATCAAGCTCAAGGTAACATTTCTCCTTAAGCTTACTTAGTTTTATTATTAGTGTACATCACTAACTTAGTATTTAGTATCATGTTCATGTTCCCATGATGAACTTGGTATCAAGTACCACCACATATTCAGTCATGCATTCATGTATCAGATCAGTTATATAGTTATGCATCAGACATGCATTCTCATTATGAGAAAACTTAGTTCTTCAGAACTTTCAGTTATGCATTTATGAATCAGCTACGCATGCATCAGATATGAATGTTCAGTATGTTATGTTCAGCTTGTCAGTCACATCCGTCATGAGATCATGTTTCTAGTTATTCATGTTCAGCTCATTATTTCCACTCTCAGTTAGTCTCATTCGGGGATGAATGTTCTCAAGGGGAAGATATTGTAATACCCGTACTTTTTCTTATCTTGAAAATCATCTCAAGGATGTTAGAACTTGCTTTGAAATAATAATTCATTCTTATACACATGGTACTTCCATAATTTTTAATTCCTATCAAATGGGAAATTGAATAATCTTTCCATTAATATATAATTCGCCCAAATCCGACACTCGGGAAAAGAGTTAGAGCCTTTTTAGTGAGACAGTATTTGACCTGAGCCTTCAGCGTGTCGCGGAGATAGCTCAAATGGCAATTGTCAAATTCCAGTATTGCTCAGTGATACTGGCGTGTAGCGCCAAACTTCCAGGTTATAGACAAGGTGGAAACACGATAGCTCCACATCGCAGCACCGTGCAGTTTCCCAATTGTCAATTTCCAGTGACACGGCGTGATAGCGCCACGTCGCGCCAAGGGCCCAATTCGGGAAATTTTACTGAAAATTAAATTGCGCGTCCAGGATTAAAAGGATCAATTTTCCCCCCTATATAAGCTTCCAAACACAGGATTTAGACCTTATTCATCCTAAATATTGATGTTTTTCTCAAATACTCTCAAGAACTCAAGCTAGGGTATTCATAGAAGGTCCAATTTCAAGAAGGTTTCACCATCAATTTTCACGAAATCGCGATCTAAGGTATGCATAGTGTTCATTCATGGACTTCTTTCGTCAATGAAGTCCAAGAATCCTTTTTAACTACAAGTTATGGATTTTCTTCATGTTTTCATGCTTTGTATGTTCTCTTTCATGTTGATAAATGAGGAATTGATTTTTATTCCATGATTTGATGATAAATTTTATGTGGGTTGATTAGTATAGATAAATATTTAAGAAATCCCATGACTAAAACCTTGTATGATGGAATTGGGATTGAAGCACGATGTTTAATTGTTGTATAATGTGCTTTACATGTACTATGCCTACAATATGTTTGATTAAATGCCTAGATGAAGGAAAATTATCTAACTAGCATGATATCATAAAATCCCCATGTATGTACAAGTTTATGCCTATTACATGTTTGATGAAAGGCTTTTATGAATGTAGTATGTATTATGATGTTAATCAAGTCTTCAAGTAAATCATGCTATGTCAGTTTCCTTCTATCGAATCCTGGGGGTACTTGTACCCGAAATATTAGCTGTATGCCTAAAGCCATGTCATGTTTTCACGATACTCTCAGTCAAGCTATGAACTCTTAGACTTCAGATAGTCTTATGACTCAGGAAAATTCTCCATGATCTCATGACTCAATCGGTTGTTAGACATTAGTTGTATTTCATCAGCCACGGAAATTCAGTAACTCAGTCCACGCTCAATTCAGTTCAATAAATCATGTTCAGTGTCTATTCAGATGGGAGTAGGAATTAGCACCGAGTGAACCCAAGGATGGGGACTCACCTATTATACGAGGGTGTGATTCCTAGAAGTAATCCTTGTGTTCCAGAACTATGTAGCCAGCATAGGTTGAGACATCGTAGCCTTCTATATGACGGTAGATGAGGTGGCTTAACCTGTTATGTGAGGGTTCTCACCATTCACGCTAGAGTTACCTGTTATATGAGGGTTATTCATATGTTGTCCTTACCAGTGGTGCGGTATTGACACCCTTCCAATAAGGGCATAGATTGGACCTCAGCTAAGCTATCATAGCACCTTTGGGGCATGTCGGTTAGATACTACTTCCCATAGTTTTATGTTACAAAATCAGGACTGTCAGACACAGTCAATCAGTCTCTGTAATAGAACTCAGATAGTTCTTCAAATTTTAGGACTGTCAGATATAGTCAACTCAGATACAGTACAAAACTCAGATAGTTCCATCAGATTCAGGACTGTCAGCTACAGTCACCTACGTTATCAGTTATACCCAGATACAGTCACCCATATTATCAGCATTATTCAGATAAGTCCTTCATGTTATCAGTCGTATCAGTTACTAGTATGTCACGTTATCAGTATACAAACTCAGAAATCATGAAATCATGTTGTCAGTTACATTTACATATTTATGCATGTATTCTCACTTTCATGTTAGATAGTCAGTTAGAATTATTCATGCATGTGAACCATTGCATATATCCTACCTCACATGTATACTCGGTACATATGTACTAACATATTCGCACTATGGTGCTTTCTTTTTATGTTACACCATAGGTTCAGAGACATGAGTTCGAGATTCAGCAGTCAGAGTAGAAGTGAGTCCTCATCCTTTGAGGACATAATGATTTTCTAGTATCTCATTGATTAGCTTATTAGTTAGAGTTAGTTGGGGACATGTCCCATCAACTCCTTATTCAGATTCTTCAAATAGTAGAGGCTTTCAGACTAGATACAGACTATCATGTTTTACTCAAAGTTAGAGAATAACAAAAATCCTATAATCTCTCAAAGTTTGGTTCACAGTCCTCAAATGATGCATATGCTCCTCTCTACTCCTCGAATATAAAAAGATGTCGTCGATGAACACAATTATAATGGAATCTAAATAAGTCTTAAACACGCGGTTTTTCAAATCAATAAATGTGGCTGGGGCATTAGTCAATATAAATAAGTCATGAACATGTAGTTAATCAAATCCATAAATCTGGCTGGTGCATTAGTCAAACCAAAAGACATCACTGGAAACTCATAATGACCATAACGAGTCCTAAAGGATGTGTTTAGGATAACCTCAGATCGATTCCTCAACTGATGGTAATCAAACTTCAAATCAATCTTATAGCACATCCCTACACCTTGAAGCTGGTCCAACAAATCATCAATGTGAGGCATAAGATATTGGTTATTCACCATCACCTTATTGAGTTGTCTATAATTAATACACATACGCATGGAGACATCTTTCTTCTTAACGAACAAGATTGGAACTCCAAAAGAAGACACACTTGTTGAATGAAATCCTTACAATAAAGATCCTAAAGTTAAGAATTCAGCTTCTTAAACTCGGTAGGATCCATATGGTAAGGTGTCATAGAAATAGGTCGGGTGCCTAACTCAAGATCAATAACAAACTCTATATCACGTTCAAGTGGAAGACTAGATAGATCGGTAGGGAAATATTAGGAAATTCACAAACTCTAAGAATAAAGTCAAGCAATGAGTTCTCCGTACAAACATGAATATAAACGAGAAAAAACTTGCAACCCCTTGAAATAAGCATTTTAGACTAAATATAAGAAATAATCTTTGTCGGCTCCAACCTAATAGCTCTCTTCCACAAAATTGGGGATACGCTGAGCATTGATAAGGTAACGGTCTTGGAAAAATAATCCAATATGGCATAGTAGAGGTATAACAAGTCCATACCAAGAATCAGATTAAAATCCACTATATCTAACATAATTATATTAGCCTGAATATTAAACTCTTGAACAATCACAATATATGATCTATAAAACTGATACATTACTAAAGAATAACCTATAAGAGTATATACACATAAAATCACAAATAATGGATACCAAGATAACTCTAATCATGGGAATACTAAGCAGACATATAAGAATAAGTGGATCCCCGAACAAATAAAGCAAAAGACAAATGATGGCCCACCAAGATCATACCTGTGATAATAACATCTAAAAAATCAACCCTGGATCTAGCAAGTATGGCATATAACTGACCACACCTACCACCTAGCTGGGCTCATGATCAATCTTCTATTCTACTTGCTTGAGATCCTTCACTAGCATACTAGTGACCACCCCTACGACCATGCTTACCACCCCTAGTTGCGCTTTATGTCACCCTAATTGGAGGAACACTCTTACATAAAGGAATAATTGCCCTATTATTGGGGAAATATCTCAAGAAGTAACCAAAATCTCCACAACCATAATATGACCAGGCGCTATAATGAACCCAAAAGATCCAGTTGACCCAGAATAGCCACCACAACTAAAATAACCAGAAGATGAACCCCATGAAGACTAACCAATACCTTATCCAGGATGATCACTAAAACTAGACTGTACTCTATCAGTAATCTAAAGTACGGCCTGAATAAGAGTACTAAATTGACACTGATGTTGATATGGCTGACGTAGAGGGTACCTGTCCTGAGAACTATTTCTCTAAACCATGAGCCACTATAGATCCACTGAAACTACCCTAATATCATGGCCTCTTATCGCTGCTCCCTTGGGCTCCATGATGCATCTACTCAATAACCTAATCTTGATTAGAAACCTCAGCAAAAGATCTACTCATAATAATAAAACTCTAGGTAAATATGCAAAAAGAAAGTCTCAATCCCCGAACAAAGATACAAAGCCTCTTATATTCAATAGTTAGAATTAAAGTAGCAAGCCTAGACAACTCATAAAATCAAGCCTCATACTTCACAATAGTCATAGAGCCCTGCTTCAACCATAAGATAGATCCCTCAAATAATCTATGTACTGCGAAGCATATACTTCTCTAAAAAGATCTCAAAGAATTGAGTCCATGTCAATGGGGAGATCCACATATCCTGGAATCAAGATGACCTCTCCACCAATGTTGAGCTACCAAGTCTATCTGAAAATTAGTGTAATCTATACCATAATTCTCAACTAGGCCCATACCATAAGTCTCAACTAGGCCCAAATTACTGATCCTATCCTTACAAGCAATCAAGAACTCATACACATGCTTGGTCGTTGCACCAAAAGACCTACGCAGAGCCAATCTCAATAATCTAACCAACATCTTCTCCTTCTTGATGTCACCCAAAATATACCTCTAAGAAATTCCAATATGGTCACTGTCAAATATATAACCAAACAAAGGTTTGGGTCGAACCCACAGGAAATGGGCCAAATATCGATCAAAAACTTACTGAAGTAGCCAAAAAATATAGAAAAGTAAATGAGGAGATTTTGCAAGGACAATTTCAATAGTAACAAATCTTGATCTCTTTGAGATGAAATCAATTTGAGATGAATACTAGGACTGTGTTTTCCCTAACTTTCTAACTCTATAGACTTTTAATGCACTGCTAAACTATTCCAATATCATGTATGTAGAATCTGGCAAGTTATGTATCAACAATCATCTTGTGAACATCATTGGTAAATTTCATTCCTTAATTTTTGAGTCTCAGAGTGTTGATTTACTAACCCTTATCCTGGATCCTTGATTAACTATTACCTTTTGATTGTCAAGTTAATTAGATAAAGGCTGATAGATTTAAATTACTGTTGTGATCTTCTTTTCAAAATCTCTATCTATTTTTTAGAATAAGTATTGAATACAGGCAGATTCTTACGTGTGCAGTCCTAAATAAAGAAATAACACCAAAGAAGATCATAATATATGCAAGAATATTGATCAAGAATGACTTTGTAATTTCTCTACTTCCTTTTTCCATCAGGTTTCCCACAGCCCTAGTTAGGTGTTTTAGCCGCTCATGTTAGCAATAACATTCATTTAATTCATAAAAGAAAGCATATGAATAATCCTACAATAATTGAATAATGAAAACCAAAATCTCAAATTATTATTCAATCGTAAAACCAAGAACCATGGATTCCAAGATCAAAATTCAAATCTTAGAATCAATATATTATTGTGAATATAAAGAGTGCATAAACTAATATAAAACATCAAATGGGTATTTATAGAAAACATCATAACCTAAAAAATCTAACCAAAATAAAAACAAAAAACTAAGTCGGCAACAACTTACAGACCCACTTACAGGCTGTAAGTATGACCTACGAACCCCTAAGTGGGTCATAAGTCTCAGATCAAATCTTCATGCTATAGAACACCTACTTACAATGGGACTTAAGAGGGGCGTAAGTGATATTTATGCCCGTAAGTTGCCTCTGTTAGTCTCAGATAAAACTTGATATCTTTATAACTGTTAGAACTTTTCCCTCTGACACTTTTAATGGCACATATGGCGGCATAAGTCCCACTTATAATCCTAAGTGAGCCCATAAGTGGGGTCATTTTCTATGCTTTAACTCTTGGTCCTCTGCTATACTTTAACTGTTGTTCTTCTTTTTAGCTCCAAAACCTATTTTTCTGCAAAATAAACACAAAAACATATCATATCTAACAAAATGGACCTAAGTACTTAAATCTTTTTTTATTTTAAGAATCAAAAGTGCCATGAAACCATGGCACATCAACACTATCAACTTAGAACATCTGCATGTCCTCAGGAAATAAATACATAACAAAATACAACACGATGCTCAACTATGGGAAACCTAAGAAACCTATGGCAGTCAACTCAATTTTAGCTCAAAATTTGCACCCCCTCTATTTTCAACTTTTCAAAACCAACTATCTGGATCTATGTAGCGCAATAATATAACACAAAGAAATACATTCATGGAATGACATTAGAAATAAATAACCAAGCAAACATATAGTATACATTACCCAAATAGATAAGCAATTAGCAACACAACCCATGTACCCTCACAATAAAAAAAGTCCCACTCTCACAGTATGATCATGCATGCCAATGCGGGGATGATATCGAGACACTCACACTCATAAAAGAAGTTTTAATCAATGTGCATAGAATACCATTGGCTTGCCTTTATTTTCTTTACCTTAGTTTTTTTGGACATTCAGATTAGGATCACTATAGAACTTTATTCGACTTGTAATGTAGGCTTGGAGGATGGTATGGTATATTTGTGAACTAGTGACTCACTTTTCTTGACACTACACTTATATTTGGATCCGCTTCTTAACCGACTTCTCTTTTATACCTCCCTTTTTTTCTTTTTTTTCCCTTTTATTTCTTATTTAGGTTGGATGTGATTTCTTTATTCTTTTTTTTTTCCTTTTTCACTTTTCTTTCTTTTTTCTTTTCTCTTTATCTATTTTTTTCTATTTTATCTCGCCCAACCCTAATTTCATTTCTCTTATTCAAACCCTTATTTGTATCCAATTTTAAATATGCACCCTTATGATAGTTATCCTTAACTTAAGTGATTTGCTTGAGTTGAGGTGCACAATGTCCAAGGAGGGACCAGGGCCAAAATAGATTCATTCTACTCAAATTTGGGAAGATGTATGGTGAAAACTAGAAAATAGGTCAATATAGGCTCAAATCATTGATCGAGGGATACTTTTTCACATTTGGATGGTCATTTAGGCTTAAGAGTGGACTAAATAAAAAATGTCATATGGTCACGTCCTAACCAACTATCCTACAACCTAGACAAGACTATTCGGGCAAGTTATGGATTAAATGCACAAAGAAAACTAGGTAAGTATCTCACATACATGGTACAAGGTTATATTACTAACTATTACCTATCTAGTTCATGCAAATGCTAGGATATGATTATTTTTTCCCTATTTCTAATTCCATAGTAAGATCCACATTAGTCACACATATATTCACATCATACATTTTACAAAATCTATTTAGAGAGGTATTATTTTTTAAACACATAAAATATGTCAATTTCTCTTAGGTTCCTTATTTTTCTCCTAACTAAACACAAATAGAACACAACACATATACAACACAAACACAAAATGACATAAATATGCCAGTTCTACCAAGATAATGCAACCAATAAGAAAAGAAACATGGAAACAAAAACCCTCAGTTGTGGTGTACCCATCCTTGATTTAAGACTATACATTGTCCTCAATGCATAACTAAAATATAAAACAAAGGATAAGGACATAACTGGGGTGCTCTAAGCATTCAGGTCAGAATCGCCCCTATATGGGGTATGTTGTGGCTCCACTAAAGTTGGTGGTGGTTGTAGGAGGCATGACTACAATATGTGTCTACTGCTATCTCAGCTCTCCTCTACATATTAATCAACACTGGCATAACTAAATCATGAGATGCCTTTTTCAAGGCCTTCTTTATGTCCATAGTCGAGTGTTAGAGCTCTTCTTCTTGACCTCTTTTAGCCCCAACAATTAAGGACACATACTCATCAGTAAATAAGTCAAATATCACAAGTGGAGGTAGAGATAATGGTTACATAAAGACTGGAATAAATGGAGGAATTACCCCAACCTGGCTCTCTACTAGTGATCGAATCTCAATACATAATATAGACATCTCCTCGCGAAGGCCTAATAAATCAAGATTCTAGACCTCATGTAACTATGTAGTTATCTGAGCCTCAAAGATATCAATCTAAGAATGAGTATACTCTGCCATCTCTGCCCTCAGCCTCACCTCAAACCAGGCCTTATCAGTCTTAGTGTAGCACAAACTGAAGGCCAAATCTCTCCATATAGTGCAGCTAGCAGAATCTCTATCTGAGTGTGGCAGGCTATCATTTCATCCTATCTCTCAACCATGTGCTATAGAAAATCACGTGATACCCTAATCAAACTAGTAACTATGAAGCGAGGGGGTAAATTAGATGTCTCATCTAGCTCAAATATAGAAGTCGAGACTGGTACAAATATGGTTGTGGCACTCTCACCAGCAGTAGAAGTCTCAACCAAAACTCTCTTCTTGTCCATCTCAATATCAATAGTAACATCTGGACTCTCAACATGATCTATTGGTATAGAGGGACCCTCTAAATAGGCTAGAATATAAGTAGGAGGTAGTGGCACTCTCTGTGTAAGGATCGAGTTTATCGGATTCTTTATCAAGCTAATATCAGTTGTGAGAATCATCTCAATCCAATGATCTACCTTAGGAATAAGTAGAAGTCCGTTCAATCACATAGCTTCTGAATTAAATAAGAAAAAAGAAAATTGGTGGTCTCGCGGAACGCTCTAATTTGGATCTCCAGATGTATCAATCTCGCAAACTCTATGTGATAGACATCAATAAGACTGGCAATCAAGGCAGCTCTATCCCATGTATGTATGTTATCCGAAAAAGTTGGACTCAATATTTGACTTACCTAGGTCAACAAAAACTTTGTTGTAAAATATAGCGGTGCCTTTTTTTTATCTCTCCTTTTCCATCAACACATCCAGCCTCACCGCCAACTTAGCAATATAGGTGGCTATCCATCTAGACAAATCAAGTCTTTGTTTCCTATTCTCAACGTCCTTCATAGCATGCCTATTCTGCACTAACCTCATCCTATAATCAAACTCATTTGTCGACGTTGTTCCCTCATACTTTGTCCTAAACAAACGTGTACCCCCACCAAAGTGTGGGTCAACTGGGGCCGCTAAACTCCTCTACCCTCAGGCAGGGTTATTAAATAGATCATCTAGGAATATAAGACATAGAATTGCTGAACTAGAGTCTAGCTATATGAACCTTGGGTCCAAGTCATCTACCTCAAGTAATATCTATCAAATGAGGCCCGCAGGTCTAGTGCTTGTACTAGCTTCATAAAATAAATCCTGACCTCTACTGCAATACGACACTAATCTATAATGAAGATGTCTCTCTAAAAATTATGTTATAATCCCTCCACACACCATTTTGATGAAATCTCAGCAATAGGTACAACTGAGACGTGTGTGGAATTAGATGTTGGGGCCGCAGGTGATGGAATAGGGGGTTGAGCATCCTATGGAACCTGCTGAGTATCATGTGTCGATGATAAGTATATTTTTGTGGAACTTGGGCTACACCCAACTCAAACTATAGTGCAACAGAGCCAGATGCTAACTTACTATATAATCAAATATATCATTTGACCCCTTTTCACATTAGGAGCCAGGTGAATCCTTCTCAGCGCTAAAACTAGAAATCGATCCAGAATCAACCTTCTCTCTAGACCCTGATCCTATCTATAGCTCATTCTATAAATCACCCTCTCCCTTCTCAGGATGGGAAGAATATGGTGGGGATTCCTAGGTTGACTTCATCATCGACCTCTGAATAGGTCTAAGTAGTGCATTTTGGGTCCCTACCTGTACTGTTGTGGGTTAATATTCTGGATGAACAATAGATGGTATGGGTTGGGGGATCATCTAAATAGGATTTGGGTGGGCTAAGTACCCAATGTGGCCACAAATGCTGCAGCTGCAGCCAATCTCTGTGATCTGCCCTGAATCTATCATGGGACCGCTAGGGTATTATCCTTTCTCAATAGGTACTCCTCTATGGGGGCACTCTACTTAGGTGACTCATCTTAGATACAAGATTAACTCCCTTCTTTGTTGCAGCTTTTGGTGTCATAGTACCTAAAAAAATAGTTGTTAGTTCCTGAAACACAAGAATGGAACAAAAAATTTGATGACCCAAGGCAGGGTTACCTACGACCCTACTTATGGAGGTCGTAAGTAGTACTTATGGGGGTCATAGGTACCCTCATAAGAACCATAAAAATCCCTAAAGTTTCACTACATTAGGTTTGACACTTATGGGGCCACTTGCATCCTTGTAGGTACCACTTACGAGGTCCATAAGCAGTCTCGTAACTTACCTTTAGAGAGTTGGTCAATTTCTCTTAAAAATTTTATCTCATACAGTATATGTTTACACTTTTCGCCAATTTCATACACTACAACATGTATAAATTTATGCTCACAAGTATTGTACAAGTATTTTTGAGCTTTTCCTCTAATCAGTCAACTTCTACTTCCATTACTAAAGGGGTCACAGGTTTTATAAGCATAAATTATGCAACAAATATGATATTACCCAAATTTGGCTCTATATATTTCAAAATTCATGATCAATTATCAATTTCATATGGTATCAAGCATTATTCTTACATTCGATAAGCAAGAACATGTTTTTCACTAGTTGGAGCCGAAAAGTATTTACCTGGATTCAAAGAGTTGGAAGTAGAAGATGAAAAATGTGTAAGGAATCCAACTTTCTAATTATTATGCATTCAACTGATGAGCTTTTGAGATATTCTTTGCCTTTTATAGATTAAGAGAGAAGCTGATGAGTTTGAGTTTTAAAATTTAAAGTAGTAAGGCAAATGATTGGGTTTCAGGGTTTTAAGGGAATGGGTCTGGTCGGATTTGAGTCAGTGCACTTGGGCCAACCCAAATTTCAAAAATTTTAATGCCACATTTTTGTCAACTTACGAAGCCACTTATGGTCGATAAGTGGTACATACGACAGCCATAAGTTCCTATGTAAATGACCTTTCAATTTTTTCCTCTGATTTTGACAACCCTTATAAGTAGGGGTGTAAGTTGTACTTATGACCCTCGTAAGTGGGTCAATAAGTACAACTTCCAAGACCCAAAAATTCTTAGAAATTTTATCAGACACCTATGACACCACTTACCTACAATAGGTGGGACTTACGGACTCCTTGTCCGTAAGTCCACTTACCTGGATTTGTCTAAATTTTGTAATTTTTACCATGTTCCAGATGTTTTCCCTTACTTTACACCTATAAAAATAAAAACAAAGTGAACACAAAAACATTGGGTTGCCTCCCAACCAGCATTTGATTTATCATCGCAGAACTATGTGTCTATATTGGATAGTCATACTTTACTAACAAGCCCATGGGCTGCCTCCTATGAAGTGCCTAATTTAATGTTGTGGCATGACTCAGTTGCCTTGGCTACTCATACTTCACCAAGGCTTATATAAACACAAACCTTCACTTCCTCAATATCTCCCATATAGTGCTTAACATATTGTCCGTTCACCTAGAATTGGGATTTGCCATCTCGCTTCAACTCAATTGCACTATGCGGGAATACTCTAGCCACATTGAGTGGTCCATACCACCTAGACGTCAACTTGATAGGAAACAAGCAAAGCCTTGAATTTTACAACAAGACCATTTCACCCGATTGAAAAACCCTTTCATCAATCTTTTGGTCACGATACAACTTCATCTTCTCCTTATACAAAGATGAACTCTTATAAGCGCAGAGCTGGAATTCATCATTCTTATTAACCTTACTTGTTCCAAAGTTTGTAGCATCACTCTACTAAAAATTTATCTTTTTCAACACCCATAGTGCCTTGTGCTCAAGTTCAACCGTTAAGGGTCAAGCCTTTTCGTACAAAGATGATATAGAGAGGCACCCATGGTGTTTTAAAAGTTTTTCGAGATGGTAAAAGTGTATCGTCTAGCTTCCTTGACCAATCAGTCTAATTTTGCATTCACAGTCTTCTCCAATATGGACTTGATCTCATGATTGGATACCTTAACCTGCCCACTCATCCACGGATGGTAAGGTGTTTCCACCCTATGTTTCATACCATATTTTTTTAGTAGGGCCTTACATAGATAAGTGCAGAAATGGGACCCACCATCACTAATAATAACACGTAGAGAGCCAAACTAAGAAAGGACGCTCTTCTTCAAGAATGCAGTGACACTTCACCCCTCATTATTGGGAAGCATAACTTCCTCCACTCATTTTGAAACATTGTTGACTGACACCAATGTATACTTCATCTCATATGAACTCACAAATGGCCTCATGAAATCAATTCCCTACACATCAAACAATTCTAACTCGAAAATAAGTGTCATGGTGAACTCACATTTCTGCAAAATATTTTGTTGCTGCTGACACTGGTCGCAGGCTTGGGCGTAATCATGAGAATCTTTGTAAATAGATGGCCAATATTAACCAGACTATAAAATTTTGTGGGTTGTACGGGTAACATCATAATAACCCCAAACCGGTGATGAATAAAAGGCCTTAAGTATGCTCGTCCTCTCCACCTCAGGAATACGCCTCTTAATAACTCCATCCACACACCCCTAAAATAGATAATGCTCATCCCAGGAAGTCTTGTGAGATAAGGTCGCTTTCCAAATAGTTGGCAATATTAGCAAACCAGGGGATTAAGTCTTTAGATGCTACCAACACCCGCTCATCTGGAAAAGTGCCATTAATTTCAATCTCATCCCCTAGTTTTAGCATTGACTCCTCTTTGAGTTGGGATAGGTGGTTTGCAACCTGGTTTTCATTGCCTTTCCGATCTTTCATCTCAAAGGCAAATTCTTGAAGTAATAGTACCTAAAGAATCAACCTCCGCTTAGTATGTTTCTTTGACATAGGATACCTCAAAGCTGCGTGATTAGTATGAACAATGACTTTGGTCCTAATCAAATAGTACCGGAATTTCTCAAAATCAAACATCACCATTAGTAACTCCTGCTCAATAACTGAATAATTAATCTGAATGGGATTAAGTGCTTGCTGGCATAGTATATTGGGTGAAGAATCTTCTCATGTCATTTGCATAGGATAACTCTTAAAGCCACACTATTAGCATCGTACAACACCTCAAAAGGCAAGGACCAATCTTGAGACACAATAATAAGAGAAGAGATAAACCACTTCTTAAGGCACTCAAAGGCCTTGAAACAAGCAGCGTCAAATATAAATTTCACCTCTTTCCCCAACAACTTGCATAATGGATTTGCATTTTAGAAAGTCCTTAATGAACCACCTATAGAACCCTATGTGAACCAAAAAACTTTTAATACCATTGAAAGAAATAGGTGGAGGCAATTTTTCAATCACCTCAATCTTTGCCCGATCAACCTCTATACCCTTTTTTGGATTCTTGTTCCCCAAGACTATACCTTCTTTCACCATAAAGTGATACTTCTCCAAATTCATCACAAAGTTACACTCCTCACATCTTAGAAGTGCATAGGACAAATGGGCCAGACAATCATCAAACGAGTCTCCAACAACCAAAAAGTCATCAGTAAAGACCTTTATTCTGTTCTCCACCATATCATAAAATATCGACATCAGACAATGTTGAAAGGTGGTAGGAGAATTGTACAGTCCGAACGACATCCTCTTGAATGCAAAAGTACCATATGGTCATGTAAAAGTAGTCTTTTCTTGGTCTTTGATGGAAATAGGAATCTGATTATACCCCAAATAATCATCAAGGAAAGAACAACACCATATGCCTGGAAGTCTGTCTAGCATCTGATCCATGAACGACATAAGAAAATAGCCCTTTTGTCTAAGTGTTCAACTTTTAGTAATCTATGCATACTCTCCATATAGTAATAGATCCATGGGAACTAACTTATTCTTCTTGTTTGGGATAATAGTGATCCCACCCTTCTTAGGTACACATTAAACCATGCTCACCCATTTGTTGTTAGAAATAGGATAAATCACGCTTGCGTCTAACCACTTTATAATGTTTTTCTTTGCCACCTCTTGCATATGTAGGTTCAACCAATGTTGGTGATCGATGATGGGAACACAATTCAATTCAAGATAATATTTATTAGTACAAATCTCTTGTAGAATCCCCATAATATCTGCAATAGTCTATCCGATTGCCCTTTTAAATTCTGTAATATTGAGATCAATGCCTCGACCTATGTATCAAACAAATCTATTGTAATACTAACTTGCAAGATATTGTTGGCCCCATAAAATATGTATCACAAGTGAGAAAGGAGGGCTTTCAACTCCAAGATCAATGGATCCTCAATAGATGGTCAAGCTGGCAGAGTTGCTCTATTCTTCAAGTCAAGATCTAACGTTTTTAGTGCAATAGAATAAGAACCTATGCAATAGAGTGTGCTCACCTTCTCAGCATACTGCTCGATACTATCACTGTCAAAGATCATGATAACTACTGCTAGTTCCTCGACCCCAAGTCTCTCCCAATAAGTACAACCAAGGCATTATCATCAACAAAGTCTATCACAGACACCACTTGCATATCCTTTGGTTACCATATCCACTGACATATATTAAAAGTAACCTGCTCGACATTGAGCCAGAATTCCTACCCCATCTCCATGTCAACTAATGCCATATCCATAGCTAGGAAGAGATTTCCTAAGATAATAAGAACTCTAAAATCCACCTTATAGCCAAGGATCACAAAATTAGTTGGAAAATAAAGAAGATAACCTTTAGCAACACATCACGTAATATACCAACCGACTTCTTAATATTGTGGTCGACCATCAATAATCTCATAAACATTGGCTTGGGTGTTCCCAAACCCAACTACTTGTACACTACCAATGACATCATATTTATGCTAGCTCCCAAGTTACATAATGCTCGTGCAAAGTTGAAGGACCCAATAGAACATGGAATTGTAAAATCTCCTGGAGTCCTCCTTCTTCTCTACTAGAGATTGAGTAGCAATAGTATTACAACAGCGCATATTATCAGCGGGAATAAAAATCATCATTCCCTTCTTAGTAACCAAATCTTTTAGGAACTTTGAATAGATAGGAATCTGATCTATTTCTTCCACAAGAGGAATATTCATAGTCAGTTCCTTAAATATCAACATAAACTTCTGATACTTCTGTTCCTCATGTTTTTGTTCAACCTCTAAGGAAAAAGTGGAGGGGGTCATGGAATGATCTTCAACACTGGCTCAACCACCTTACTTTTTATTATTTCCGTCTCAACTCATTTATCCACACTGGTTAAATTATACCTCCTCAATATCAGAATCATACAACCTAGGTGCTTTACCTTGTTTTCCAACAACATTCATCTTTTTAGAATTCATAGTTCCAAATAGCTTGGTCAGTAACCCAATTTCCATCCTCAGTTATGCAACTTATTGATCCACTCTATCGTCTATGATTCTTTTCTTACTGGAAGCACCAATAACATAGGTACCGGCTCCTCTTTCTGCCTCCTGAGTTTTTCACCCTCAGTTGGTATTAGAGACACAATCTAAGATTTCCACGGCTAGTCTCATGAAATACCCACCTATAATAGTATCAATAATAACTTTGGCATTGTCATTCAGGGCTCTATATAATATCTCAATTCTCAAGCAAATTCCTCCATAAAATTCTAGGATTGGGCACCATCATCAACTTCTTCTTAAATCTCAACCATGTCTCATACAATGGTTTTGAATGCTACTTCCTAAAATTATAAATCTCATCCTTCAACTAGAATATTCTAAAAGGCGATAAGAATTAGTCCAAGAATTATTTTTACAACTCATTTTAATTAGTGATGAACCCATGAGGTAGTTCCCCTAACCATAATATTGCTTTACCAGTAAGAGAATGTGGTAACAACCTGAATCTCAAAGCTTCCTAACTCATACTAGATACGTTATAAATAGCGAAGATTCAAAAAACATTTATGATATGCATGTTGGCGTCATCAGTCGGTAGACCAACAAACACACCCTTCAGATTTAGCAACTATATCATAGCACTTGTAATATCAAACTTCACCCCCTAGGACAATTCAAGAGGAATGATAGTTGTTGTATCAAAAGGCTTAGCGTAGCCAAATTTCCTCTGGATCATCATGCTAGAAAAAATAGAAAAGTTGGAGGTGTTTAAGATATATCCCTTCTAGCTCTTTTGAGGTGTGCTCGACGTTTTTATTCCTGTCTCACTATTTCCTCTTGAGCCGCACGATGGGCATCAGCATCCCTCCTTGCATTCTCGTCATCCAATAACCAAGTAGTAGTTTGTGTAACCGTGTCTTGAACACCATGCGGAGGTGGCAAAATTAGATTAGGGTCATCATGAACCCATGCTCATGCCCTTCCATCAGATAATTTTGTCATAAGGTCAACTCTAGCTCAATATCAAATGGGATCAAGGGATTGCCTTGACTCTGGGTATTGGACATACCCCAGCGTATGCACCAAGAACAATAGAAAAATGAAAAACAACAACCTCAATAACTCCGATCAATCAATCCATAACTATATTCCTTGATAAAGATGCCAAAATTCAATGTCACCCAAATTATACCTCTAAAAAGTACAATGTGGTTACTGTCAAATATATAACCCAACAACTATTGGGGTCGAACCCATAAGGAATAGGAAGAATATCTATCAATACCTTTCTAATGTTGCCAAAAAATTACAAAAAAGTAAAGGAGGGGATTTTGTGAGAACATTGTCAATGGTAACAAATCTTAATCTCTTTGAGTTGGAATTAATCTGAGATGAATACTAGGACTATGTTGCCGCTGACTTTCTAATTTTGTAGGCTTATCGTGCTTCGTCAAACTATTCCAATATCTTGTATGTAGAATCTAACAAATTATGTATAACCAACCATCTTGTGAACGTCATTAGTAAATTTCACTCCTCACCATTTTAGATTTAGAGTGTCGCTTTACTAACCCTTATCCTGGATCTCAGATTAACTATTGACTTTTGAATGTCAAATTAATTAAAACAAGGTTTATAACTTGAAATTATTGTTGTGATATTATTTTCCTAATCTCTACCTCTTGGAGTAAGTATTGAATGCCGGCGAGTTCTTAACATCAATAGTCGTGAAGAAAGCAATCACAAAGAAGAAGATCATAATATATATTGATCAAGAACGACTTTGTGCTCCCTCTACTTTGTTATTCCATTAGGGTTCCCATAACCCTAGTGAGGTGGTTTAGACTCAAGTTTGCAAAAACATCCATTGAAAAATGGAAACACAAATCTCAAATTGATATTCAACCGTAAAATCAAGAACAACGGATTCCAAGATTAAAATCAAATCTCAGCATTAATGTAGTGTTGTGAATGTAAGGAAAGCATAAACCAATACAAAAGTGTCAAAGGGGTATTTATTAAATACACCAGAACCCTAAAAATCCTAACCAAAATGAAAAAGAAAAACTAAGTCGGCAATAACTTATGCTACTTATAAGTTGTAAGTACAACTTACAGACCCCTAGGTGGATCGAAAGTCTTAGATAAAATCTCTATGCTGTAGAACACCTACTTACAATGGGACTTATGAGGGGTATAAGTGGTACTTACACCCCGTAAGTAGCCTCCATTAGTCTCAGACAAAACTTGACATCTTTAGAACTTTCAATACTTTTCTCTCTGACACTTACAATGTCACATATGGTGGTGTAAGTTCCACTTATGGTGCGTAAGTGGGGTATCTACTACACTTCAACTCTTTTTCTTTTTTTTAAGCTCCAGAACCTAGTTTCCAACAAAACAAACAAAACATATCATATCTTAAAAAAAGGACCTAAGTACTTGCATATTTTCTGGATTGAAGCATCAAAAGTGCCATGAGACCTTGGCACATCACTCCTTAATAGAAATAACAAGTTGGGAAACTATAGGTTAAGCAAACAATAGCACATAAGGAACCTTACCTTTGGAAGCCACAGCTACAGGATGTGCCTCTACCTCAGTACTATTTTGATCCGTAGACTATGCACTATTAGATAGTGAACCACCAACAAATCTTAAAAGAAAAATCAATGCATCCCTGAGCACTAAAGAAGAAATAAATCTAAGTAGAACCTGGGCTAGTCCCTAGCCTACTGTTGTATAGGGTAGAAGAATCCTTGGCTCGAAAGCAGGAATAGGGTCTGGTGAAGGCCCCCTATCCTGGACCCTAGTTAGGGACACATATCTAGGTTATCCATAACCTCTAGGTTGTTTATGAACAATGACAAAACCCTAGGCCAGATCTCAAGATCCTCATCTTGTGTAGCAATAACACTTGTCCTAGCCATCTACAAAAAAGTGAAACCAAAGAAATTCTTTAGAAACCAACTCAATTTCTTGGCACAAAAGGATTGAAAGAAGTAAAGAACTCCTAAAATTATCCTATAGACACTCAAAGATAAGGAATGAACACCATTATTTTGATCCACGAGACTCTACTAGACACTAGCTCTTGTACCAATAATACTAGTGAACCTATGATTTGATACTAATTTATCATGACCCAATTTATGAGTCATAATAGCACGTAATTTATCTCGCCAGTAAGTAAGCCAAATCATAACTCAAAGCTATAAGTAATTGGCTAATTTGATGGAAAAAGGACTTAATGGTCAAAAATAAATAATCAAATACTTGTAATAACAACAAGACAATTATGATAGTCTAATAGATAGATAAAGTATCAAAAATGATTCCATGACCTAGTATTGTTGGTACAAGAGCTACCATAATAGAATATACATACTAAAATAGTCAAATACAATTTCTCTTAAAAAATAAAAGAGTAGACATAGATAATAGAACGAAAAAGGGGTAACTCTGACTTCGAAAGCTCACTCTATCTTCAAAATCAACTAAGCACAATCGTCACATTAGCAGAGCTACTAGTACTCGGATCTGCACCAAAATAGTACAAAAATTTAGCATGAGTACAAAAAACACTGGTACTGAGTAGGAATCATCACAAAACTAAGCTTAATCATGATATATATACAATAAAATGTGAGATAAATTAGCTAAGTCAAGGAAAAAGGGAACCCTATGCATAAATAAATAGATCCGGAATAGTAATGTTAAGTTCACATAATTATACTACTAAATTATCCCCCATAAGACAATAAGTGCATACAAGTAAATAACCCAATGCGGGCCCTCATAAGTACAAAGGATGCAATCAAGGAATGTAAATACCGAAGATCCATAAGTTTACTTAATATTAGCTATAACCATGAAATCATCCATACCATATCATATTATAAATAAACTCTCAATGATAGGCTCAACCCAGAACTCAATAACAACAACATCATAACATTATTTTCCATATTTGAATCAAAACTCATATCATAAATGTCATCATCAATCGACAAAATTGAATTGGAACTCATATTATTAATATCATCATCAATCATCAGACTTAAACCAAAACTCATATCAATACACCATCAAATTTGACCCAAAATTAACACCAACTCCTAAATATTAAACCAACATAATCATTAAGCATCTAACCTCACAAGTCCTAAAATTAGAATTTCAAAAGGTATAACATGATTATATAAGTCAACAAGAGCTAACATAAGTCTTGTCCTAAAGGGGCCCAGAAGGGCCAACTGCTAATCCCCAAAATCTATTTTTAGGTAAATTTTACCCTGAACTGGACTAACGTATCTAAATTCATATCTAGATGTTAATCAAGTCATAAATAGCCCTAATATATAAATTCTACTAAAAATATGGCAACTAAGTCAATTACACCTAAATTTATGGTATCAAGATAGCTCAAAGAGTCCTACTAATCTAAATATTGTTAATAATACCTCAAACATCTAACTATCATCCCATATCTAGCATAATATCATAATCATACTATGAATAGTTCAATCTACTAACAGGGTAAACCTAGCATACCTAGATGTTGAAGAAAAACTCA
Source organism: Capsicum pubescens (assembly GCA_030864215.1). Taxonomy (NCBI): domain Eukaryota; kingdom Viridiplantae; phylum Streptophyta; class Magnoliopsida; order Solanales; family Solanaceae; genus Capsicum; species Capsicum pubescens. The sequence goes on along the minus strand of CM061549.1, from coordinate 195,226,478 downwards.
AAGAATCTTCTAAATCAACAATTTCCTTTTTTGAGAAGCTTCTGCAAGATGTCAAGCTATCAAATCACAATCTACTCATCAAAATGAGAAAAATGATACCCGTGTTGCGGTATAGTTCTTTGGGTCCAAAATTACGTAAAAATCTTATGTAGGGTCTTTTGCGGAATAGCATTTTCGAAACCAACATGACGTGCCTCTACGTCTAATGAATATTTATCCTACAATATGGGTGAATTCCAATCTCTAATGGTGTTATAATCAACCCACCAATAATTTAGGGATTTTGTAAATAGATGAAGGATTATATCAAGAAATTAATAGAAGATTACCAAAAATTAGAGGAAGAAACACGTAATCTAAGTCCACAAAATGCTCCAAAATCACCCACCAATGTTTCTCCAAAGTTTTCACACTTTTTGGATTCCACACACTTGAATACGGTGGGAGAAATTAGGCCAAGTGGGGGTTTTATACCTTTTCCATGTATTCGAATACCGCTTAAGCAGACACTGGGTCACTAAAGAGGTCATTGCTTAAGAGGCTTAGTGTTTATTTAGTGATATTGGTCTCCCTTGCACACTATCGCTTAAGTGATCTTTGGTCGCTTAAGCGACCATTGCTAAAGTGCTAAAGGCATCACTTAAGTGATACTTGGTGGCCATATCCAGGTCACTTAAGCAACGGATATGCCACTCAAGTGTCATTCACTTAAGCAACCCATTTGGCGCTTAAATGATGCACCAACTCCTGCTAATACTTGGAATTTTTCCAAGTCTCTACTACCCTTCAAGATTCATTCATAATCTCGTGTACGTAAATGAACTATGCTACCATATAATATTTGATGCTCCAAACTCAATGGCACAGTCTAAATTTCCATCTGAGGTCATTTTAATGAAAAGTTGAACCCATACCCATGTGTCATTTTTCTTAACCTTTGAATAATTGGCCAAAATGAGTCTGTGAGTCTCAGACCCATACCAAGGGTCTACCCAACCTAAATTCAATATTTCAGAGCTTTTAGAACTATTAAAATTTACATACGAGGTTATTTGACTGATGAGTTTGCCCTATAGCCAATTTGAACCAAAGAAGACTTCAAAATAGAGAATTGGCTCTAAAAACAAACTAACTGCTTGATAACCAAACTTTTAATTCAAGCAAACCATAAATGACTTAGGGCAGCTATATGAAATCTCTAAATGGCAAAAATGAGCAAAAACATAAAAATGACCTAGGGGATCATTACAAGAGGTTAGAAAAGAATAAGAATATGGGCTTCGAGTAGAAGGAAGAGGATGAAAAAATATGGTTAAAAGTGTTGATGTAAGTCATGCCACAATAATAAATCAGGCACTATTTGGGAGGTAACCCAAGTTAAGGTAGATATTTTGTTTTTTTGTTTTCCTTTAGTATCACCTTTTTTTTTATGTTTGAGTCTACAGGTTGATGAAAAGTGTGAGTACCAGAGATCCAAGCTAAAGAGCATGGAAAATACCAAATGTGGGAGTCTTCTAGACCTCTTTGATGATCAAGATGCTACTAGCTAGGCCTAAAGGCCTCGGGGAGTATTTTTATCCTTACTTTTAAGCTATACTTTGGTGACAAAGTGTGATTTTAACTGTGGGGTGGGGAATCTTTCTATTGTTTTAGGTGAAGTGCTACCATATTAATTCTATTTTTAGTTATTTCTATTTTTTATTTTTTAGTTATTTTTAGTTTTTGACTAGATTAAAAAAATATTTTTTTATTTTTGTTTGTTTTTAGTTTTTTTTGAGTCAGTCTAGTAGGGGCACACTTCACCCATCCCTTCATTTTTTATTTTGGTTCTTTTCTGAATGGGAACCCTTTGAACCTAGTATCCCTTTTTCATTTTTAGGAGTAATTTGAAATCTTTTAATTATGAGTAAATGGGATGTTCTTCCTAAGTCCTATGTGTGATTGAATGATGCGAGTTAGTTTTTATTGCGAAAACATGATGAATGAGTGAATGACTATTTTTGAGACACCTAGGCTCATTTTCATGACTCTTGTACGATGTTGTCTTAATTCTAAATTCTTGCTATTGCTTGGTTGAGAGTATATAGTGATCCTACTTGATTTGAGCATGTTCCATGTTTGAGTGAAGTTTATATTAATGTTACTTGTGGCATATTGATGTCTATAACTTACATAGTATGTTTGGAAAGAGAAATAAAACATGTTGGGTTTAGGAGATATTGTAGGCATTTTTTTTACAGCCATATTTTATACCTTATTTATCTACCCTTATTGCATATTCTTAGTTGGTCCTATTGAGCCTTTAGCCTATTCCTTGGTATCCTCATATGTAGCCTATTTTGTTTCTTTCAATTGACCATAATTTGATCCATAGATCCTAAGTGCTTAAGTTAAAAACTTTAGATATTAAGAAGTGTAGAATTGAAGAAGGAGAAAAGTGAAAGTGAAGCCCCAAGAAAATAGTAGCTAGTGGAGTTTTGATTTAGTTCATGTGTTGTGGTTTGGAGTAATGTAATAAAAAAAGAAAAATTGATCAAAGGTGTCTCATGTCTTAATAGAAACTACTCCCTACTTAATATGTTTGAACTAGCCTAAAGAGATGGGACAAAACAAAGAGAGTGGAAAGATAAAAAAGTGGTGAGAGGTTTGTTGTTAAGAGAGGATTCAATGTTATGTGTGATGTATTAAAACTCTTACGGGGGATAGTCACTATTACTGGATAGAATAGTTTCTACCCTTTCCTTATCCTACAATACAAATCTTAAAGTCCTACTTGAACTTGAGCCTTGATATTCTGATATTAGTGGAGTACTACACTAAAGGAAAGTTGATGGTTCTTCTTATGGGCATAAGAATTCTTTGTGAGAGTGAGTTAACTTTGATTCTTACACTCATTCTTGTGATAAACTGCATATTTGTGAGTGAATGTGGGTGAATATTTTGTGGTGAGTTCACATGTTTGTTGATGGTTAGGTAATTTATATGATCTTTTTGTTGAGTAATATGCATGAGTTTACTAACTGGATAAGAGTCAATTCTTGAGGTTAGGATGTTTTAAAGTAGTATTCATGAGTTTTCAATTGTAATATGACATGCTTAATGTGGAACTTGCTATTCATGTTGTCATCATAGTTCAACCTTGAGTGTCTTAATTATAGTGGTAATGTTACAGTCTTCCTTTACTGTTCTTAGTGTGAAGTGTTATTTGAAGACAAACAAAACTTTACATGTGGGGTAGTGATCTTAGGTGTATTTTTACACCTAAGCATGATTATATACACACATTTAGCCTAGTTTTGAGGACTTCTTTGTGTGCTTAATGAGTTTTTAATGGTGCAATTGAGTATCTTCGAGTTGAAATACATGTTTAAAGAATTTATAGTGAAATTGAAATAAGTTAAAATCAAAATGATCACATAAATTTTAGAAGAGGAAACTAGTGTTGCTACCGTGAGCAATGCTCCATTCTAGTGGACTTTGATGAGCTCTATTGTGTTGTGTGCACTTATTCTTGTTGATTGATGTTGTAGGAGACCATGGAAGGTGTTCAAAGAAATACCGGGAAGAAAAACAAGCTTAAATGAAGTTGGAAAGAAAAGTAGAAAGTGGGGAACTTTAAGGAAATGGAAGGATTAAACTACAAAGGAAAAGTGGTGTTTGGAGAACAAGGGCGTGTCACACTCTCCGGTCTTTGAGATAAGGGTGTTCCACACATTGAAAGAAAATTTAACGTCAATTTATAGTGAGGATCCCCATTAAGGCTGTGTCACGCCCAAGAGAAAATTCATCCAAAAATCTTCCTACACTACAAATAGGACACTTAGCTCCTATTATATACATTGGAAGATTTTGGGATAGATAAAACACACGATGAGGCTCCTATTGTGGTTATTATTCTTTACATTAGTTTATTTTTAGATTTACTTATGAATTCTAATCTTGTGATTCTTTGTAGGACTATGAGTGAATAAACACCCTTGTTCTAGGATTGAGGCTTAAGAACATGAATACTTAGCTTTCAATTATGTTGGTTTAATGTTGATTATCATGTTTGGTTGTTCATATATTTGTTATTTTACTATTCTATTGATTTACGACCTCTATAATATAACTATATTTCTATTGTGACACCGAAAAGAGGAACATTAAATTATATCATGGAACAAATGGAGTGGGTTCTTGTCTTTTAAATGAATTAAAGATAGGATTCACGGTTAGGATAGGAATATACCCAATTTACCCTATTTGGTTAAAATACAGGATGAAATACAAATGGTTTTAAATTAGTTCTCATATCCCCGCTCAACGATGTAGTTGTGAGGATAATTTATATAGATGATTAGAGGCTTGGAAGACCATAATCATGTTATTAGCCCTGTGAATAAACAACCAAGATAGTTAACAAATGATATTTTATAGCTTAGTAGTTTTATTCAAAGTGCCCCAACCCAGGATTTCTCTCCATTATTATTTCAAACACTTTATATTCCCCTATTGTTTATTATTACTTTACAATTCTAAAATCATTAACTTTATTGGTTACACTCACATTTATTTACTCTTAGTAGTAAATCCAGAATTGGATTAGATGCAAAAACCAAGTCCATGTGGGATCGATACTTGGCTCTAAAAGGGATACTTTAATACTTGCACAACCATGAATACTTGCATGTGTTGTAGGATGCAACCCTTCTTCATTTTTTAGATCATTTATCCAAAAATCATATTCTGGAGTTTTCTTAATAGGGGCAAATGCTTCTACAAATAAGGCCCTTGATATGGACCGATCAAAGATGTCAACCTCCACATCTCTAACTCGAATGGAATCCAGGCATGGTTGTTTATTCATGTCTTTCTCCTTTCCAGAAGGATTCATATTTTTCAGTATCACCATATAGTTGGTGAGAAAATCCTTCTCTAACTCCGACACATAACTCTTTAGGGGTCTTCTCATCCACCCTAACTCATACCTCTCGAAACCCTATACTAACTCTATCACCTTTTGGAGTGAATCTATCAACACCTGGGGCTACTACTAATTGTTTCTTTTCTTGTTTCCCTAGTCAGTTATTGACACACCATCAATATAATTATCCTGTGAGTTAGATACAAATAATATTTTTAGATCGGATCCTCTTTGAGTTTAGTGGAGTAGCAGTAGCACCGAAGGGTTTAGAATTGGTCTTGTCCTCCCCTTCTGAAGAACTTAAGCCTTCTGCATCTTCACCCCCACCTTATTTGGTGTCTTGCCTTCCCTCTTCAGACTCGGGAAAGATGATGGGAGTATATTTATCGACCAAGGCAAAAGATGTAGCACCCCATATTTGCTTCTTTTCTTTTGATTGATTACTCATAATCTGAGGTGAGTTCTGCTCATCAAATGAACTTATAGAAAAGCTTAACTCATCGCACTTGAGGATTTAGAATCATTCTCAGAAATTGGAGGTGTGTCTTTTGGTTCCTGGTTCTTGGAGATATTTTTCGCCAACTTTTGCTGACGCTTTTGTTCCATTGTACTTGTATTGGAAAGAGATAGAATCAAATTTTGAGAAATATAAATAGGTATAGAAAGTAAATTAGGTGACCCTTCACACAATCGTGCAATAAAGGTACGATCATACCTTTCTACCAAGTAAGGGTTCTTGAGACCTAAAAATGATGTCACATAAGATGAGAACATAATATGTTAGTATGTTCATATCACGATCATGGAATGAACATAACATGTTAGTTTGTCTGATGAAATCTTGAAGCTTACCACTCATGTTCCCACGATGACCTAACCTATAATCATAGGTCAAACCCACGATCATATGTTGTGTCGTGAAGTCCAAAAGGCTTATTAGATTTTTCCAGGTACGACTTGACCCATATAGACCTAATTCAACCAAAGATATTTTGAACATGACAGGTGTAGTGAGAATGCTCTAAGTGTACTCAGACTTACCCTATGCTTTCAAACCCTAAAGTAACACCCAAAGCCTAATTCAAGTTTGATACAATCCAAATGGCCTCTGGATCGTTAGAGTGGATGCTTATCTATCAGAATCTGAACCCGAGCCTAGAAGTGATGGGTATCTCAAGGCCTCCATATATCGGAGACCACACCCTTTGCCTAGTCAAATAGAACATAATACAGTATCAGTGTCTGAATTCTGAACATATAACAAGATAGAATAAATCTAAGCTCAAAGGAGCCTGAGAATGTAAACATCAATACACAATCCACAGTAATCCACAAAGCTTGTAATCTAAACTAAAGCACTCTAAGTCGGGACATGCCCCCAACGATAGCCAAAAATAATTTCAAAGAAAGTCTATGATAATAGATAAACCAAGAAGTAATGACCTTCCAGAAGAAGGAGGCTCACCACTTCAAGCTGACACTCAAGAAACTATGGAATCACCTATCACTGTTAGGTAAAGTAGAAGTGCCTACAAACCCTGCATCACATAGGGATATAGTTTCTGGAGACGGTTAGCGGGTTGAGAACTAGCATGTAAATCAGGTATAAGGGGTAAGAATAATACCATGATCAAAAGTTCAAAATCATTCAAAACCAATGTACACAATCATATATATATATATATAACATGTCGAGATAGGGATCAAATCTTAGCATTAACTATAAAACATTAGCCTGGACTCTGTAGCTTGACCGTTATAAAACTACCCTGGGTTATATGGGTCCATTTGTCTCCCCCTGGTTAGGCCCTAAGGCGTGTTAGCAGCATGAATCAAAGATATCCTAGAAAGATGAGGAATCCTCATAACCCACGCCATCCATGATACGAGTATATATAGTCTGACATAAGCATATGGTCATATATACCAACCCTCATGTCAGTAAATGTGAGTTTCCTGTATCAGTCCTTTGGGACTCACACCTTCACGGCTAGCTACACAACCCCCTTTAAGCCCAAATAAAATATTTGGCACATAACCTATCCATAGTTCAAGGAGTCAATCATTAACGCATTATCAAGTGGTATCATTATACAAACTATAGCTTGCAAGCGAATGTTATTAAGCCAAAACTTGGAGAATACTTGTACCTCCAGACTCCATTATCAAAAGCAACTATAGGGATTCCTTATACCCTACAAGGTTTGTAAGAAAATTATTCACTTGAGGGAATCCTTTACCCCATAAGGTTTTCAAGATCATTCTAGTTCATTATCCAGATGTAATACATTAATTTTAAGGAGGTAGACCACACCACGATTAATCACATGCTAAAACCAATCATGCAAGTGAGTTGGCGTTATTATCATTTTCAAAACTAAAATCCAATTATTTGGGGAATCCTTGTATCCCTAATTTCATTGTTCACAAATTTGGGGAATCTTTGTACCCCTATTTTTCATCCACCCTTCCCATGCACTAAAATGAGTGTACAAATCAACAATTCAAGTATAATATATCCATAATAATCATGGTAAAAGTATTTAAACAAATAAAATCCAAAACCCTCAACCTATCATTCAAACCTCAACATCAAAGCCATGTGAATACTAAACCAATTCATGCCAGAATGAAAATACAACTTAAGGAGAGAGATACATGCCTAATCACAAAGAAATTCAAAGAAAAAATCACCCTTAGAACCCTAGATGATCAATTTATTAAAACCCTGGCCTTGCCTTTGAATGGGAAATGTGAGAGAGTAAAGAGACTGTTTGATATATTATAGTGATGAAAATAACCCTTATTTGGTGTTATATGGACATAGGGTTTAAGTGGGGAAGGAGGGAATGTCCAAAGTTCCCTTACTAAAAGTCTGAAAAACTATCGCCTAGTCGTTACGGGTGACCTTACGACTCGTAGGGTCACCATACGACTCGTGACATTTAGTCGTAGTCTGTCAGAATCCATGGGTACCAACACTGGTCTGACTATGATTTATGCCCTACGACTTGTATTCTGACCTTATAACTCATTAGGTCAAATTGTAGGAAAGACAAAAATGTTAGACACCTTTTTTTATTAGGCTACGAGAACCACTATATGACTCGTTGGATGCCAATCGTGACCAACACAGAGTCTTAAACACACTGGTTAGTCGATGATTAGGGTCCTACAACCCGTAACGATACCTTATAACTCGTAGGGAGAGTCATAGTTTGGGTAGTGAATGTAGAAACTCTAGAACTTCAGAGGCCAACACCTGGGGTGTTACATTCTCCTTCCTCTCTTAGGATCATTTGTCCTCAAATGAAGAGTCAAGACATTTATTAGCACTATCATAAGAGAGAATACAACCATAATTTCTTTTAACAAAGACAAAAAAAAGGTGATAAGGAAAATACATACCTTAAGCACGATTATTCGAGGTGGGGAACAAGAAAGGATATTTGGGCTTCATGTCGTCTTAAAATTCCCAAGAAGCTTCTTAAACCTTATGGTTCCTCCATAGAACCTTCATCGAAGCCACATCCTTATTCCTTAAATGACGGACTTGCCTATCCAAAATATTAACTGGGACTTCCTCAAAAGACAAGGAATCCAAAATTCCAACACTCTCCAAAAGGACAACTAAGGAAGGATCATCCACATATTTCAATAACACGAAAACATGAAAAATCGGGTAAATGGAACCCAAACTAGAAGGCAAATCCAATTCATAAGACATATTACCCACTCTCTTTAATACCAAATATGGACCCACATAACAGGGACTGAGCTTTCCTTATTGTCCAAACTGTGTTACCCGCTTCATGGGTGACACCTTCAAGAACACCTAATTTCCAACTTCAAATTCTAACTCTCTTTTCCTCACGTATACATAGGAATTTTAGTGACTTTGAAAGGTCTTAAGCCTATCCCGAATCACCTTTACCTTCTCCATAGCTTGATATACCAAGTCGATACCAAATAACCATGTATCAAGAACTTTGAACCACCTAATAGGAGAATGACATATCCTACCATAAAGAGCCTGAAAAGGAGCCATTCCAATACTAGAGTGATAGTTGTTGTTATAAGCGAATTCGATGAGAGAAAAATGATCAACCCAACTACCACCAAAGTCAATCACACAAGCCCAAAGCATATCTTCCAATGTATGAATAGTCTTCCCTTCTTGTCCATCCATTTGTGGATGGAAAGCAACCTTAGTTCCCAAACCTTTATAAAATGATTGCCAGAAGTGCGATGAGAACTATGTACCCTAATTGGAAATAGAAGAAATAGGCGCACCATGCAATTTGATGATAACCTATATAAAAATCTTAGCATAATCCTCCGCAGAATAATTAGTCCTCATGGGTGTAACGCCCTAAGCCTGCACCCCGGATGCTACACGATGCTTACGATCTCGAAGGACCACAAGCTAACCCATGACTGGTACTTGATGTGAGCACTGAATAATAAAACTAAAATAATGCGGATGTTAGGCTGAAATGCCATAAGGTCCACAATTTGAATACTTCTAAATATAGCAACTAACAATAAAATTTGCAACACTGAATACTGTTTGAACTAGTCTAGTCTGAAAATCCTCTAACCGAACTATCTGAATATGGAGTTAATGGGACAAGACCCCAACTAACTCCAACTAATAAAATACTGAATCTACAGTGATAGTGAAATAAAAGAATATCCTCGATAGATGAGGACTCACTACTGAATTTGCTACTGCAGATTGAATCAAGCTAAGCGCGGTCAGGAACCTGAGCAACCAGGCCTATGATATGATATCATAGCGTAAGAAATGAGTATGTAATCAGTACGTGGGAATATAATGGTGTGCTAGAGAAGGTAAGGCTGAAATGCATGGGTTCATATACATGAACAGTAACTGACTAAATGATATGAATGTAACTGAATGAGAGTACATAGATAACTGAAGTTATTGTAAACACTGAGTATGCAATACTATGCATATGCATATATACTGTATCTAAGAGTTATACTAAAAGTGAATAGTGAAATCTGAAAATTGAGTAACTGATATTTGAAAGTACTGATAACTGGTGACTATTATTGATAGACCTGACTCTGTAGAACTGAAATGAGTTCTATACTGGAGATTGAAACTAAAATTGTGGGAGGTAATATTCTAACCGACATGCCCCTATCTGAACTGATTGGGGTCCAACCTATAACCCCAGTTGAAAGGGTGTCAGTAATATGCCACGGGTACAGACACTGGCTATGTGGATCACTGAAATGTCATCCCGAAGGACTAAGGGTCACTCTCTACTGGAAGGTTCCTTGATGAGAACGATATTACCCTCAAATGGCAGGTAAACGCCTTATCAACCCTCAACTGGCAGGTTGATATCTCAACCTACGCTGGCTACGTAGTTATGGAACACAAGGATTACTACTAAGGATCACACCCTCTACTGAGAGGTGAGCCCCCATCCTTGGGTTCGCTCGATGATGAATCATACTCCCAACTTTATGCCACTAATAATTAAACTGAACTGAACTGGACTGAGTTTCACAGAGTTCTGTAACTGAGGAGTACTATTATTTGTGTTATTACTGAGACTATTCTATAGCTACTGTAATGCTAGGTAAACAGCTAGATTTCGGGTATTAAATACCCCCAGGACTCGATAGCATCAATAGTAAAGCATGGCACAATCTTGAAAGCATATTAGCTAGTAACTTAGTCATGATTCACTCATTGAGACATTTTTCCAACCACATGCAAGACATGAACTTGTACATGAATGGGAACATATGCTAACATGTCACAGTTGCACTATTCAATTCACATATGCATTTTAACAAACACTTGGGGGCATGATTATTTCATCTAATAATAATAATAAATAGGTATAAATATCATGGCTACTGCATTAAACTTGTATATTCAAGGATTGAACATGAGAATCACATAATTTATCACACATGCTATCTTAATTTCATGAAACTTGTAATTAATCAAGGATTGGAACCCAAACAATATCATGACCATGAATACAATCTAATTCAAACATTTGAATCATGAAATCTCAATCATGTATTTTTAAAAAAATATTCTTGGGGTTCATGGGTGGTAAGGATCCATGGATGAACACTTAACATACCTAAGAAATTAGCTTCTTAAAGATTCTTGGTAGAATTCTTGAGGATTGCTCTTGATTCTTGAAGGCTAGGGTTTGGCTAATTAAGAGAATGCTCTTGATTTTCGAAAAAATTAAATAGAATAATGACCTAGCTAGGTTATTATGGGTTAAATAAGTGTTTTGGACTGATTAAATTCATGGAAAAAGACTAAATTGTCTCTAAAGAAATTTAAAAATTTCGTCATTGGAAACCCGATTTTGGCCTTCACCGCGATGCGGTAGCATCACGGTGAGCCACTGGAAGTTGGCTGAAACTATATTAAAATGGAAATAGCAAAACTACCTTTCGGCACGACGCGGTGGAATTGCATCGGGCTACTGGAAATTGACAATTCTGAAATGGCACCTTGGCGCGATGCGGTGCAATCGCGGTGCCTCACTAGAAAATGACAATTGGGAAATGGCACTATGGCGTGATGCGCCGTTATCACATTAACAAATTGGAAAATGAAGATTAGGACCTGGAACTTCACTGTGATATGGTGATGCTCAATTTTACATACCCTTTTACTAAATGTACCATAACTTCCCACCGAATATCGAATTTGGGCAAAATTTATATCGTTGAAAAGATGACTAAATTTCCTACATAATGATGGGTCTTAAGCTGGAAAATTCTATGTTTCTAAAAATTATATATAGGAATTCTTGTGTACTGAGAGCCAAACTGAGCTAGAAAAATTTAGGGTATTATAATATCTCTCCTTTGGGAACATTCATCCTCGAATGAGACTGATTAAGTTGAGAAATACTGATAGACTGAGTTTACATACTAAGCATGCACAACTAATGCATGATTACATGAATGAAACTACTGATAAACTGAGTTTTCACACTGAAACAAGATTACATAGATGAACTAATTCATGAATGCATGGCTGTCATGAGAATGACATGCAATGGTAACTGACACCAAGTTTATAACTATAACTAAACATGGAACTGAGTAAATATAAGGAAGATTGTTACCTCAAGCTAATTCCAAGTTTATGGAGAAGAGGTAAGGATACTTGGTTCATATATCTGTTTCTGCTTCCCAAGTATCTCCCTCAACGGACTGGTTCCGCCAAAGAACTTTAACCAAGAGAGCTTCTTTGTTCCTCAGTCTGCGAATCTGATGATCAAGGATTTCAAATGGCACTTCTTAGAAAGAAAGATCATTCTGAATGCTTATGATTTCTAAGGGGACTACAATTGTTGGGTCACCAATGCATTTCTTTAACAAGGAGACGTGGAATATTGGGTGAACTGAAGCTAAGTCTGAAGGCAACTCAAACTCTTAAGCTACCTTTTCAAAATGGATGAAAATTCTGAAAGGACCGACATATTGGGGACTGAGATTTCCCTTCTTACCGAACCTCTTCACTCCCTTCATAGGAGAGATCTTTAGATACACAAAATCACTAATCTTAAACTTGAGATCTTTTCTTCTCACATCTGCATACGATTTTTGTTGGCTCTATGGTGATTTAAGACTCTCCCTGATCCATTGAACCTTCTCTAAGGTATAAAATACTAAGCCAGGCCCTACCAAGGCAGTCTCGCCTACCTCAAACTAACCAATAGAAGACCTATATCTCCTACCATAAAGAGCATCAAAAGAAGCCATCTGAATACTAGAATGATAGCAGTTATTATATGCAAATTAGATCAACAACAAGTGGTCATCCCAACTACCTTTAAAATCAACAACGCATGCTCTCAACATATCTTCTAAAGTCTGAATGGTCCTTTCTACTTGACCATCTGTCTGATGGTGCAAGGATGTACTGAGGTGAACTTAGGTACCAAGACCCTTTTGAAAGGCTTTTCAAAAGTGAGAGGTAAACTGAGTACCTCTATCTGAGATGATATTTAATGGAACATCGTGCAACCTAAGCAACTCTCTGAGATAGATCTTGGCATAGTCCTCAGCTGAATAAGAAGTATGGACTGGCAAGAAATGGGTTGATTTGGTCATCCTATCTACAATGACCCAAATAAAATCATGTTGACAATGAGTATAAGGCAAACTCATCATGAAGTCCATGTTCACTTCCTCCCACTTCCAAGTGGGAATAATGAACTCCTACATGGACCCACTAGGCTTCTGATGCTCAATCTTAACCTGCTGACACATTGAGAACTTAGCTACAAACTCTATAATATCTCTCTACATCCCAATCTACCAATAGATCTCATGTAAATCACAGTACATCTTAGTGGACCCTGGATGAATAGAGTATCGCACACCACACTCTTCTGCGAGAATTCACTATCTTAACTCATCAACACATGGCACACACAGTCTACCCTGAAAACACAACACACCATCTCCCCTTGGGAGAAAACCTTTACCTTCTAATATCTGACAGACTCTTTTAACTTGACTAGACTAGGATCTCTATCTTGTTTTTCTTTCACTTCAGAAACCAAAGATGATTCTGAACTATTCTGAACCCACACACTAACCTCAGCTGAATAAACCAAACAAACACCTAATCTGGCAAGCTTCTGAACATCTTAAACTAATTTATTCTTACCATCCTCAACGTGACCAACACTATCCATGGACAATCTACTTAGGGCATCTGCCGCTACATTGGCCTTGCCTGAATGGTACAAAACACTCATGTCAGAATATTTTAGCAACTCTAACCACCTTCTCTGATGCAAGTTCAAGTGCTTCTGAGAAAATACATATTGCAAACTCTTATGGTCTGTGAACACATCAACATGCACCCCATACAAATAATGCCTCCACATCTTTAAGGCAAACACTACTTCTGCTAACTCAAGATCATGGGTAGGGTAATTCCTTTCATGGGGCTTAAGTTGTCTAGAGACATAGGTTATGACCTTACCTCTCTGCATCAAAACACAACCCAACCCAACTCTGGAAGCATCACAATACACAATAAACCCATCTGAACCATCTGGTAAAGTCAAAACTGGGGTTGTAGCGAGTTGAGTCTTTAACACCTGAAAACTCTTCTCATAAGAATCTAACCACTAAAACTTGACTTTCTTATAAGTCAATCTGTACATAGGGGATGCAATAGATTAAAAATATTCAACAAATCATTGGTAATAGCTAGTAAAACCCAAGAAATTTCTTAAATCTGACGGAGAAATGGGTCAAGGCCAGTTTCTCACTGCCTCAGTCTTTTGAGAATCAACTCTAATGCAATCACCGAAAATAATATGACCAAGGAATGTACTGACCTAGGCCAAAATTTTCACTTACTGAATTTAGTGAACAACTGATGGACTCTAAGAGTCTGAAGTATGATTCTGAGGTGATCTGCGTAATCATTCTCGCTACAGAAATAGACAAGAATGTTATTGATGAAGACTATAATGAACATGTCTAAGTACTGCTTGAACACATGGTTCATCAAGTCCATGAAAGCTTCTAGGGCATTGGTAAGACCAAATGACATAACTAGGAATTCGAAGTGACCATACCAAATCCTGAAAGCTATTTTTAGAATGTCACATTCTCTGACTCTGAGCTGATATTATCCGGATCTGAGGTCTATCTTAGAAAAGTTACTGGCACCCTAAAGTTGGTCGAATAAGCCATCGATTCTGGGAAGTGGGTACTTATTCTTGACTGTGACTTTATTTAACTGATGGTAGTCTATATACATCCTGAGTGAATCATCTTTCTTATGCACGAGTAAGACTGGTGTGCCTCATGGGGAAATATTGGGTCTAATGAACCCCTTGTATAAAAGGTTCTTTAACTGATCTTTCAACTCTTTGAGTTCAGCTGGAGCTATTCTATATAGCGAAATAGAAATAGGTTATGTACCTAGAAGAAGGTCTATTCCAAAGTCAATTTCTCTTTTGGGAGAAACTCTAGGAAGATCTTTGGGGAACACATCTGAGAATTCATTTACTACTGTAACTAACTCAAGACTGGGAATCTATGAACTAGAGTATTTGACTCGGACAAGATGATAGACACACCCCTTGGATAAAATTTTTCTTGCTCTAAGGTATGAAATCAACTGACCCTTAAGCGTTGTGGTACTACCCTTCTATTCAAGGACTAGTTAATTAGGAAACTAAAAATGAACAATCTTATTTCTTCAATCAACTAAAGCATAGCATGAATAGAGCTAATCTATTTATCTCTAGCTCTATAATGTCTGCATAAGTAACTTTCTAAGATACCATAACTATACAGTTCCTGTATACCCATTGGGCTATAATAGACTTACCCATGGGGGTAAAGACTGAGAAGGGCTCTATTAGGATTTCGATATTGGCTCCGAAGTTGACCGCTATATAAGGAGTTACAAAATACAGAGAAGCTCCTAGATCTAATAAGGCATAAACATGTAAAAGGAAGATCTATAACATACCAGTGACCACATCAGGAGAACCATCCTGATCTTGTTGGGACTGAAGTGCATAAAGCCTATTTGGGTGTTACCCTATGGTGTCACTGGAAGTGGCACCCTACTGATTCAGGCGATTGGACTATGATGGGGGATGATTGTACTGATCCTGTGAACCTTACTGAGGACAATATCTGATTATATGGCCTAGCTTGTCATACCCAAAACATACATCACTGCCCACTCTGCAGACATCCTAATGGTTTCTGCAATATTTCTAACAAAGAAAATATGTTCGAGCACTGCTGACACTATCCTGAGACTTAGAACCTGGTGCCCTATCTTTATTACCATTTATGAACTTAGGTGTTGGAGAACTGGCTGAGGATAGATCTGGAACTAAAGATTTTCGGTGAAATTGGAATGGTTACCGCCTTCTGACTTAGGCTGAGTAAAATTGAAGCTACCTATTCTAGCTCTCTTGTTTTCCTTCTCTCTCCTTATTCTTAGCCTTTTCTATCTACTGAGCATGGACCATTATCCTAGATATGTCCATATCCTTTATTAACATTGCGGTCCTGCACTTCTTGACCACATTCTCTGACACCCCAGATGCGAACTTGCTCATCCTATACCTATTTCTGCTACTACATAGGTAGCATACCTATCTAACTGGGTAAACGTGAGGTAATACTCTTTCACACTCATGTTGCCTTGCTTAAGATTGATGAACTCTAACACCTTGGATTCCCTCAACTCTAAGGGAAATAATCTATCTAGAAAATCAGTAGCAAACTTTTCCCATTCTATGGGCTTTGAATCTGTGTCCCTGTCTACCTTCCACTAATTAAAACACATATGAGTTACATCTTGTAATTTATAGGTAGCTAACTTAGCACTCTCATTGGAAGTCATTCCCATAATATCTGTGACTTTTTTCACCTGATCGAGGAACTCCTATGGATCTTCTTCAGACTTAGAATACGAAAACAACGGAGGGTTAATTATGGTGAAGTTTTGAATCCTAGCTGCAGCAGAATTACCCACTAGGTTCACCTGAACAGCAGATGGGCATTCATTATAAGCTGCTACAGAATGGGCTAAAGTGGTGAACGCAGATCTAAATTCTGCATGGGAGACATACTCATCTAGGGGATCTTCTTGAATGGGCAGAGGTTCTGGCTGATTTTTATTCCTTCTTCTGTTAGCTTTTCTGGGAGGCATGTTCTGTAAACGGAAAGGAAAGATAAATTAGATTGAGAGTTCAACTTAAGTTCATGCTTACTCGTACGACATAAATATTAAAAGAAGGGAAACTTTCCTAAAAATGCCTTATAGTGTCTTGTCCATAAGTATGGCGCGCTACACGCCCATGCACAAGACTCTACTTGACACGACTTTTAGACACTTTAGGACCCTATTGAACCTTAGGCTCTAATACTAAGTTTGTAATGCACCAAGCCTACACCCAGGATGCTACACGGTGCTTACGACCCTGAAGGATGACAAGCTAACCCATGACTGGTACCTGCTATGAGCACTGAATAATAAAACTGAAATAATGTGGAAGTTAGGATGAAATGCCATAAGGTCCATAATCTAATTACTGCTAAATATAGAAACTGATAATAACCTTTACAAAACTGAATACTGTCTAAATTAGTCTAGTCTGAAAAGTCTCTAACTGAACTATCTGAATGTGGAGTTGATGGGACAAGCCCCCAACTAACTCCAACTAATAAAATATTAAATCTATTATGATACTGAAATAAAAGAATATCCTCGATAGATGAGGACTCACTACTGAATCTGCTACTACTGACCAAATCTGGCTAAGCACAGTCAGGAACCTGAGCATCTAAACCTATAATATGAGACATAATAGCACAAGAAACGAGTATGTGAATGGTATATGGAAATGTACTGGTGTGCTAGATGAGGTAAGGCTGAAATGCATGGATTCATATGCATGAATAATAACTGACTGAATGATATGAATGTAACTGAATAAGAGTACATGAATAACTGAAGCAATTGTAATCACTGAGTATCCAATATTGTACATATGCATATATACTGTATCTGAGAGTTATACTAAAACTGAGTACTGTGTTCTGAAAACTAAGTAACTGATATCTGAAATTACTGATAACTCGATGACTGTTACTAACAGTCCTAACTCTGTAGAACTAAACTGAGTTTTATATTGATGACTGAAACTAAAACTGTGGGAGGTAATCATCTAATCGACATGACCCTCTCTGAACTAATTAGGTTCCAAACTGTAGCCCCAGTTAGAAGGGTGTCAGTACCATGCCACAGGTACAGATACTGGCTATATGGATCCACTGAAATATCATCCCAAAGGACTAACGGTCACCCTCTATTGGCAGGTTCCCTGATGAGAACGGTATTACCCTCAACTGGTAGGTAAACACCTTATCAACCCTCAACTGGTAGGTTGATAACTAACGTACGTTGGCTATGTAGTTCTAGAATGCAAGGACTACTACTAAGGATCACACCCTCTACTGATAGGTGAGCCCCCATCCTTGGGTTCGCTCAGTGCTGAATCTTTCTTCCAACTGAATGACACTAATTATTAAACTGAACTAAACTAGACTGAGTTTAACTGAGTTTTGTAACTAACTGAGTACTACTGTTCGTGACATTACTGAGACTATTCTGTAGCTACTGTAATGCTAGGTAAACAGCTAGATTTTGGGTATTAAATACCCCCAGGACTCGATAGCATCAATAGAAAAGCATGGAACAATATTGAAAGCACACTAGCTAGTCACTTAGTCATGATTCATTCATTAAGACATTTTGCCAACCATATGCAAGACATGAACTTGTACATGAATGGGAACACATGCTAACATGTCATGGTTGCACTATTCAATTCACATATGCATTTTAACAAATACTTGGGGAGCATGATTATTTCATATAATAATAATAATAAACATATATAAATATCATGGCTGCTGCATTTAACTTGTAAATTCAAGGATTGAACATGAGAATCACATAATTTATCACACATGCTATCTTAATTTCATGAAACTTGTAATTAATCATGGATTGGAACCTAAACAGCATCATGAACATGAATATAATCTAATTCAAACTTATAAATCATGAAATCTCAATATTGTATTTTTAAAAAAAGATTCTTGGGCTCTATGGGTGGTAAGGACCCATGCTACCATAACTGAGAAATTAGCTTCTTAAAGATTCTTGGTAGAATTCTTGAGGATTACTCTTTATTCTTGGAGGCTAGGGTTTTGCTAATTGAGAGAACGCTCTTGATTTTGGGTAAAATTGAATAGAATAATGACTTAACTAGGTTATTAGGAGTTAAATCACGTGTTTTGGACTGATTAAATTCATGAAAAAGATTAAATTATCCCTGAAGAAATTTATAATTTTCGTAATAGAAGCCCGATTTTGGCCTTCACCGCGACACGGTGCCATCACGGTGAGCCACTAGAAGTTGGCTGAAACTGTTTAAAAATGGACAATTGCAAAATTTCCTTTTGGCGCGATGTGGTGGGATCGGGTCGGACTACTGGAAATTGATAATTCTGAAATGGTACCTTGGCGCAACACGGTCCAATCGCGGTGCCTTACTGGAAAATGATAATTCGTAAATGGCACTATGGCGCAATGAACCGTTATCGTGTTGACACACTAGAAAATGACAATTGGGACCTAAAACTTCACCGCGATGCGGTGATGCTCAATTTCACATTCAATTTTACAAAATGTACCATAACTTCTGACCCGAATATCGGATTCAGAAAAAAATTATATAGTTGGCAAGCTGACTGAATTTCCTACACAATGATGGGTCTTAAGATGGAAAATTTTAAGTATTTTGAAATTATATATAGAAATTCTCGTGTACTGAGAGCCAAACTGAGCTAGGAAAATACAGGGTATTACAATGGGCAAGAAATGAGCAGACTTCGTCATCTTATTAATGATGAACCAAATCAAATCAAACTGACAACGAGACCGCATAAGACCTGTAACTAAATCCATATTGATCACTTCCCATTTCCATGTAGGCAACTCAATCTCTTGAGACAAACTACCAGGCCTCAAGTGCTCCACCTTCAGTTGCCGACAAACCATACATTTGGCCACAAAATTGTCCATATCTCTCTTCATGTTATTCCACTAATAAATATACTTTAAGTCATGGTTCATATTTGTCGAGCTGGGATAAACCATATACCTCTACTCATAAGTGTCAACCAAGATTCTTTATCATAATCCATCTACATCGGAAACACACAATCTACCTTGGTACTTCAAGATACCATCACCACTAATCTCAAAAGCCATAACTTTTTATTGGTCCACATCATCCTTAATCTGAATCAAGATAGGATCCAAAACTCGTCTCTCCTTCACCTCAGTACTGAGAGAAGACTTTACCACCTCTTGAATGACCACCTCACCATCCTTGAAATCCAACAGATAAACTTCAAGATTAGACAAATGGTGAATATCCTTCACCAAACCTCATTTCTCCTCAGCCACATGAGATAAACTTCCCATTGACAACCAGCTAAGAGCATCAACAACCAAATTAGCTTTACCTGGATGATAATGGAGACATATCCAAATCTTTGAGCAACTTAAGCTATCTCCTTTGCTTAAGATTCAACTCCTTTTGGGTGAACGCATACCATAGGATCTTATGATCTGAATCGATATCAACATGAACCCCATGCAAATAGTGGAGCCAAATCTTTAAAGCAAAAACCACAACCAACAACTCCAAATCATGAGTCAGATAATTTCTCTCATGAACTTTCAACTGCATAGATGCATACGCCACCACCTTGCCATGCGATATCAAAACACAACCAAGTCCCATAAGAGATACATCACAATAGACAACAAAACCATCAGTACCCTTGGACAGGGTCAAGACTGGAGCCTAAGTCAACTTATCTTTCAACTTCTCAAAACTTCCATCACAAATATCATAACACAGAAACTTCACCTTTTTCTAGGTTAACTTTGTCAACGGGGCAGCAATCGATGAGAAGATCTCCTCAAATCTCCTACAATACCCAGCTAAACCCAAGAAGCTCCAAATATCAATTGGAGTCATGGGTCTAGGCCACTTCTTAACCACCACAACAGTCTGTAAATTTGACATGATACCTTAACTAAAAACAATATGACCCAAAAAAGTAACAACATTCAACCAAAACTCACACTTGGAAAATTTATCATACAAATGATGGACTTTAAGGGTTTGTAGCACTATATGGAGGTGATTGACATGATCCTCCTCATTCTTAGAATATACCAAGATGTCATCAATAAACCCAATGACGAATAAGTGTAGAAATTGACAGAATACCTAGTTTATAATATCCATAAATATTGTCGGGGCATTAGACAATCCAGAAGATATGACCAAGACCTCATAATGGCCATATCGAGTACAAAAAGTAGTCTTGGGGATATCCACCTCCCTAATCTTCAATTGATGATAACCCGATCGAAGATCAATCTTATAAACATACTTAGCACCCTAAAGATTGTCAAATAGGTCATCAAGCCTAGGGAGAGAATACTTATTCTTTATTGTCACCTTATTCAACTGGAGGTAATCTATACACATTCGAAGGGACCCAACCTTCTTGTGCACAAAGAGTACTGGTGCGCCATACGGGAAAATACTAGGATAGATAAAACCCTTATCAAGAAGATCTTTCAACTGCTTCTTAAGCTCTTTTAACTCAGCTAGAGTTATTCTATAGGGAGGGATTGAGATAGGATAAGTGTTTGAGAGAAGATCAATCCAAAAATCAATTTCCCTATAGGGAGAGACACTAGGAAGATCATCAGGGAAGACCTCAGGAAATTCATTAACCACAACAATAGATTGTAATGAATGACCCTCCGAGCTAGATTCTTTAACTCGAACCAAATAAAGACACCCTTTGGAAATCAACTTTTGGGCTCTAAGATAAGAAATGAACCTTCCCTTAGGCACAAGGGAACTTCCTTCCCATAATATAATTGGCTCATTAAGAAATTTAAAAATGACCTTATGGGTTCGATAATCTAGAGAGGCATAGCATGAAAGAGCCAATCTATCCCTAAGATAACATTAAAATCTAGCATATCTAATTCAATCAAATCCACCAAGGTCTTCCTACCATAGATATATATCACACAACTCTTATAGACTCTTTTAAAAAACAATAAATCACCAACTAGGGAAGAAGTAAAAAGGGGTCCAAAGTACTTTCAATACCAAAAACAAAATGAATAGTCAAATAAGGGGTCACATAAGAAATAGTAGACCCCAGATCAAGCAGACAATACACATCATAGGTAAAGAGTTGTAACATACCAGTAACGACATCAGAATATGTCTCAAATTCTTGGCGGGTGGCAAGAGCATACAGATAATTTTGGACAGTGTTGGTACTAGAAGTAGCACGCTTTGGTGCCAGAGAGGAAGAAGTAATAATAGGGAACTTATTAGCTGTAGAAGTAATCTTATGCATGGGAAAATTCCTCTACATGTGTCCAGGTTGACAATAATTGAAACATGAACAGAATTAAAGGAGGAAGAGTAATTATTTTGATACCCTAACCGTCTATAGTGGAAGGATTGAAAGATTTGTTGGTGAACATATTAAAGGCAAATTTTTAGGGGACAATAAATATATTTTAATTTTTAGGGTAGAAATTATGTATATGGAGATTTAAAGAGAGAGAATATAAATAAGGGGTGCTTATAATTTTTATTAAGTGGAGGAAATTTTAGTAGTTCAGATGTCTTAAGTTGTGGTTTTGTAAAAATTTTCCTAATTTTAAACTATTATATGATGGTTTTCTGCGTTAAATAACTGATTTTTTTTCAACCATTTCTTTAATATTCTCTTATACAAATACTAAATACAAATAATAACATATTTCACCAATTAATAGTTTAAAGTAGCAATTGCCAACTCTTATAATGTTTAAGGCAAGAAATAGTCATCAGCTCAGCTCAATATAAAGCTGCTATATACATGAAAG
This sequence comes from Capsicum pubescens, assembly GCA_030864215.1. Taxonomy (NCBI): domain Eukaryota; kingdom Viridiplantae; phylum Streptophyta; class Magnoliopsida; order Solanales; family Solanaceae; genus Capsicum; species Capsicum pubescens. The sequence goes on along the minus strand of CM061549.1, from coordinate 195,204,003 downwards.
ATATACAACGGTTGAACTACATGTTAAGAAACATTCGAGGTTAGAACTCAATAGCACTTCGCGGGAAAAAAAAAAAAAAAAAAGAGTGGTGGTGGTGGGACGGTGGAGTGGCAATTGGCAGCTCTTATAATGTTTAAGGCAAGAAATAGTCATTAGCTCAGCTCAATATAAAGCTGCTATATGCATGAAAGATATACAATGGTTGAACTACATATGTTAAGAAACATTTGAGGTTAGAACTCAATAGCACTTCACGGAAAAAGAAAAAAGAAAAAAAGAGTGGTGGTGGGGGTTGTGGTGTGTGTGTGTGGGGGGGGGGGGGGGGGGGTTACGAGGTGGAGAATAAAGCCTTCACCAACATAGGTGAAAATTCAAGTAACCAACCAAGTGAGCTACTAAATCCCCCCAACTTAATTGGGCATTGAAAAGAAGCTTCAAAGGGTAGTCATTTATAAAATCTCATTTATAAAATCTCAGAGGCACAATATACACTTTTAAATGCCTAGCAGCAGCTATCTTTCGAAGACCTGAATTTTGTACATTGGCTGACCACTTCTGTCTCAAGAAACTAAACTTTAATACTTCCCCTGAAAAACAACATACATACATTAAAACAAGCTAAAATCTCAAGATCTAAACAATACAAAGGTATAGGACACCGGAAAGTGTCATTGTTATAGCGGTGGTGGCTGGCAAAGCTTGAGCGTACCTCAACTATTCCATCGACCACCAAGGAGCTTGTGTGTGTGTGTGTGTGGGGGGGGGGGGGGGGGGGGGGCATGTAAGGAGAGGAAGTGAACTAGTGAAGAAGAGCATACATTAATCTTCTTTAGCATGTCTTGTGGTGTTACAATTGTCGCGATCAGAATCAATGCCCAGGCACTTGAGAAATGCTTGCTTGGCTAGTCCAAAGTAATTGCAAGGGTGCTGTGGACGTACAAGAAGCTTGAAGACGTTTGCCTCCTTTTCTGTCGATCCTTCTCTTTCTTGAGATTCATCTGCCCTTGCGATTTCACGGCTTGAACTAGCTTCAGTTTCTCTTTTAGTATGTTGGTTTTGGTTCCGATGCTGGAAATACGAATATGTTCAGAAACAAGAGACTTAACAGAGAAAATGATCTACTCGCTGAAATGAAGTTGAATCTCTTCAAATTCAAGAGAAGGAAATAATCGCAATTGCATGTTACATCACTTGAAAAAGTTCACAACTTTCACAAATTATATGTACTCTGAAGCAAGCACTAAGTAACTAGTAACTATAAATTGTTAATTTACAATGATATTCCAGCTAAAAACCAAGACTTTTCAGTCCCAAAGTAAATATGGTTCCGAATACTATCTACTTTGGCGCTCATTGTAAGCAACAATGTGTACTCAGACCTTACTCTTTCCTTGTGAGAGTAGAGAGGTTGTTTCCAAAAGAATCGACTCATGAAAAGTGAAAGGAATTGAGTGTGAAAAGGAAATATAGTAGTGATGAAGCCATGTCGAAAATACAGGAGAAAAGAACAGTAGTAACAACAAATAATACAATAATCAAAGCAAAGGAAACACCAGGTAATAAAAAAATCGAAGAATAAAGCAATAGGAGAGTAGTAGTAGTAAGAAGAAGAAGAATGAAGAAAAACTAGACAACGCTCGACTACCTACTAACCTTCTATCCTAATCCAACCTTCGTATCCTCTTATCTACCCTAAGCTATATTGCCTCTTATTGTAAGCAATGCGTAGAAATATATAATCTTGGAAAAAACACCAATAACCACCAAGAGATGTATTGATCACGAATATTTCTATTTAGATTTGGACAATAGTCAATTAGAGAACAATTTATTCACAGAAAACATAAACCATAATTTTGGTACTTAAATTGCTAGTAGTACATATCACAAACAAATGAATGCCTTCATTAAATAGCTCAAAGAAAACAGATATGGGTGAAACTTATCAAGTAAGGAAAAAGGATAAAAAGAATATAACAGCTTAATAAAATATCTTAAACATTTACTTTTTCAATTTTTTCACCACACTCCTGAATATGTCTAAAGTGGGATAAATCTTTGTTGGTCCTAACTCCTAACAACCTATCATTAAAAAGAAGTTATCTTTCCATACATAGGTGTTTTTGGCCTAGTTACAAGATAACGCCTCAAAACAAAGAAGTCTTATAAAAGAAAAGGTCACAGAAACACCAACACCCCCAAAGTGTTTTTGGCCTAGTTACAGATAACCCTCAAAACAAAGAAGTCTTATAAAAGAAAAGGTCTAAGAAACACCAACACCCCACTCCCACCTCCCAAAAAAATATATATAGTATAAACGGTGGTCAGAAGATATAAAATTTCATCAAATATAAAGAAACGTGGACATGCTGACAAAAACACAACAAAATATGTTGTGTGCTTCTGATAGCCAGCTAATGCAAGCAAAATTCAATTTAGGTGATTAAAAAAATGTCTTCTTAAGAGTATATCCATCTTGTTCCTCTCCTTCTAAATCTCTCTCTCTCCGCTCTCGTTTTCTTACAACCTTGGAAGCGGGTACAAATTAAGACCAGTCATTTAGCTGGATATGTAGAACAACTAGAAGAATCACACGAATGTAACATTTCAGTTATAAGAATAACAACGAGGTAGTATCCAATGATATATCGGGTCAACCTTAATTAAGCAATAGACTTTCCATTATCACTCTTCTAACTACATTAAGCACAAACAATATTTGGCAAAATGGTAATTAAGACTTGTTCTAGTTGCCTCAATTGCTGTTTAATTTATAACTTTGAACACAAATTGTATCACAAAAATCAGAATAGTCGGCAAAAGTAAATTTAATTTCGAAAACAACCAGCAAATCTTTTTTTTTTTTGATGAAGTAATAAGAAATTGCATTCCTGGCATCAAGAAGATGCAGAATAGTACAAAAGTTAGAGAAAGACAGAAGTACATTAGCTCAAAAACAAAAGGCTACACTAGTACCAGGGAGCTAACAAAGTTCAGAAAGTTCTCAGGGGAATCTATGGGTGAAAGGTTATGTCAACTATATAGATACAAAAGACACCTAGCCTTAAGGGAGTGATTTGGAGTTGATAAACCTTCAAAACATCTATTGTTCCTTTCAGACCATACGCACCAACAAATACAAGAAGGTATCATCTAACAACCAGCAAATCTTTTTTTTTAGTAGGGAAACAACCAACAAATCTATCCAAATAAAGACGACTAAAGGTTTAAACTTAGAAAGTATTTTATGAATTATGCCAAACTCAAGGAAAATGAAATCATTTTCAACAAAATTACAATTATCTACTCCATTTTGCTATTCATTGAATTGATTACTCCCTCCATTTCATTATACGTGATCCCTCTTGACCTGATATACTCCTTAGGAAAGCTTTAGTAGATGTATATTTTACTATATTAACCTTATTAATGATATTTTGAAACTCTAAATTTGACCACTACTACTTTATTAGTTACTCCCCCTGTTCCTAAATAAGTGTATATTTTGGGTCTGACACACCCCTTAATAAACTACTAATTCCTAGAAAAAAAAATGCAACCTAACCTCAACTTACCCCTAATTAAATTTAATCTCTTTCCAAGTAGACATTGATTACTATATTTAAACTCAAGGGCATATAAGGAAGATTATGATCAAAGTATTCTTGACGTCTGAGACATGCACTTATTTAGGAACAAAATTGAAAGGCAAAACATGCACCTATTTAGGAATGGAGGCAGTATTTAATATTAAGGGTAGTATGAGAAAAAAGTAATAAGATTACCTTGACTAGCTAAAATGGACAAGTAAAATGAAATATCTATTTTTACCTTGACCAGCTAAAATGGACAAGTAAAATGAAACATCTATTTTCAGTACAGGGGCGAAATAAAATGAAACAGAGGAGAGTACATCTTAGCTTTTTCAACCTTTACTTTTTGTAGAAAATGTTACTATGAAGCTGACTAAGTGAAAACTGAAAGTTGAGAATTCCATGCTTTAGCTGGTGGCATAAGCAAACCCTGAATAAAAAATTATACAATCTACTTCTCTAACTTGACAAAGACTTGTTCTTTTCTTTAAGAACACCCCAAAGCTCACCCACCCACCCACCCACCTCCACCCCCCAAAAAATATTCATTTTCTGAAAGAGACTAATGGAGCGTGAATTATTTTTCCAGTATCTAAGAATACCCTTGTTTATTATCCTTTATCTTGAGCCGGGGGTCTATCGGAAACATCCTCTCTACTTCTTCGGAGGTAGTGGTATGGACTGCGTACATCTTACCCTCCCCAGACCGGGTTTGTTGTTGTTCTTGTGGATCTAATAATTAAGGAAATGTGTTCCAATAATAACAAGATGTACACGCCTGGATTTTCTTAAAAAAAGGCTTTTACACCTCACAATTAAAATATTTCCTATGCTATAATCACAATATATTACATATTTCTTCTATTATTACTTTATCAATCATTTGACATTTCCCCTTGTACATTATTATCCATTGGCCCACAAGTAACAATGATACTTTTAATTTCTGCAATTAAAATTGGCCATCAAATAGGTAAAGATAAAATTAACTAGTACTTAGCACTAAAGAATGAACTATTCCACAAATAATTCGGCCTTTTAATCATCTACCGACTGTATTTTTGACTCCACCTCAATTATTCAACAGTTCATCATTTTCTTTGCATAAAACAAATTAGAATTGAAGAGGAAAAACGAAGCAAAAACCAATACTTAGAATCTAACAATTAAACTTGAGAAAACAAAATGAAATTACTCTAAAAGAAGTTACCATTTTCTATTTTCTTCCCAAAAACACAATTTACAAAATAAACAATAATAATTCTTACCTACTAAAAAAGAAAATTTACAGACCCAGAAACAATTGATCAAAATCCATTTCAGAAAAAAAAAAAGGGAAAAAATAAAACAATCCCATTTTACCCCAAATCAACTCAAAGAATCAAACAAATTATCAACTCAATTAGGAACTCACAATTTTCAAAACCCAGAAACAAATAGAAAGAAAAAGGGTCAAATTTAAACAAATTAATCAAAACCCAGTTGAGAAAAAGTGAAATTTCAAACCTGAAGGGTTGTAGAGGGAGGATTGGCATGGGTAGAACCAGTAGTAGTAGAAGAAGTGGCAGACGAGGAGTTGTTTGGACGATCCAAGATACTGAACCCAAAGAAAAGAAGCAACACAAGAAGAATCATCACTAGTAACTGAATCCAAATTAGCCATGGCAGTTTATAGCTTGCAATTGTCACTTCTTCCCCAAATTCATACATAACTGTCAATTCTTGTTTTTCTCAGAAGTGTTTGAAGGTGGGGCTGGGTGGGGGGTTGAATGGAGAAAAGGGGCGACTGTAGAAAGACTGCGGTTTGGGAAATTGGAATTGAAGGGAAGAATTTATTTTTTCAAGAATCTACACGGACGTGTAGGGAGGAGAACAAAGGACCTGTTTGGTTCTTGATTGAAATCTATCAATGGTATTTTTGTCATTGTACTGTTGAGAGATGGGGCAAAGTTGTGATGCTATCTGATAGGTTAGGTAAAAAGAAATCGTTTTCACCTCAAACTATATCTGAAAAATCGAAGTCACTTAAACTATATTAGTGATTTATTACACACTTAAATTATAAAAAAGTGAAACTATATACACCCTGTCAGACTACCATCACTTACATGTGGTGTAGTATTTTACACGCGCTGCCACGTCAACATCACGTCAGTAAAAAGTATCACTTTTTTATAGTTAAGGTGTGTAATAGATCACTTATATAGTTTAGGTGTAGATTCGACTTTTCGACTATAGTTTAGGGTGAAAACGATGTTTTTTTCCTTTAATGTTTTTAGCCGTTTACTTTTATTATTTAATAGATTGGACGCGCCTAAAATAAGTGTAACACACACGCCTTAGAATGGGGCCGCGGGGAGGTAATAATATCACTTTTATATAATTAAGGTGTATAATAGGTCACTTATATAATTTAGATATGGCTTAAACTTTTCTTGTATAGCATGGGATGGAAATGATACATTTTCCCTAAATAAATAAAGAATGTCAGTGGCGACAATGAATTAAGATTCTACCAAAAAAGACGATGAATTAAG